>JAWNZC010000126.1:435000-1035000 GCA_035771165.1 Paragorgia papillata
TCTCGTTTATCAACAGAATGTTTTCTTTCATTAAACAAAGCAAAACTAGCCGCCGTTTGACCCCCCCCCCCCCCCCCCCCCCAAATACTGCTATTTGTTCAAAAAAAAACCAAATAAAATAAATGTTATCAACTCTCTTTATAGGAGTTAAAATTTAAGATAATAAAATAACGAGTTTGTCATCGTTAAGTTGTAGAATTATGCATTGGAGCTAGTTTAAAGGACATTGGCAATAACAATTAAATTTGTCCCATTTGAAAGAACTCGTCAAATGGTATAAGAAGACCTTTTGTAATTTTTCTGTATCTTTCTTGTGTTTTGTAATATTTCGACCAAAGATAGCGTGCTGTCCGCCATCTTGTTGTAATATTGGGTCTAATTAACTAGGAAATTGGTGACGTCATAAGCAGGGTAAACCCATTGAACTAAAAATAACTGGAAAGCTACGTTCAGTAAACTGCGCATACAAATCTTGAAGCCAAAATTTGACTCCCGTGAAGCCAGTTTTGACTCCCAGACACGCACTTCCACGCGTGTTTCTACTTTTTTTGTTTTGGCCGTGTTTGTTTTTTTCGTGGAAAGGCTGGGTACGACTTGCATAATTTGGCTTCAAACTTCCGGTTGAACGTAGCGTTCCAGTTATTTTTAGTTCAATGGGTAAACCTGACGAAACAGTACTCCGTGGATGACCAAATTTCCACGGAAGGCTTTTTAAATGTTGTGGGTCAATTTAAAATGGAAATAGCGCAACAATGATCGAGTTTCTAGCTCATATTGTCATAAGGTCGGCAAGATAAAAATTTCACTTTACCCTAGTATGTCGTCACATGCATATCGAAAATAATTCCAAGATGGCGGACAGCACGCTGTCTTTGGTCGAAATATTTCCAAAACCAAAACAGATACGAAAAAATTGTAAAAGGTCTTCTTATACCATTTGATGAGTTCTTTCAAATGAGACAAACTTAATTTTTATTGCCAATACCCTTTAAGGGAACTCAAGCTGGCCGGACTATCTTTAGGTCGGTTGTAGTGTTTTTACTGTAGAATGTTTCCATGAGTCCGGCCTGAGATTCAGTTCACGCCGGCCTCAGTGACGTAGCCAGGGTCTTGGGTTTGGGGTTGCAAGAACCTCAGTCTCCCAGGCGGGGTATGGGGGCATGCTTCCCCCGGGAAATTGTGGATTTCTAGGGTCTCTGAAACACTATATTTCCTGCATTTTGAGGCAAGTATTTAAGAGTATGCTGAAAGCCATAAGTTACATAATTTTGTTGAAACCAAACCAGAACATAGAATAATACACACGTCAGAATATCTTTAGATTTATTTATAAACAAGTCATAAATGTAAAAACAGGTTGGAGGCATTTTGTATAGACCCTTAGTATTGTGACTTATAGCACATGCATGCCTGCAATCTGATAGATAACACAGCAGTGTCTACTCACTTGGCCTTGAAACAACTGTGACCACCACCCCCCCCCCCCCCTCTACAAATTTCTTCAACGGATTTAAACTTTTCACGAGGGCGGTCCTGGAGACCATTGAGAGGGCGACCCCCCCCCCCCCCCCCCCCCCCTTGGCTAACGCCACTATATAGCCGGCCTAATCTCAGGTCGCCCGCTAGACGGAACTGAAGCACTTTCACCTCTCAAACTCAATACGTTGTGTTATATGAGATTGGTGTCAAATCCACATGAAATAATGATTCTCTGGCGTTCGCAAGCTGGAAGACAATTGATACGAATCTTCAAGCAACGGCAGGAGAACCAAGTCTATATAATTTCAAGGCCGGCCTCGTGTTAACAAAAACAAAAATGCGAAATTCATGCAGTCTGGCCGGCTGAGTTCGGGTCGGCCTCACTAAACACCCCCTAACTCAAACAGATGTCATCTTGAGCTATTTACACCTATACTGCACCAGAGTGTATCGTATGGAGACTAATGGAGTGTAATTGCAATTGTGTGACTCCACACCAATAAATAATTGTTCCTTCCTATTGAGCACTAGTAACCTCTTCGACTTTACCTGTTTAAACTTCTGTATTGTTTTTCGTTATTATAATTCAATATAATCTTAATTAAATTTTGATGATATACGTCGTCTAACGGCAGTATTGCAAATCGATTCCTGTTCCCCTCCAAAACAATGGTGTTTTTTTGTGCCAAAACATCTTATTCTTATTCTGTTTCCGCCTTATCCCTTACGGGGTTAGGTCTGTTGCATAAACTCTGCGGGGAGGTATGTTGCCCTTCTTTGAGGCTGTTTCTTTTCCATTCTCTGCATATAGGTATATGGTCGTACTACGGGAATCTTGCATCTTTTACTTTTCCCTCGATGCTGATCCACTCTAGCGCTTTTTTGCCCCAGTGAGATACATCTGTTATCAAAACACTTCAAAGATGGTTAAAAAAGTTCAGTTTCGCCTTCGTTTTTCAACCGAAAGTCTAAAGTCTTTAAAGTGCTTATCTCGTATTTGAAAGAACGCTTATGTATCGATCAAATACAAGCGTGCCCATCCCCCTCCCCCATGGTGCTAATTCCCTGCGGTGCATGGGATGAAAAGCAGGTGAAAATGCCCCGACCGTGGTGGGGCCAAAAATCTGTGTCAAATTCCCCACCCAGGTAGCCTGCGTGCAGACCTCCCCCGTTTCCGTTCCCCGGAGGGTAAAGTCTGCGCAACGGAGCCCGACAGCTTGTTATGCCACGGTTAATGGTTATGCTGACTTAGCATTTCGCAACGCTATCCAACGCTATTTCTATTTTTGAAACAGTGCTTCGGAGAAAAACCCGTGCCGAAAATAAAATAGTGCCTTTTTCAGAGTATGCCAGACCCAAAAACCGTTGCAATCAATAAATAACGAAACTTGAATATTTATTTAATAAATTGGAAATTCGGCAAATTCTAATGCGCTTCCGCGTGCTGGCTTTCTGACTTTCTCTTTCATTATTTTGACACCATAACTATCAAATAACGTGGAATAGTCTGATAGCCATATACACTCAGTAAGAGAAAATATCAGACGTCTGCATGCGAAATTGGACTTCGTAAACTGTCGGCAAACTGTCGGCAAAATAATGAGAAGAGAGAAAGTCCGAAAGCCAGCACGCGGAAGCGCATTAGAATTTGCCGAATTTCCAATTTATTAAATAGATATTCAAGTTTCGTTTTTTATTGATTGTAACATTGTTGAGCTGATGTTTCGAAACGTTGAAATAGACCTCGGTTTTCAGGTCTGGCATACTCTGAAAAAGGCACTATTTCGGCACGGGTTTTTCTCCGAAGCACTGTTTCAAAAATAGAAAAACAACCATTAATCATTGCCGACCGCGATTAACATTTCAATGGCGCTTTGGGAGACATTTCATCGTCTATCGAACGCTTGCGAGCTCATTTATAAACCATCTAAAAGTTTTATCGTTAGTTTCGAAACAAGTTTCAATACATTTCGAACTTGGTTTGAGAAGTATTTTAAAGGATTTCACAAGAGGGGCATATGGTCCCGGGGGGGCATTCTGAAGGGGGGGCATCTGGTCCTGTTACACCGGCATGGCCGAATCTTGTGCCGTGTGATGAAAATTTGGCACGACGTTTTCTTTACCATCTCACTCACCACTACTTGGACTGAAAGTCTTTTGACGTCTGGTTCCTTCGAAGCAGCGTCTCTGTCTGTCTTGAGTACTTGAGACAGATTATACAATAACCCTTTTATTTCTGACGTAACAACCACAAACCACGCGATACGCACGATATATTATACTATAACGAAACGACATATAATTAAACCTGTTTACGCCAACTATATATCGACATGGGAGCGAGAAATTCACCAATTTATAAAGCCGACTACGGATGCCAGTACGTTACGGACTACACCAAAACTACACAGACATTCAGTAAGACTTTATTTTTATTTTTAACTTGTCTATTATACTTCAGTGTTACACGCGCCTTCTAACATCTGTATTTTCGTCTTAACATATTTACTGATTTCAACATCGACTCAAAATCCCTCCTGAAGAAGACTGGAAGGTTGAAACGCGTCGAGGGTAATCCAAAGAACACAGACCTACATAAATCCTTCCACACTTCATTCTTCTCCCAAACATTCGACTGAAACTAGACACTTCACGTGAAACTTATTTGCTGTGGTCAAAAATGAGCGAAAAAAACTGACAAATTTATGAAACATACCACTAATAACAGTGCGTTGTAGCTGCTGTGGTGGAACACAACGTATTATGCTCCAAATTAGTCCTCACACAACGCCAGTGAAGGTCTCATTACCCACCATTTATATAAAAAGTGCTTAGGCAATGCGCTTCATCAACAGCCACTCCAATTTACACAATGTATTCAACACAGCTTCGTCCTGTTCCTTGTGAAATTGCGGCTGCGTTGATCCCACGTTCGTTCAAGTCTTCAAGACAAGTAGTTAACCTGATCAAACATTAGCGATTGTAATGGGCTAATCACTAGCAAAATGCTTGTCCCTGAAGCTTTTTCTAGTAGAACATTGATCGGCGATGATCGGGATTGATTGAAAGTGATTTGAAACACAAGCGATTTCCCATATAAGCCTGTCGGTGCGCTAAAGTAAATATTCTTCCCCTGAAAGAAATTACGCAACGCCTGGACTTGCTCTGGGTACATCTTATCAAGATTGAAGTAATAGCATGCCAGTTTTAATGCTTCCCGGAAGTTTTCTTCGCTGAATAATTCATTCAAACCACTGAGACCTCCGAACGCAAACGCCATTTTATCCAATTTACTGCCGATAACAAGCTTTCGGGCTCCGTTGCGCAGACTTTACCCTCTGGGGAACGGAAACAGGGGAAGTCTGCACGCAGGCTACCACCCGGGGAAAGTTGTACTTGTACTTGTACTTTACTTTTATCTGTTGCTGAACGATTCACAATATAAAAGTGAGCATTTTATTGCTTTTCAACCAAGACGCATAAAACTTCGTATCTTTCGCCGTAAACTCTTCTAAACCACACTTTGAATCCGTTGATAAACAGGGTCCGTACAACACTTGAAAATCCCTGAAAGTCCTTGAATTTGAAAACAAAAATGCAAGGCCTTGAAAGTCCTTGAATTTATAAGTGCTTGAAAGTCCTTGAATCCTTCTTATTTTAATTTTTGTGACGTTTTCGGAAATTATTCGTGATGTGTGCGAATTCGCTTCCTCACTAAAGTGGCAATTTTAACAGTTTTTCGTGACTTCTTACTGCTTTCTAAAGACTTCTTTTCACCCCTTCCCTTAGTCATTGAATTTCCTAATACCTGGCCTTGAAAGTCCTTGAAAAGGCCTTGAATTTCACTCTTCCTGACATGTACGTGACGCAATTCAATTGCTTCTCCCCCCAATGTGTGACCTTCGCCTTTTAGTTGTTGTTGTCAACAAGAAAGGACTAGTTTATTTTGAGATTTGAGAGTTTAATTCCTGGTTCTAGCTTCATGTCTTTGATATGTAACTAATGTAAGCCTATATAACCATTCATGGTGCCGCTTTGTCAGTCATTTTTTATTAAAATATAAATTAGTTGTTCATGCTTCGAAGTGTCTACATTTTCTATCGCCAAACCTTGTCTACCATTGTGTTTTAAATCGTCTTGACTGACAAGGTCAAGCGTTATAAACTTCTGTTGCTTAAGCCGAAAGCATTTGTCATATTAATGTAAAACAAATTGCTTATAATTGTCGTGGTGCTTGTTAATAGATGAGAATAACTATATAAACCCAGTGGTTTCCGTGCATTAACTAAACATTAACAGCAAATAATTAAGGGTGTGAGTAATGCTGCGCGTCAAAATTGCATTTTAGGCAAATGGTTTTAAAAATTCGAGGATCATGCCAAACTAAACTAACTTTATTTTTACTGGAAAACTCTATCAGTTATATCTAAACTGTTCTCCCTAGAGGTCCAGTTGGTTCAGTGTTACTAAAGGTATAGTTTTATACACATGCATTGTTTTCTGGTGCCTATACCAATATGCGGGATCTATCGCGTATCGTGGAATTTTAACAATTATATGACAAATGTTATCGTAAAACGATTTATGTAACCTAGTGTATACTGAGTGGTTATAGCAGATAGTTTGAGTTAATCCAAGAGTAAGAAATTGAAACGATTCAGTAGAATAATGAAAAAAAAAATATAATAAACATGGCAGTAGAAAGACCACGAAAATTTAAAAGTAAATTTTATTTTAAATCGGTATTTGTCACACATTAAGTACACATCGCTTAACTACGCATCTACGAAACACAGGGTTTAAATTTTGCCGTCGGCCACTTATAACCAGCGACGAGTGAGAAATCAGAATATTGCTTCACATATATACTCCGAGTGACGAACCATACCATGGTATGATACGGCCACGATACGCTCAATTTCACATGTACAGTGTGGATCGGTAAAACGCGGAGTCGGTCGGTAAAGCCTGGCATCGTCGGTAAAAGCGATTGGTCAGCCCGGAAGTTGGGAAAACCTTGTAATAGTTAGATCTGTCGGTAAACTGTTCGTCGATATTAGATCGTTGGTAAAATTGACTTCATCGACTGTTTAAACTTTGTCGGAATGGAAGGAAACTCTGCGCCCACGACGTGTTCGTCGGTAAAACTAAGACGATACTGACCCCACATCCAAAATGGTCACGGTACGCCACAGTGTATATAAACGCCAGACGATTTTACTCGTCAAGAGGAGAATCATCATGCAGACATCCTATAGGCAACAATGGCTTAATATCATAAAGTCGTTTCATGATCATCGTAACGGACTGTTAAACAAGTAATCTATAGAAGCAGATCGGTCATAATTATGAGTACGATATGTCCGCATTCAAGTTAAATGAAATCATGCTGTCATTCCATTGTGTGCTTTCGGCTTAATAACGTGATGACACGAACCGCAAATTGCTTTTTAATCATATTCAAATTAACCTTTGCTGCTTAAACCACGCGATAGTTAGGATTGATTTTTGTCATTTTGGTCTTCAGTTTGGGACAACTAGTCTAAGCCACGAGAAAAACAAAAGATCTGTATGAATTTGCGCCGTGTTTTGGTCTTCGTATTCCATGCAACGTCTTACGCAGTTGCACTGTAGTATTTATTAAGCAACGAGATTCGTGGTTAATGAATGTTTGTAATACAGTACAAGAGAATTAACACAATGAATTAGTTTGGTTATTGTTGTTGGTATGATAACAACGCACACACTACATTCGTCAAGATGTTACCAGTAAATCTAAAAAAGTTCAACCTTGGTTTAAGTCGACCATTTGGATTTTCGCAGTTGCGTTTTTTTCGTTTGAAGAAAAAAACAAATCGGTGAAATAGCAAAGCGTAGAAAATCCTAAGAAAAATTCCTAGCAAACATTTCTCTTTGGATTATTTGCCTATGAATGTCTAGACTCCGCAGAAATAATCCCTTTTTGCTATTACTGCAAAGACAAGCTTTTAAGTGGATCAAATCGTCAACAATCCGATGATTACCATTAAGTTACAAAGAAAGAAAATATTTACCTGCAGCGTTTAAGACGCATCTATCCGTTGTACATATTGTGTTAGATTCGTCTGGGGAAAGGTTTTTGTACTCTTTCGGGTCGAATCCGTTCTTCTGTCTCTCGATGACGAAGAGATAGAGGAGGAAGCCTACAGCTGTTAGAAGAAGAACTACAAAAAGCAAAAGTAACTTCTCGAGGACTGTCTTCCTCTCTGTAGCCCTTGATGGCTCTTTAGTGTTATCCAAATCCACTACAACGGTTTTCGTCTTTGCGCAGTTATTCGCCATAACTTCGTTGCGGATGCTTTTCTTTGGCGAGGTTCAAACTACGTGATTATCGCTAAAAAGCTCGCATGACCACTGAATGTCAACAAGCTGAGCCGGCGGTGTATACAGTTGTAAGCCCATAAACCTCACTCCATCTGTCATCGATACGGCCACGAATTCTTGACGGAGTATTCTCTAGCATCTGGTCAGCTAGCTACGGGTTTGGTTCAAACGGTCCGAACCAAAGTGATAGTTGAACATTAATAACTTCAACAATGACTGTTTATTGACTATACTGTGCTTACAATTGTTCATGCAAACGCTAGTTTAAAGTGCCTATGAAACGAAATTTCACTTCAGTTTTTTAAGATTGTATTTGGAAGAAAACCTAAAATAATGAAAAATGGCTTTCACATGCCTTTCAAATCTTATCCCATTCTTGAGTTATTGGCTATACAATTTGAGCAATGACCAATGACGTCACACGTTGTGGGAGAAAGCCGAAAATAAGTCATATCTTTGGATTGGTTTAACTACACGAAACGCACATTGCTAATCAGACTATACCCCATGGCAAATTTCCAACGTTTGATTCAGTTTAGCCAAACCAATCCAAAAGTATGGCCGATTTTCCGTTTTCTCCCACATGAATGGGATAAGACTTGAAAGGCGTGTAAAAGCCATCTTTCATTATCTTAGGTGTTCTTCCAAATACAATCTTAAAAAACTGAAGTGAAATTTCGTTTGAGCATGATATCAAGAATTGTGCAGACCGAGGTCAATGTTATCTATCGAAGTCGAAGGCTGAGGTGGATAACAATCACCGAGGTCTGGATAATTCTTGATATCACGCGTAAGCCGAATCCAATAATTGTTGGAAGATTGAAGAGACGCGACCAATTGGATTCTGATTAGATTACACAATTGAAAACCTTACATAATTAACTGAACATGTGACTTAATACAAATTACAAACGATAATTCACAATACCTGAAGAGACAGGGTTATACATAATGCAATAAAAACCATTTTGGTCAGAGAACGCCTATTCTTTGTTAACTGTTTTATTATACATTCAAAACAGTTGTACTAACATACAAGCAAATAAAGCGTGGCAGTAAAAAGAGTTGTCTTCGTCAACAACGGCAAATCTACTGCAAGCCATTTTGATATTTTGTAATTTTCACGCGCTTTGAGGTAGTGGTGTCATCAGCCTCCTATAATTTACAGTATTTGACGGAAATGACTTCACAACCGTCCAATAATGTACAATATTTGGCGGAAATGACGTAACAGCTGATGGACATTGGGCACTAATAACTGAGTCGGTATCTATTGTGAATTGTGTCAAATTGTAATTGACAGTTGATTTTACAGCGCGGAAATTAAAACAGTGTGCGCTGTTGTGGCCACTACTGTTTTTTCGAGATATCAATAAATAAGTGTTTTGAAAAATCAGTCAAATTAAAAAATGAATTATTTGAGGAAAACAAGACAAAGGGGAGTTGTTTTTTTGCTTCTGATTTACATATATCAGTTTCGTGGAGTAAAATATAACCTTTGTTATACTTTATTCCCTCTGTATAAAGCATTTATAGCTATAAACTGCATAACAACAAGAACAACCGAGTAGGAAGCCGGAATGTCATTTATTCATGTATAACGTGCGTAAGTCGGACGTGAATTTGACAACTAGTGTATAGAACACCATGTTACTAACTAATACACTTTGAAGGGCTAGAAGGCTCTACCCATCGGATGGCACCACATGCTATTGTAGCAAACCTTAAATACTCTGCACAAGGTGTACCCACGGGATGGGTATGACGCAACTATATTCCACCGCAACATGTACTGACCTCCATAGATCATTTTCATGCATCTGATGACACGGTGGCCAAATATATTGGTGCACCGAAACAAATAAATGGCGACCATATTGGTGCACCGTTTTTATCCTATGGAATTTCAACTCTATTCTTATTGAAACATTTCGTATTGTTTACCACCCCAACGTGGCCACCGATCACGTGAGTGAAAACGATCCATAGATTGTGTGTGTTCCGTATTGAAGTTTGTTCGCTTTTACCCACAATTCTTGCCGTCCGAACAATAGATAATGGCTCATTTGCAATAATTTGCAAGTCAATTTTGGTTTGTTTGTCCGCATTTTGGGCTATAAATAGCAGCTCGACGGTACGCTATTTGCCAGCTGCAACCGGTTATGCGAAATACGATTTTTCGATCACTACGCGAAAACCGCTTGGTCGATCAGAAATAGCCTGCGCCGCAGACGACTAAACTCCGGTATAGTACGTGACAAGCTAAAATGAATGTTTCTTTCAACTTTTGTCATTCTTACAAATCAAATGAGCGCAAATATATTGTTTAAATATTGGACATGAAAACCCATGCTAAATTATGCAAGAAAACTTTATTTTTTCATCAGTTACCGTACGGGACCAAAGAAATGTCCGAAATGACTGTTGAACGTTTGTTGTTGGCAGTTAAAAAATGTATTAAACGATCCTCAACGGCTCAATCAATACGTTATTGTCGAGAATTTATTTAACTTTTGTTGGTAAATTTATACTAAAACAATTAGACAACTCGCCCTCGTTTTTTATGAGCGATAGTTAATTCGGCTCGCCCCATTGACTATTCGCTTATAGAAAACTTGGGCTCGTCGTCGACAGCTTGTTGTCTAATTACTCGAGTCTAGGTTTCGGTTCCTTTTTTAGGTGTCACGATTTTGCACTTTTTGCACTTTTTACTTCCGCTACTATTCATACTGCCGGTGAGTTGTTAGCCGATGGAGTGAGGCATGTTGTAAGTTCTTTGCTCCTTTTGCAGTTTTGGAGTTGGACAAAAAGTTGAACAGCTTTGCCTTTTGATCAATGGTTTTGCCTCAGTACAAAAATTAGAACTACAGAATTCTTTTTCAATTCTGCCTACTTAAACTTAAAGAAATGTTTTAGTGCGAAAAAATTTGGAAGTAACCAAACTCGTTCTTGAAATTGAATTAAATTTAAATTTATAGCCATTTTGAAACGTCACTCTTGCCATAAGTAACCGAACGGCTGAAACACTTTATCTGTTAACTGGGTATATTAATGCCCTGAACGTTATTCTATGCAAAACGTTAGTTTAATCCTTTTTCAAAATATCCATATACGGTATAAGAACTTTCTGAAGTTGAAACTTGCATTTTTTCCACTTTTGAAGAAACAAAAGAGAGCCACTTTAAAGTCTTGCATATATATATATATATCAATAATTAAAAACTCGTTGCCATTTTTGTTTCTCCGGGGCCAGAGCTGCTTGGTAGGAGAATTTACAGAAATTTTTTAAAGAATTTGATTTGTCTTTGAGTTATGAACTAACAACTCAGTAACCATGCCTCATGACGTACACACCTAAAAACGCACAGTCTGATCAGCTCTGATATCAGATCTGTTCAGAGAAATGTAGCGACCCTTGATACAGCCTGACAGCTACAGAATGTACCAGCGCTGATGTATAAACATTTAGTTAGAATTTCTAACAGACTGCGACAGCTCCGTAGACAACATATACCTGTTCAGTCTGTTATATACAGCACTGACCGTGTCAGGCTGATACAGTTTGACAGAATCTGTTCTGAACAGTCTGTGGTTGCTACACGGTATGATACAGATATGATATCATAGGTGTATCATAGCTGATACTACAGCAGGCTGTATCAGGGGTCGCTACATTTTTCTGAACAGATCTGACATCATTCTGCATCAGGTCTGACAAAGAGTGGGCGTTTTTGCGTGTGTACCCAAATGGACAACTACGCTGAAGAAAAATGGATTTGACTATCAATGATCCATTTACGTACGTCATAAGGCAGTACCAAGAGCCTAAATTTCTCCAAAGAAGAACTAACCATGGAAAACTTTGAGATTTAATAGCGCGAAGACTATTCGCCAGATTCTGTGAAAATGATCAGTGGGTGCTCCTACCATGCTCCTCTGTTATAATAATAATAACTTTATTAAAAAGTGTCTATGTATTTAGTTTTAACAAACTAATTGGGGAGACTTATATATGATATACAGTTACAGTAACAGTAACAGTAACAATAAACTTCTAAAATTTTGTAAGATATAAAAGTTAAAACTGCGAATGATTTTAAGTAGAGCAAAGATTACAATTATTACAGTTGTTTTCTACTAAATTCTATAGATTTTTTCTTCTAATGCAGTTCTTAAAACTTTCAAAGGATGGTTTTTCTCTTTCTTCGTGATTTAGTTTAGACCACAGATAGGGTCCAAAGTACCTTAAAGAGTGCTTACCATACTGCACTGTGTTATAACGTGGTCTATATGAAAGTCTGCATTGCGTAGCGAATAACCCTTATCAATGTTCTCAAAAATCCTATTTACATAGCCTGGGCTTTTACCATTTTTAACTTTAAACATCAAAATTGCTATATCTTGTAAACGCCTATTATAGAGACTGGGGAGTTTTGATTTATTTAACAGTTCCTCGTGTGAATCTGCCTTAGTGTTAAATATTGCCCTTAATGCCGTTCCTGAACCCTTTCTAATTTGCGTTTATCAGATACCTTACAAAAAAGCCAAACTGTATGACAGTAAATGAGATGTGGGAGTATTGAAGACTTGTAAAGGTCCAGCTTGGCTTTTGTCGGGATTAGGTTACGGAGCCTTAAAATTACTCCTACTTTCTGAAACTTACTACTTAAAACAATTACAAAAATACCAACAAATATTTCTATTTTATACGGAAACTTTTACAGTTGATATCTTTCCTATGCGAGAAACATGCAACGGTGATCTCGGGGCCACAAAACACACTGTTTTTCTCGATGCCAGTAAATACATGTTTAATGTTTACAACAGTTCTTCTAAGAACTTCCTAACATTGCCAGTTACCATGGTAAATGTGTTTTCCAAAACAATTTATATACGTTTGTCCTCACGACATAAAAACATTATTTTGTAAAAACTGTACATCTGTTAGAAATTATAATTGTTCGACAGACTGTCTGTACGACATTGGTTTTCATTCAGGTTACCATACACTGCATTTCTTTACTGGGTTCATGGGTGTCCCGGATGTACAGTTAAACGCCTCGGCAAATTCTCGCGAGTTCTTAATCACACCTTCGATTCTGGAAAAGAAATAAAAACTAATTTATTTATGACGTAATTATTAACAACGAGTTTAAGTTTTTCACCGGGTAGTATTTGGATTGCCCTGATGAAACACAATTAATTAACAATTATTCACCGAAGGCGAGGTGAATATCGGTGTATAATAACCGAGACGAAGTCGAGGTTATTATTCACCGATATTCACTGAGCCTGAGGCGAATAATTGTTTAAGTATAAATACACATTTTCGTACTTTTAGGAACAACATTTTCTTTAAAATTGTTAATTTCCTCGTCTGTCGCATTGACAACTTAGCTGGCGGCCATTTTGGATAAACGCTGTAGGTGATTATCGAGAATTAATCCGAAGTAGCTCGACCAATTTAATCAGCGCGCGTGATTTTCTATAATCATCTGTGTATTTATACTAACGAGTTTTATTGATAGGGCATCTTAATCAAACGAGTTAATTGAATATTAATTAAAATGCAATTAAAATAAACCCTGATGATATGAGATTCTACGAGATTCTATTCATGAGGGTGTGAACAATTTTCCATAAGCCAACGTGTTTCTCTTGCATACATAATTGAGGTTTTAGATGGATACCATTTCTTGTCTAATATCTGTTGGTATACGATTTTAGCGTGTTTTACCCGAGTATGCATTATGAATTATTCAATAAAGTGATTAATCAATTGATTAATTGATTGATTGATTGATTGATTGATTGATTGGTTGATTGGTTGATTGAATCAACTTCAATCAGGTGATTGAATGAACTATTGTTATTGGCTGGTTGTCTCATGAATTATGAGTTTGAGATGAATGGCATACATACAAAGGTTATATTTCGTACTTAAGTTTTTCAGGAACATTCTGAAAAACGTTGGTTTATCTGAATATATATATATATATATACTGCAGATATTATGATGAATCAATCAACCTACATGATTGCAAGCTCCGTGAAAACTACTTGTTTAACAAAAACGTAATTCAATAAATTAAAGAATTGGTAATCAAAAGTCATTTGCTCTTTTGTTGAAGATTTAAGACACTGGTTATTCATTGTCAGCTCTCAACCCCACATACTCCGTATTAATAAGGTGCTTCTCAACCAGTCGTCGGTGGCATGTGAGTACTTTTTAAGCTTGTCGCTTGTGAAAATCACTTGGAATCGGCAGGTAGACAGACGGTTATTTCGAAGGACCGACGGTTTGTCTGTTATATTTTGGTGTAGTCTCAAACGCCTGGCGCAAATTAAACCGGACATTCGTCAGTACTCAGTGTTCCCCAAGGGTTTTTATCCTGTGCATCGACGACCTTCAACACAAGTTAATCCAGCAACAGAAATGGCCGTGTATGCTGATGATTCCAAATTATTCAGAGTAATTAAATACCATGCATGAGTTGACAGTGAAAAGTTACAAACTGATTTGAATGTCTTGGATCTTTGGGCTGAAAAATGTCAAATTTAACACTAATAAATGCAAAGTTATGCAACTGTCGCGAATTAAAGAAACCCAATTAAGACAACCGGTGGATAAACTTGAACATAAATCCCTTGAATGTGTTAAAGCTATCAAGCCCTGGGTCCGTTTGTATAAAAAAAGTATAGTTAACTTTAACTGTAGTTAGAACTTAATTTTAGCCAATCAGAATTAGTGACTGAGAAGTTAACTACGATTTAACTACGCGACGGGTTAGTTAAATTGTCGTTAAGAGTTTTATACAACTGCATGTGGCCCCCGGGGGTAACTGTGAGTGTTGATGCAAGTTGTTGGGCGCATATTTCAAAGATTAAAAGAACGTGCAAATATTTAGAAGAGCAAACCATTAAAAGGCATCTTTACCTCACACTGGTCAGGCCACAGTTAGACTATTCATCTAATTGTGGCCCCTTCGAGTAAAGACCTACCTAAGATGAACGAGTTTTCTGATTGGCTATAAGTAACCAATCACATTTGTTGATTATAAATTCGTTCCCATGCTCCTTACTGATTAGGGATAGGGGAAGGTGTTGGGATAGGTTATCTAAACCGATCAGAAGCCTTAATTCTTAGTATATATAGGTGATGGCCCTCCCCTTCAGAAATAAAATATAAGCAATGCTTATAGGAAGGAGTAGCCTACGGTTCTGTTCTGGGGGAAAGAACGCCTGCTACGCAGGCTAAGGAAGGAATGCGACGTAGAGCAACGAAGTTTATTCTGAACACAGGGAGCCCAACTCTGACGCCTGTGATGGTCCTCCTCTTTTTTTGTTTTATTATAGATAGATAGATATAGATCATTTTATTTAAACACGCTTACAACGTCAACAAAAGCTGGTTTCCACGAAGGGCGTGTACAACAATTAATACAAATAGAACAGTTAGAGTAACAATACTAAGAAAGGTTAATAGATAATAAAAAGCTAATACAAAATTGAATGTCTATATTTACATATTTTTATAACACAAGCATCATTTTATGACATGAGTAGCATTTTTTTTTTCAAAGTAAGACAGAGAGTTGCTCTCCCTAATTTCTTTGGGCAATGAGTTCCATATAGATGCACCATCATACATGAAACTCTTTTTCATGCTATTTGTACGTGGTTTTGGCAAACAAATGGCAGATGAGATGTCTCGTAGACTGTAATTTGACACCTCCTTTTTGTAGGTAAAAAGATTTGTGAGACTCTTTGGTCCCATCTTATTTAAAATTTTATACATGATCTTAGCTTTTGCTCTTTTTCTTTGTGCTTGAAGTGGTTTTTTGACTGAAAACCGAGGCCGCTTAAAGTGTTTATGAAACGAAAATTAAGTTTGTCTTATTTGAAAGTACTTTTGAAATGACAAAGTAACATCTTTTGCTGTTTTTCGTTTCCTTGCTTCGTTTATGAGATATTTCAGTTTGTTTTATATGTGAAACTAACCAGTGACATCACAACGTGCATAATGACTTACTGGGAAAGGTTATATATCTATGCTATTACTAAACGGAATCAGTTGAAAATGTATATTTCTGTTGTTGTAAGGGAAAAACGCACACATAATTGCTTTGAAGTGATTCCGTTTGATAACAGAAAAGATATATAACCTTTCCCAGTAAGTCATTATGCACCTTGTGATGTCACTGGTTAGTTTCGCATATAAAACAAACTGAAATATCTCATAAACGAAGCAAGGAAACAAAAAACAGCAAAAGATCTTACTTTGTCATTTCAAAAGTTCTTTCAAATAAGACAAACTTAATTTTCGTTTCATAAACACTTTAACAGTTGTGTAAGCTGGTTAACAGTTGGTAATATATGCATATATATGCAAATTGCAGCGCGCGGTAATTTGAAACTCGAAACAGCTGTTGGGCTTCTGTGCCACGTGAATGGCGCGTGACGCTCACTGAAAGCTGAGACGACTAAACACGCAGTGCAATAAGGCCTGCGACGTTGGCGGAACACCCGCGGTGTGATAAAACACGCGAGGGAGAACACGCGAGCGTGTTTTATCACACCGCGGGTGTTCCGCCAACGTCAATTTGTTCGAGCTTAAATTACTACGACAAAGAACGCAGGCCTTATTGCACTGCGTGTTTAGTCGTCTCAGCTTTCAGTGAGCGTCACGCGCCATTCACGTGGCACAGAAGCCCAACAGCTGTTTCGACTTTCAAATTACCGCGCGCTGCAATTTGCATATATATGCATATATTACCAACTGTTAACCAGCTTGCACAAACTGTTAAGCGGCCTCGGTTTTCAGTTAGAAGCTCGATATAATAAAACAAAAAAAGAGGAGGACCATCACAGGCGTCAGAGTTGGGCCCCCCGTGTTCCGATTGATCAAACTTAGCTACAATCCTGGACAAAAGTGCTTGGGACACTATGCGAAAATCGTCAAAATCGGCAAAGTGGCCCAACAGTTTTGTCCAGGATTGTCTGAAAATGACGAGTTTACGATTTTTCAATAAAACACAGCTTTTTAACTTTGTAACATTGCAAAATATATACAGTTTAATAAAAGAGCCCCCATCTCTGCTCCCCCTTACCCCCTCAATGTGGAAGGGATCACTGGAGCAGAGTCTCTGCAGAGTTCCCACCCGCACCGGTACCACCCGCACGAGAGCTCTATTTAATTTGCATATTCACCAAACCTTCTATACCCCACAAACTGAATTTGTTGTTCATGCATGTGGGAGCGTATTTATGTTATTTTCGAGCAAACTGCGCAGAATCGCCGCCCCCAAATTGTTTTTTTCCTCGATTTTGTTTAATTCGTCATTTCCAGACAATCCTGGACAAAAGTGCTTGGGACACTATGCGAAAATCGTCAAAATCGGCAAAGTGGCCCAACAGTTTTGTCCAGGATATGTAGCTGTCTCTTACCAATGGATTTCCGCCGAAATATAAAAGCTTTGCTTTTCCTCAGTTTCAAGTGTAGAGTGACCTAGAGTATAGGTCTCTTGGACATTCAGTTATCAGATTATGTACAGAATCGACCTGCTTCCAAATATAATATTAGATCGTATATGATGTGAATAATTTCACAGAATCTAAATGTAGAATCATTAAGTTACTTTCCCCGAGTCACAACGATGTGGAACTCACTAGATAAAGAACTTAAAGCTATTATGGTAGTATTAGTTATTTCAAGTTAAAACTCAAACAAATTCCAAAGAGAACTTAATGTCTATACGAATTTTCTCATCAATAGTCACTCTTACGACTTTTCTTATAAACATCTTAATTATGTTATTATCTATAGTGTTTTAAATAGAACTTAACTATGATCTAGTCATGTTCAATTGGGAGCATTTTGCCCTGTTTGACCACCATGCAGTTGCTATAGGCAATTTAATAAAGTTATTAACTCAAATCAAATTTTGCATGTTAAATTTTTCGGTATCTGATTCTGATTGTAGTTTCTATATATAGTCGGATGGTCTCTGAACTCTTCGGTTTATTCTACTGAAGCCTTCAGAGATACAAAAACCTCTGCCGGCTGTATATATGGACACTTTTGTTAGAGTTATTGTCGACGGAAAAACGTTTTGACGATTTTGGAAGCTTCTTTTCGGAGTCCTCTGTTGGACCAGAAAAACACCAAACAATTCAAGGTCGAATACACTAAAACGAAAGAAGCCGTCCAGGGATAGACGTGGATAAGGATATTCTGTGTCTGCTCTCCGTTTTGCAATGGAACCCATAACGCAGCCATAATTGCTGTTGGAAAATAACAAACAAAACCTATAGAAACAATACAGAGATACGTTTTTGCCAGCTTTAGTTCGCGTAAAAACGTTGCAAGGTTGTTAGGTGTATTGTTAGCTTCGTTATTTCCTGGGTGTACTTTTGTTCTGGTCCGTCAAGCCCCGTAGCTGAGGCCCTTCTCCAGCAGTTAACCAACTCAGATCGTAAACAAAGCAATTTATTTGTGAATCTTCAAGCGTAAAGGTAAAAAAGAATGCTCTACGTAGCGTGTCTAACAACAACGAAAATCGCTCCCCCCTGATTAGCCAAATGAGCCAATCAGGAGAAGGAAAGCGTGCAAAAGCGCGCGAAATAGTAATTGGTGCGCGTAACATAAGCCTATAATACATACAAGGGCCGTAAGGGCCAGTACAACTTTTGTTAATTTCTTTCTTGCAACGGCGAAGATTGACACATACGTAAACAGCGTTATGCAGATATGGTTAACGCAGAATAGGGAAATAATAATGTTGGAAACGAGCGGCGAAATAACACGAACTGCTGTTACGACTGTGACGATGAACCAAAGGGAAGCCAGAGTTAAAACGTATTTTTTCTTGGTCATTACGACGCGGTGAAGCACGGGGTGAACTATCGACAAATATCGATCTGTCGATATTCATGACGAGAAGAGTCACACCGGATATCCCAGAAAGCATAATGACTGTTATTTGATAGCACTTGCTGTACAGGCAGTTTGGTGCTCCAATAATGTTGGTAACTGACTGGATCAAGAGCAATACAGGATTAATTGTTACTACTGCAAGATCAATTGAAGTCAAAACCATGATCATCATATAGAACATTTTTCCCCTCATTTTCTGTGACTTCGAGAAAATGAAGAGGACAAGCGAATTAAGGATAGTTCCAATGAAACCAACACTGGTGTTTAGGGCAGATGCTAAGATATTGTTGAGGACATAAGCAGGTGATGGTCTGTGGACAACGAACCCACCCCAGCAACTTTCAACAATCATGTCAGTACTGTTTGAGGTCCTTGTTGTGCTCATAGTTTATTGTAAATTTCTTTAAATAACAGTGGATATAATATTCAGAACAATATTCAGAAATCCAAAACGTTTTAGACTTGGCTTGATTTTTGAATAAGCTTTCGTGATGTTTAGTCGGCGTTTTTTCTTCAACTCTTTGCTGCATAACTTGTGACGAAGAGGTATTTGAATTTTGAACTTGACTTTTTAATGGCAGAACTCCAGTGTTACATATTCAACTTTGAATATAGTTGCAGGTGGCCAAGATAACATCTTATAGACTATCACTTTTTTACCAGAGTGAATTTAAGATCTGATGTTATAAATTTGAAAAACGTGTTATTTGAGTGCATGAGATGTAATATATCAACAACTCGTTTATCGTGTTTCATCAGGGGATGCAAACGCGAGGAAACATTAGGCCGAACTCCCAATGGTTTTTATTGTTTTCGAGTGTTTGGATCCCACTAATGCTAGCCTGCATGCGTAGCAGGAGTTACTGGATGAGGGGACTGAGCTCTTTGGTTTTGAAAAACTCGTTCGCTGACGAACGGGATTTTAATTATTGTTTACGCCGAATGTGATTCGCTTAGCGCCCATAATCTGTCAATCACGAAGGTTTAGTAAGTAAAATTAATAATTTCAATTCTAATTTTCAAACAACGCTGAAACGATTATCAAAGGAAATATCTAAACAGCATCTTGCAGTGCTTTTGCGATTTGATCAAATGAAAATGCTGAGTGTCAGCCTCCTCGACTCCCATACCATTCAACTAAGTTTTATATTTAAAACCTCCATGCAAGAGTTTGGAATAATAATAGGAGGTTCCTGAATTTGATTTTGCGAGCGAACACCGTGGGACGCCGCAGACATTTCCGTTCAGTATTAATTAAATGGTATACCTTTCACTCAACTGTTTTATTTTGGTAAACACTCGCTGTCATTACTGTTCTTTTCATCAATATTCGTTGCCATTGATAGAAACAGGGTTACTCTACCATTCACACCTAATCTTATAAATTTCCAGTCCACAGTTTGAGAAGTATTTGTGAGCAGACACCGTGGGACACAGCAGACATTTCCGTTAAGCCTGGTTTCCATATAGCCGTAAGAGCCGGCGGCATGGCTGCGGCAAGGGGCGATGGTCTAATCATAGACAGTGTTGAATTCAGCTAGCAATAAAAAGCTCGCAATCTATTGGTTGACACCCTAATGACCTATCAATCAAAGAGAGTTTGAATTTCCGGCTGCAGACGTTGGCGAAGAGTTCGAAGAGCGTTGCGAAAATGTGCCTTGCATAGTAGAAGGAAACGAGTTCAAAATAAACTGAGATTGAGAAGAGAGTGGCCATAAGGCAGCTGCATGTGCATCCGAAGGAAAATGTTTATTGGCTGGTTTCCCAACTGTTAATTACGGTATGATTTTCACGCAAGACGTGGCCCTTCGGCTTAAACGGCGAGTATTAAACTGAATTGTCTGACATTGGCTTGAGCGAGACATCAATTAGAATATCTTATACAATTGCATTTGATTCGAATCAGTGGGATCTACTCAGGCGTACTTCTCCGGCTGCATTCGCCATCAGCGCCAGTTGTCAATGGAAAATAAAATTCGCTATTAAATTTAACTATTATTGATATGCGTGAGAATGTCGCGGGATGTTATGATTATATTATTGATCGTCATAGTCGTTACATACACGTGTTTTATAACTACGAAAATAATCTGTCTGAGCTTTCTGTAGCCCACTCAACATAAATTGTTTAATTATTTAAAGTCTTTAAAAGATTCAGTGCAGTGAACGCTATTAACTGTAAACCAGCCAACATATAGCAACAGCAGAATAATATGTTGTCGGACGCTGACATAGCAAACATATACCACACAAGTTCCTGAACCAAGAATGCACTGATACACAAACTCATTCATAACTGTACTATTTTAGTTAATTCTAGATACGTGTTTTTTAAACGAAGTAAATATTCGATCAACTTTGAAATTGACAACTTCCAAAAATGTTTTACTGATTAGGGGGCGGCACGAAAACTAACAATAGGCGCCTGCAGGCGTTCTAAACCCTCTCCCCAGTCCCCTCATACAATAAACAAGTAATTGTTGATATTGCACTTCAATCGAGCGTTTTCGATTGGGAAATGCAATGCCAAATATAGACCCTTAATTATCATGAGATTTTATTCATGAGAGTGTGTACACTTTATTCATACACCAACTTGTTTATCTCGCATAGCTAATTGTGATCTTAAAAATTAGACGAACGCCAGCTTTCATCTAATATTTAGGGTGCCACGGTATGCAATTTTAGCGTGTTTTACTGGAGTATCCTGGCTGATTATATCTCATGAATATTAATGAGTTAGAGATAAAAATAATTAAATGCAAAATGTAAAATGCGGACCATTTGTGTGATTACTCAATGAAATTCTCCAAACAGCTATAACTTGTGCTTCTTCGAGGTGTCTAACAATTATTAGCATAAATTTACAAGTTTCTATCGCAAATCCTTGAATTTCATTGGCTATAGGAGTTACTATCCGCTGATAGAAACCTCTGTCGATAAGCCAATGAAAAGCCTTCTTTTAACGAAATTGACTAATCACAAAATGCGTAGTATAACCATAGGAGTATAACACGAGCAATGATCATTAAAGCCAGCGGTTGTTCTGTTAAGCAACAATTAATGGCGCCGAAATTATAATGGAGTGGTCAAATGACAAAAGATATTGAACATATAGGCGAAGCAATAAGTTCTACAGAAAACAAAAACGACTACAAAATAGCTAGAATGAAAATTGTTAATGGTAAGATGTTCGTTTAAAACGAAGTAACTGCAAACAAAACACATTTCAAAATTACGCTTGCCACTGACAAGATTTCGTGATGTAAACCTCAAGCTAAAATGAATGTTTCTTTCAACTTTTTGTCACTTTTACATAAATCAAATGAGCTGAAATATACTGTTTCAATATTGTATATGAAAACCCATGCTAAATTATGCAAGAAAACTTTACTTTTCCATCAGTTACCGTACGGGAGGTCGGGACCACTGACCTCTATATAACTGGACTGCGGGTCCCCGATACTTTTGTATTACATGAAGTGTCCCTATTTGAACGGCGCCATCTTGTTAGGTTCCGTGGAAAATTGCAAGCTTTCCTTTTTGCCGTGTTTGTTGTCGAATGAAGCAAGCTCAAAACGGACAATTAAAACATCTTCCCAAACACGAAGAAACTCAAGAAACATACAAATACAACATAAAACCATTGAGAACTATCCTTTAAAAAGAAACCTATAAGTATGTTCAGTTTATAGTTACCGACAATCGTTTTCGGTTTTCAAAATGTTTGTCAACTCTCAGCTCAATTTTTTTTTAAATTTGGTCCTATGCCTTTTTTACTCTCATAAGAGCTAGACACAGTTAGGCAAAAGCGGGCCTGTGATTGGTCAATTTCGCGGCTCAGACCGCTCCACGCGTGACCCGCCTCGGAGTCTCGGACAAAACAAAATGGCGACCATGCGGTTTGCTTGCTCATCGATGGGGGACGTTTAGTGTTGATAAACGAGGGCTGGTGTAGTCGGATAACGAGAAAAAATAACATACTTACGTCAAAAAGAAAGGTGTTTACAGGTAGGTTGTTCCAATTATTGAATAACTGTCCTAAACTTCCTGATTTCCATATGTTAAATTTATAATAAATTATTGAGTTTCAGATTGAGTAGAGTTTTTAGGGAATTCTGGCTTGTATTTGTGTCTCTTAAAGGCATTCAAGAGTGGACGGTATTCTATAATATTTGCTCCGGTACATTTATGATAATAGTTAATTTGTTATATTTTATCGCTATTAACATGTCCAAAATTTCTAAGAACTATCTAATATAAACAACAGCTGTCTTGGCGACAAATTTCGAATAGGTGAAACCAAATCCCCTTGTCTTGGAAAAATTGGAATGTATTGAAACTTGTTATTTTATTTACAATACATGTATGTGGTTTATATGTCCTGCCAGCCCTTGGGGCAATATATTGGCTATACGGGGATGTGCCACTGTAATCAGTATGTTTCCCCCCTTTTTTTAATATTGCACAGGGTACACTATATATAAAATATATTTAATATATAATTATATTTAATTATGTTTAAATTTATAAATTAATATAATGAATATTATAAATATTAAATATATGGTATTGATCTGGAACAAGGTTGGGTTTTTTTACAATCATATGCCACTCTGTACTCTGAACACTCTGGAAAAGTGTACAGTATATTACCAATTTTTGCCATTTTGTTTGGAACAGGGTCACAAAAATATTCAATGTTTTGTATAGTCTGGGACACTGGTTTCTTTGAATTCCAGGAAGTACCTTTGGGTATATGTGTATAAACAGTGTTAGATAGTGTGGATATTTACCTTGATGCAGGTCCACTTCAGAGCTCGCTAAAAATCCATCACTATATTTGCACGTTGGGCTAACAGGCCATTTCTGCCTGAGCTGGCTAAAAACAGCCCATTCATTGGTTTACTCTGTTGAATGCCAGACAATTTTGCTTATCAAAGGGAGAACCCTCAGACAGCATATAGTAACAGCTGGTCCAAAATGACCCCTTTATTGTTTTACTCTGTACTGTACATGAACATTTACATGGAAATACGGAATAGCATGTAATGCCCATGTAATATTAGTGCATGCAATACACATGTAATGCACATGTAATACACATGTAATGCTGCTAATGCACATGCAATACACATGTAATGCCCATGTAATACACATGCAATTCCCATGTAATACACATGCAATGCACATGTAATGTACATGTAATGGACATGTAATGCTGCTAAAATGCACATGTATGCATATTTAATATGATATTAATAATTTTGATTTTTTTGTGTTCTAAATACCAAAGAGTATATAAAAAATCTACCTGATATTTTGTGCTGGCTACCTGGTGAATTCCAGGGATTACCCTCGGGTGTATGTGTACATATAGTTACCTTGCTGCAGACACCACTTCACAGCTCGCTAAATATCTATCACTACATTCGCACGTTGGGCTAACAGGCCATTTCTGTCTGAGCTGACTAAAAACAGCCCATTCATTGGTTTACTCTGTTGAATGCCAGACAATTTTGCTTATCAAAGGGAGAACCCTCTCAGACAGCGTATATGAACAGCTGGTCAAAAATAACTCTTAATGTTTTATGTTGTACTGTACATGTACTTGAAGTGAACATTTACATGGAAATATGTAATATGGCATGTAATGCATATGCAATGCACATGCAATGTACTTGTAATGCACATACAGTATAATGCACATGCAATTTACATGTAATGCATATGTATTATGCACATGTAATGCATATGCAATGCACATGCAATGTGCATGTAATACACGTACAGTATAATGCACATGCAATTTACATGTAATGCATATGCATTATGTGCATATGTAATATAATAATTTCTATCTTTTTGTGTTCTAGACACAAATTATGTGCTCTATGATCTATATACAGTATATAAAACATCTACTTTACCTGATATTCTGTGGTGGCCATGGTTTGTTGTCCAGTTGGTCCAATGCACCTTGACGTGTGTACTTTGCACACCATGCCTGTAATAAGCATAACAGAGGGCCATCAATGGTTATAGAATAACAAAGATGTCTTGTTCAAGTTAGGAACAAATAATATACCTGTAGATTACATTTACATTGAATACAGTGTATTCAATCTACTAAGTGTTATACTGTTTGTGTTTTGAGTATTTATATATGACGTTTTTAACCTTCAGAATTCTGCAAAATCTTCCCCAAAATGTAGGAAATGACATTTCAGAGACTCTAGATTTCAAAATTTTGCGATTTTTATATGTTTTAGAAACCGTGAACTTGGCAATTTTTGTTACACACTCGTTCAAGGCTATTTTATAGGCGGTTTACATGTATATATTACCTGAGCATATGAAACAAAGAATAATTGATAAGGAGTTAAGTCCACACCGGGAAGTCTACTTTCTTTTCCATGTTTTTCTTCCCAACGTTGATATGCCTGGAGGGTATAGTAAAGAATGATATACCAACATGATTGCTAATAGACAGCAGGAAGAAAGCTACTGTACTGTAAGCAATAAGCTCAACAAATAAATTTCCAACGCAACCAGGGGGAGATTCATACAGAGTTTTATAACGCCACTTTGGCTTAAACGTTTTTTAGTTTTTGAACGTATAGGCAATAGCTTAAAAAATTACGCTGTTTGTGAATCGTGATCCAATGTTTCGACACTCCGATCTGGTGTCTTCATCAGGGGTGATCATTGTGAAAACATGCAGGTCCTATATTTATACTCTTATCATGATGAACCACTGATAATTCACGCGTGATTGAGTAAAGGGCATTGGACTGTGAGTTCTCTTCAAAAGTGACCAAGCAAAATGGCTGAAATATCCTTATTTCAACCATAGAGATCATATAAATACTAGAGGGGGCATTGGCGGGAAAATTTGGTAACCACATGGCAGCCGCCATTACCTATGATATTTCAGTCAATTGGTTGGCAAATGTACTAGACCCAGTCCTTTGCCAACCAACGCGCCTAATGTTTGCCTCCTAAAAAATCCAAGATGGCGGCGTTCAATTGGTTACCCGCGGTTGGCTGAAATTAAGATAGGATGCCCCCTCTAGTATTTATATGATCTCTATGGTGGAAACTGCATTTTTCAGCAGTGACGAAGCAACAATGTTGTTCAATTTATGGTTGTTAGTATTTACCTTAAATGCAAACTTTATTCCTCCGTTGTCTGCAGTAGTTTCACCAATTGTTAATTTTCCATTCACCTAAGGAGAGACAATAAAATGAAAAGAAAGAATCAACGCCATGAATAGTACGAATATTATAATATATATTTCTGAATGGAAATTTGTTCTTCTTTATTAAACTTCAAAACAGCAAGATATAGGGCTTCGTTACACTTCTGGTATTAAGTTTAAACATTTCAAAGATTGGGAGTTTTTCTATATTCATATCCAAAAAAGTAGTAATTGAAAAATAGATTTTTAAATTGATTAAAAGTTATGGAATTGCGGTATCTTAATTCTAAGTATTTCCATATTTTGGTACAGTAGATCTGTTAAGAAAGGAATGTGATTGTTTTACATTTTTAATGGCGGAAGAGAGTTAAGTTCGGATTGTTTGTGTAATAAATACGATAGTTGCTCACTTTTTTTCCGTAGAGCTCAAACTCACTGTATTGCTCTTCTAGACACTTGGTCTTTTTGAAATATTCAACAGAAGAATTACCAGACCACCAATTGGCACGATTCCCATAGTTATTATAAGATCGACCTACAGGGAAAATTATTTAAATAGAAAAAATTAGCCGTCAACAATGAAACAAGTATCGGAGTTGGCGTTTGCTTGTTGCAATAATTAGTTAATTTATCTAGATACTGCAGCCATTCATTGCTAAGAAAGAGTGGTAAATAGCCCATTATTTGGTAGGGTTTGAAGTATGGAAGTGTATAATTGTTGAAATAAAGCTTGTGAATTTCTTTGAATGCTCAAAGATTACTAGCTTCTTTTTATGTACTATTTACAATATGAGCGGCCGACCGTGTTGTATCGGATATACAAACTTGAGCTAAAGACCAGAAGTTAATTGTATGTCCAATACAACAATGACGCGAATATTGAAAAGTGCTTGTGATACGAGTGGATGTAAACCTTCGTATTCGTCTAATCTTAAAGATCGGAATGATTTTTGGTGAGAAAATCGGAAAGTTTATGTAAATCACCAGGATTTTGTATCAGATATACAACTACTGATTAAACATTAATTTCTTTTGTGTTTTCTTCATGAATTAGTAATGAGTATTACAGAGTATTTTGTGTGTTAAAGTATGTTACTGTAAATTGATATGATTTTATAAGTTAAAATTGATGTGTACAATTCTACTTAGAGGATGTATTTAGTCTAACAGAACAAAAACACAGCCAATAAACAATATTTCAATGGTGGTATATCGGAAAAAATTATTATATAGATTTACAAATCGAATATAGTATGGAATATAGTACTGTATACTGCTAAAACAGGGAACTTCGTCGGAAAGAAACGTAAGGAGTGTAAACAAACAGCAAACTTATATAAGCAAGATAATCATTTGACACAAATGTAGCCAATCAGATCAGAATAGCAATAACAAATAATTTATTAACTTCCGCTTATCATTTTTACACGCACTCCTTGTTTTGCTTATCCACGGTGAAAGTAGCAAATGTCTTTCCCATCTCATTGATTTGTTTCTGATTGCATGCTAATTTTTTGCCTCTCAATTACTGATTTGTTATTGCTATTTTGATCTGATTGGCTAAATTTGTGTCACATGATTATCTTGCTTATATCAGTTTCTCTCTGACGAAGGGCCTTCGCTTGAAACGTTAGACTAGCCTACCTTCCCTGTTTCGGCAGTATATCCAACCATACTGTATTCAATTTGTGTTTCAACACTGCCTACGCAGCACACTACTTTGCTACCTAGAATTAGTTAATTCATGCGTCGAGTCTCTTTGATGTGCCGCGATTAATATATAGGTTAGTTACCTTGGGGAGTAAGTTACTCACTAACTAGCTTAGTTACCTCTATCTCGGTAACTAACCTATACTTACATCGATGGTGATTAATGGACTTACCAGTACTGTCAAAGCCATGAGTAAGTTCGTGACCGGCAATCATCCCAATTCCACCATAGTTGGAAGCTCTTAAAGGGCAATGGCAACAAAAATTACAATTACTGAGTTTTTGACTTTTTGACTGACTAACAAACGATATAGTATATACCGGGTAACACAAAAAAGTGCATAAAATCCAAATAAATTGATATGTCTTCTCATCAACATATATTTTTTTAGAGTATTTCTTAGTTTAAAAGGGATGCACTGATATAAAAAATATGCAGTTTAATAGTTTTATAAAGATCTAATATAGGTATAAAAATACGCAGCAAATGGTTTGTTCGAAAAGTTCAAGATCTGAGGCCAATTAGATATTCACATGGTGGTTGAAAATTATCTAGTTTAAGGACAAACATATACATTGAACCAAGTTTGAAATTAATTCCCATTATGAATAACTTGTTAGAGTGGCGCCATTTTTCGCCATTTTAAAGCCAATAATTGTTTTTGATTTTATTTTTTTTAATTTGGGGGAAATTGTGATATTTGACGTCAGTTTAGGATCAAATTTTGAACAACTGGGTTTGTTATAATTCAATCAGCTCCAATATTAGAGAGAAACACAATGAACAAACTACTTTATAACTATTTGTGATTTTTTGTTATGGCTTAAAATATTGGAATTTGCAAAAATTTAACTTTTTTGAGAACATAATGCGTTTCAAATTTTATGAACATTTATGTATGTACATTTGCATATATTATATATAGCACAATTTTCATTGAATTGTATGTTTTACTTGTGTTGAAATAATTATCTTGAGATGTTTGAGGATTATTTGTTATTATATACACGACATGTTCCTTATAACCTACCTCAATTTATGTTCATCATAAAGTGGTGGCAGTAGAATGCCCGCTAAGAATACTAATTAAAAAGGAAAATTGAGGTAAAGTTTAGTTACATAAAGTTCATAAACATTGGGATATTGAATAAGTGTCTAATGTATTTAAAGTATTTTATTTAACAAATAAAACTCCGTGCGTATGTACTCTTATAAAGGCACGTTTGACGTCATTTGAACACCAAAGAAGTTGAGTAGAGGCACGAGGCGATAGCCGAGTTGACAGTCTGTTTCAGAAGCACTACAAAACTGAGATGGACTACAAAAATGTCGACTTCAATTCAAATGTCGTTGTCTTGTTTTCTCGCTTACGCGAACGAATAGACGAGAATGCAAGGCAACGACAACTGAAACAATCGAAATTTGCTTAACGACGTTTTTCAACATTACTAGCCGTGTTCTTGTTTACCATGTTGTTTAGTGATTAATAATCGACCACATGCATGTCTTGACAACTCTGCTCGGACAAAAAACATTCCCAACCCCGCATTGAGCCATAGCTGACCGGTTTGGGGGGAAAAAGCAGTTAACCCAGGTTCATGTAATTAAACGCGAAAGAAGAATAACCATGGGTGGTATAAGCTGACCCGGGTTCGTGTAAAGGTACCCTAAGATAAGATAGTTATCAAAATTTTAAAGAAATACATAGAATTAACCTTACTGTTTTTGTTTTCTTGGTAATAATGTAACGCATTAAGCTCTGCCGGTGATTCTTCAAATCTAAATATGAAAATATAATATGTACAATTAATGTGTACAACATGTCTTAACTTTGGGAAGCAACGATCACGTGTGTTGCTAGTGCGTTAATTCTTATCATTGAGGACCATAATTAAACTTGGATAGACAGGGTTATAATGGTGCCATTTATATGATGAATTTAAGGAAAATATTGAAATTGAAAAAATTGTATTTTTTTAAAAACATTTTTAATTATACTGAATTAAAAAAATATTACATACAATAACAAAAGTTAAATTATTATGCAATTTACAAAATTTCAATGTGAAATGGGACAAGTGATCGCCTATTAGAGATGGTCATTAATCACTCAGGGGCACTGTAATTCTGTTATAAAACTGATTTTACTTTCTACAATATATATTACATTTCTTTCACGAGGATTCAAAGAATAGGGAAAATATTAAATACCCACGAATGATATAAGCACTTGACTTTGGAAAATACATTCACACATGCAAGGTGTTGCGTAAATTAGTTAAGTACCGCTCATACACAGTAAATTGAACTTACGTTTTTCTATTTACAGGGCGTCTTAAGTCAGCAACTTTTTCTTGGAAAGAAAACTTTCTGATATTGAAAACTGTCTGCAAATAGTTGTTTTTGTCGACTTGCACCTTTATTTAAAATAATAATGAATAATTCAAGTAAGTAAATGTCCTATGGAAGACAGACGGGCGGGCGGCACACGGAGATAATAGTAGAGAGGTAGAGACTGAAAGTGTGAAAGTGAGGGAGCTAGGAGGGTATAAGAGAGAGTGGTAGGGATATATTTATGTGTAAAACATATTTTTAAAACAATTTTGTATTATCCATGAACATATACTTTTATATATTTTTCGTTTAACTTTTCTTCATCTTTAATGTAGTCCGGGTAACCTACGACTACAGTCATTGCTTCTGCCTGAAATAGAGTAATACAAATAATATATTACAATTGCAAATGATAAACAAACCTTACAGAGCCCTAAAACAACCACGCAATAAGCAAACAGATTTGTTCAAACATTAAGCGAAGTCATGTATAAACCAAAAGTCTGACAAAAAAAAGACGCTGAAAGTGAGTTCTACTATCTCGCGAATTGAAGCCAATTCTAATGACGTCGGTGACGCAATTTTTCTTTCATAAATGGTCTTTGCCATCCCAAACAATCTTTCCCACTCCACTTTTCTTGCGTTCTTCAAGTGTACCCTCAGCATCCGGACTTGATCTAGTCGGATCAACAATAAAGACACTGAAAAGTGTCTCGCCGCGATTCGAACCTTTTTGCTTCTGCATTACTAACCTCGACACTAACCACTACATTATGCTAGTAGGCTCAAATGAATCTCGTTTTTATTTTCAAGGTAAAAAAGGTTTAAAAAAGTTAAAAAACCTGAAGATGGTCAAGTAGATTGAAAACGTTAGTTTTTTAACTTTTCTAAACCTTGATGCATTTATTAGGACTATATAACTAATTTCCCTTACCTTTGCTTTGGCTCTTATTTTTGTATCTTCGTCCATCCAGGTTTGATGACTTAACTCCCTTATAAACTCACTTTTAATTTCTTCAAATATCTCTGCCGCCTAAAGTTAAGTAAAGTATATTTAACAATTAGACAACGAGACCGAGTTTTCTATGAGCTGATAGTCAACGAGGCGAAGCCGAATTGACTATCTGCTCGTAGAAAACGAGGGCGAGTATAGTAGTATCAACCATAAACAACTTTTCTTTAACATAAATAAGTCTTATCAAACATTGTTCCAAATTTTCAGATAGTTTTACCTTTTCGTTTGCAGAAGTCTCCCCATTCAAAATGTAGAGTAGTTCGATGGCACATGATAAACAATCACTCACAAAAAAACGAGATTGTAGTTATTTTGCTTCAAATTTGGTGTAGATATACTCCATAGGCATAAGCGAATTCATTTTCTTATTCGAAAATGTCAAACCACAGTTCAAACTGAACAATTTTCCATTACTTTTGGGCCAATATTTTCGTGATTTCATCACTCGTATATAAATTTTAGCGGACGCTATGTTTGGCCTGGTTTCCAGGTTTTGCTCGCAGCGTGAATGTCGTGGCTTCTGATTAGCCAGAATAGGAGTATTCCAGCTATAAGAAGGTTTGTCATTGGATAACCTACTAGTCGTCTATCACCAATAAACCACTAGTAGCTTAGCCAATCAGAATGCATGCCAAATTTGTGATAGACCACTAGTTGGTTGATACTAATATAACATATTCAATGTAGTGCAAATGAAGTATAGAGTTTAAGGTATAGAGCTCAAAGTTTGAAGTTTAAAGTATTATGACGTTCAAATTATGAATTTCAAAGTATAGAGTTCAAAGTATGGAGTTCAAAGTATAGAGTTCAAAGTATAGAGTTCAAAGTATGGAGTTCAAAGTATGGAGTTCAAAGTATGGATTTCAAAGTATAGAGTTCAAAGTATGGAGTTCAAAGTATGGAGTTCAAAGTATGGATTTCAAAGTATAGAGTTCAAAGTATAGAGTTCAAAGTATGGAGTTCAAAGTATGGAGTTCAAAGTATAGAGTTCAAAGTATAGAGTTCAAAGTATAGAGTTCAAAGTATGGATTTCAAAGTATGGAGTTCAAAGTATGGAGTTCAAAGTATGGAGTTCAAAGTATGGAGTTCAAAGTATATAGTTCAAAGTATAGAGTTCAAAGTATGGAGTTCAAAGTATGGAGTTCAAAGTATGGCGTTCAAAGTATAGAGTTCAAAGTATAGAGTTCAAAGTATAGAGTTCAAAGTATGGAGTTCAAAGTATGGAGTTCAAAGTATGGAGTTCAAAGTATGGCGTTCAAAGTATAGAGTTCAAAGTATAGAGTTCAAAGTATGGAGTTCAAAGTATGGAGTTCAAAGTATGGAGTTCAAAGTATGGATTTCAAAGTATAGAGTTCAAAGTATAGAGTTCAAAGTATGGAGTTCAAAGTATGGAGTTCAAAGTATGAATTTCAAAATATAGAGTTCAAAGTATAGAGTTCAAAGTATGGAGTTCAAAGTATGAATTTCAAAGTATAGAGTTCAAAGTATGGAGTTCAAAGTATGGCGTTCAAAGTATAGAGTTCAAAGTATAGAGTTCAAAGTATGGAGTTCAAAGTATAGAGTTCAAAGTATGAATTTCAAAGTATAGAGTTCAAAGTATGGAGTCAAAGTATGGAGTTCAAAGTATGAATTTCAAAATATAGAGTTCAAAGTATAGAGTTCAAAGTATGGAGTTCAAAGTATGAATTTCAAAGTATAGAGTTCAAAGTATGGTATTCAAAGTATGGAGTTCAAAGTATGAATTTCAAAGTATAGAGTTCAAAGTATGGAGTTCAAAGTATAGAGTTCAAAGTATGAATTTCAAAGTATAGAGTTCAAAGTATAGAGTTCAAAGTATGAATTTCAAAGTATAGAGTTCAAAGTATGAATTTCAAAGTATAGAGTTCAAAGTATGGAGTTCAAAGTATGGAGTTTAAAGTATAGAGTTCAAAGTATGAATTTCAAAGTATAGAGTTCAAAGTATGGAGTTCAAAGTATAGAGTTCAAAGTATAGAGTTCAAAGTATGGAGTTCAAAGTATGGAGTTCAAAGTATGAATTTCAAAGTATATACTATATAGTTGAAAGTATGGAGTTCAAAGTATGGAGTTCAAAGTATAGAGTTCAAAGTAAGGAGTTCAAAGTATAGAGTTCAAAGTATAGAGTTCAAAGTATGGAGTTCAAAGTATGGAGTTCAAAGTATGAATTTCAAAGTATAGAGTTCAAAGTATGGCGTTCAAAGTATGGAGTTCAAAGTATGAATTTCAAATTATAGAGTTCAAAGTATGGAGTTCAAAGTATAGAGTTCAAAGTATGAATTTCAAAGTATAGAGTTCAAAGTATGGAGTTCAAAGTATGGAGTTCAAAGTATAGAGTTCAAAGTATGAATTTCAAAGTATAGAGTTCAAAGTATGGAGTTCAAAGTATGGAGTTCAAAGTATGGAGTTTAAAGTATAGAGTTCAAAGTATGAATTTCAAAGTATAGAGTTCAAAGTATGGAGTTCAAAGTATAGAGTTCAAAGTATAGAGTTCAAAGTATGGAGTTCAAAGTATGGAGTTCAAAGTATGAATTTCAAAGTATATACTATATAGTTGAAAGTATGGAGTTCAAAGTATGGAGTTCAAAGTATAGAGTTCAAAGTAAGGAGTTCAAAGTATAGAGTTCAAAGTATGGAGTTCAAAGTATGAATTTCAAAGTATGGAGTTCAAAGTATGGAATTCAAAGTATGGAGTTCAAAGTATGAATTTCAAAGTATGGAGTTCAAGGTATGAATTTCAAAGTGTAGAGTTCAAAGTATATGGAGTTCATAGTATGGAGTTCAAAGTATGGAGTTCAAAGTATGGAGTTCAAAGTACAAAGTTAGAAGTACGAAGTTCAAAGTATGCAGAGTTTAAAGTATGAAGTTCGATGTATGAAGTTTAAGGTGGCTCACTACTGTAATTTTAAGAAGGGACTGGTAACGAGAATGGCGTCGGCACATGCGTAAATAGCAAAAAGTTGATATCCACGTCAGCAGCCGTCCGAGCAATACAAATGCTCAAATATCACACATTTGCTTCAGTAAAATTCTTTAAAATTTTGTGCATAATGAAATAGGAAAACCTTAAACAACATACTTAGTTTTTAGACAGAAACTTTAGCGAAAAATCTGTCTTGACAACTTTTCCTAATATTTTGCTGTACAGTAGTGTTCTATGTGGAAAAAACTGACCAGATGACAATTTTTAGAAATTTTGTAAACTGGATATATGCGTCTAAATAGAAGAAAACCGTGACGATTTGACAAATGTCAAACGCCATTATACCATGGTAACAGCAGATATTAGCACTATTCAACAAATACTTTATAAGTGTGGTTCTTCTTCTGCAGTTCAGTATACGGAATAATTATGTAATAGTTATTTTATAGACAGCAATACCCATAGACGATGACAGAACGGAACAAGCCATGAAAAACTAAAAATCCAGGGAGCCACCTTAAAGTATAGAGTTTAAAGTATGAAGTTCAAAGTATGGAATTTAAAGTACGAAGTTCAAAGTAAGAATTTTAAAGTATGAAGTTTAAAATAATGTATGTTAGTATGACATGAAATTTATCTACGAATTTGTTGAAGCATGAAGTTTTATAAAGTATGATGTTTAATTTACTGTAATGTATAATTGTGTTTTATTATATAAAATATAGTGTTTTATTGATTTTTCCGCCACTAATAAAAGTGATAATCTCACATGTGCGATTATTTATGATAATCGCACATGTGACGATTATTGCTGAATCAGCATTTTTGCAAGGCAATAGGACAATTTTTTTATATAATAAACAGAACAATACATGGATGCTTGGAAATATGAAATTTATTTCTCGTGTTGAACAGGATATGTCACTCGTTCGCTTCGCTCACTCGTGAGATATCCTGGTCAACACTCGAAATAAATTTCATATTTCCGCACATCCATGTATTATTCTCTATTTAAACTCTTGAAACTTTTACTCAGATTTCTGTGAGTGGTAGAAACAAAAAAATATTATATTTCTTTAAAATTAAACAGTCTTACCCTTCCTCTAGCTTCGGAACTTAGTTTCGCGTCCACAAATATCAAACCAAGAGGCATTGGAAATGCTGTCTTTGTGGCTTTATAGCAAGTTATCCACCGTTCTTGCGCCTCGTAGGTACTTCCATGTATTTTCTTGTTGTAAACAAGACGTGCATTACCGTATTTGTCCGGTAAATGGTCAATGACCTTCTCAACGATAATCCAAGCAATGTAGTTTGACAAGATACTAAATGTAAGATGGATAATTAACATGTTTATAATTAACAAATAAATTGAACATAAATAAGTATTATAGTTATAATAAATATAACCAAGTGCATGTAGTATTGTTAAGCAATAAAACAAAGTTGTGCTATTATTAACAAATAAATCAAATTGGTGGTACAATTAACGAATAAAAGATAAGGAAGTTTTATAATTAACAATTCTCACACGTCACTGGTGGTATCAAGTCGCAGCAATGCTCGACCAGACTTTATTACAAACACAACCCATAATACAATCATGAAGGATCATCCTACATGTATATACAAACAATTCTTAACAACCCTAATACAATCCTAAAGAATCGCCTAACTATGAACAAAACTCAGTTCTTGACCTAAATTGCTCAGCTCTGTGTGTGGGGTGGGGGGCTGGGGAATACACGTCTGGTCGCAGCGAGCAACAAGAAAAAAAGTGATTATATTACAATGGGGTTCTCTCTAGAACCCAGTGTCCAGTTCCGTGTGAGAACTGTATTTCTCGCCTCTGTCATACTTCCGCCGGCGAGAAATCTTATTTAACACAAAGTGGTGGTATAATTAACAAATAGAACATAAAATATATAGTATAATTAACAATTAAATTAAATTAAATTAAATTAAATTAAATTAAGAAATAGAACAATTATAGTTGTATATTTTTAAAACGAAATCACTTTAAAGTCATCTGGTACGTGTGTGTCTCCTACAAGTACAACACTAAACATACAATGTTTTTAGTGATTTCGTTTGGAAATTGTAATATATAACCTTTTCAATATATCATTATGCACGAGAGACGTCAATGATTAGACTATCAAACGTATCTTAATATATATATATCGAGATACATAACATTTCAGTAAGATGAAGAGTTATAAATGCCAATCTTTATAATTGCAAGATTACTTTCAGATAAGAGAGTTTATTTCTAACTATACTACTTATTCTTTGCTTGAAATACTGTAAGAGTCACCTATGGAAAATTTAACATCAGATTTGTTGCTCTTAATGTTTCGAATCAAATTGATGAATAAATTTAAGAAATCTCAGGATAGTTTTTTTATGATAGTTTCAGCTGATCTATTATATGATTTAGCCCTTTCTTGACTGTATCGTTTCTTTTAGAACGATGCAGCCTTTAGTATTTTACTCTGGCTAACGCCAGACGATTTTACTCTGGCTAACGTCAGACGATTTTACTCTCCAAGATAAAGCAGCGCTGTAACAGACGACTTTTGATATTGAATGCATATTTGAAGTTTTACTAAACTTTCCCTATTTTTCTGGTTTAGTCATATACATCTCGTTGATAAGTTCAAACGCATTTGTTTATTTGTTGTTCCTCCTTTAACTCTTTCGTTTCCAGATTTTATACACTTTACACATCGTTATAACATATACTATTATAAATTTTACTTACGCTTTGTCGGTGTTGTTTATCAAGCCCATCACACCTTTCAGTATATCTTGATTTTTGAGTAGAATGGTTTCATTGACAGTTAATTCATAACTTTGATTTGCTGTTAGTTCCGTAAAAAACGAAAACCAATCATACTGCAAAAAAGAAAAATTGGTGACATAAGAAAAATTGTTAATCGAATTCTAAATAAATGGGTAAGCTGTGTTTTAGCCACAATACATGGAGAAAATTCGTGTTCGTTTTATATCAGATGATGTTTTGTTCGTGCATGTTCTTCTCCAAATCGCACTCGAAGCCATGCATACCTATATACATGACCCAAGCTAACAGATCTACACATAACTCACATTTGTGTATTGGGATAACTTTTCAATAGTTGCCGTTCTTGGTTGATCTTGTTTTTCCTTGACGATCTGAAAACAAAACGAAAGCTTTAGAATTAATCTTATCTACCTTCGCCAGTTTGTTTGTTTGCTTGTTTGTTTGTCTTCGTTTGTCTTTGTTTGTCATTGTTTGTCATTGTTTGTCTTTGTTTGTTTGTTTGTTTGTTTGTTTGTTTGTTTGTTTGTTTGTTGTTTGTTTGTTTGTTTGTTTGTTTGTTTGTTTGTTTGTTTATCTGTCTGTCTGTCTGTTTGTGTATAGGTCTGTCTGTCTGTCTGTCTGTCTGTCTGTCTGTCTGTCTGTCTGTCTGTTTGCCTGTCTGCCTGCGTGCGTGCGTGTCTGTCTGTCTGTCTGTCTGTCTGTCTGTCTGTCTGTCTGTCTGTCTGTCTGTCTGTCTGTCTGTCTGTCTGTCTGTCTGTCTGTCTGTCTGTCTGTCTGTCTGTTACAAGGATATCTAAAAAAACAACAACTTGGTTTTATATAACTTTGTAGACGGGTTTGGCTTAGATCAAGGACCAACCATTAATACATTTTTCTTGAATTCGGTTGAGAATTAAAGGAGGATTTCATAAAGAAATTGTCTGTAAGATTCTCCGCGTAAAACAAAATGAATGAAAAAAATGCTTGTTTGTCATACTTCTGCCATTTTCTCTTCAAAAAGATAAACCTCCAGCATCTGTCTCTGAGCTTCTTGTGGGTCCGCTCCTAATAACGTCATCACATCCACCATATATTCTTTGTAAGCCTCTCTTGTCTGTAAATAAATAAATAAATAAAGTTAGAGAGATAAGATTGTCCCTGCACTGAATTATTCCCGCACATAATATCTTACCAGGAAAAGAATACTTAGTTAGATTGTTCCGGGTGTAACCCCAAGTTAACCGCGGCATTATATTAACCACCAGTTTAATTTCTGAAAATATTTCCAAAACAAAAAATTAAAGCAACCAGAACCAACAACCCCTACTCAGTTCAGCTTGTACCAAAAAATTCCCCTTCCCCTCTCCACCTTTTATTTTATCAGAATACTAATCTTAACCAAAAAAACTTCCCCCATCCCCCCACTAATACAATAACACAAGAACACACATTTTAAAAATTTATTTTACCAAATTCAAAACACAGGGTTTCAACGACCCAAATCTTCTAAAATAAACCCTACTCGCAGGATTGGACCAAAATCCAACCTGTTTTGATGGAAGTACATGGTACGTCCGGGATCAGATTAACTGCTTTATACATAATTATTTATGATTAATTTCCCTTTTAAAAAATAATAATTATTGAAATTGCTCCGTACCTTGGAGTAAAACACTTCAGAAGAATTTTTTGTTACATAAAATGTATTTGCCAGCTTAAGTCCACCTTCCAAAATCTAGAGTCATGAACAAACAAAGTAATTTTTATATTAAACTGGTATAATTTCGAAGCTGTTTTACAGTTTTATGTTTGGAGTTATTTTATTGCAATGATGATACCGTGGTGGTGATTATGGTGATGGAGATTAACGGGATAGTTTCGTAATAGTGATGGTGATGATAGTGATGATTTTTTATGAAGAGTATATATTCACATTCTTATTGTGATTGCCATTGTTATTATCTAAAAATCAATAATTCATGAAGAAAATTTAAAAGAAATGAATGTTTATTCACGTTTTGTAAATCGGATAGAAATCCGTGCTGATTTACATAAACGTTTTGATCGATTTTCTTAGCTTAATGTTAAAACCCCACAAGTCATATAAACACTATTTAAATAGATAAAAAAAAGTTAGTTAATAAGTTATTTTGCCGTTTTTGATTTAGTTTAATAGTTTCTGAGATATAGGCCTTTAAACATGCCAATTTGGGCCTTTCGCCAAAAATTTCCGCCGTTTATTTTTAAGCACGGGGGCCTGGGACTCAGGAACCTAAGACGACCGTCTTCTTAGTTGGAATCAATGTGCGTACTGGAAAACGGGTGTGAGCTCGGCATTTCGATTTTTCAGTCAAATATATGTGTTTTTGTGAATCAATAAGCCGAAACGTAGTTGTTTTGAATTGACTCGTTCCTGAGTCCCAGGCCCCCAAGGTGTTAAAATGAACGACGGAAATTTTTGAAAATTGGCATGTTCAGAAGCCAATATGTCAGAAGCTATTTGACTAAATCAAAAACGGCAAAATAACTTATTAACTAACTTTTTTTGCTCTATTCAAAAACATTAAAACCCCACAAGTGATATAGGCACTTTAAACGTGCAGCTTATATTTTAGAGGTTGTTGATAAATCTGAACAATTAGAATTGTGCATTTAACAAACCCTATACAATATTTGCGTTTGAACTGTATAGGAACCTGTAAATGCCCATACAGTTTGACCGCTCGTATTATATGCAATGTAATTGTGATGGTCAGGGTGATGGTGAAGAAGGTGATGGTGATGATAATGATTGTAACGGTTATGTTGAGAGTGTTTCCGTAGCACGTGGATAAGATTGAAAAAAATTATGTGCTCATACCGCAAATCTGCGAATAGACGAGTTGATAAAATCTGCATAAACGCCAAGAGCAAAAAAGGGTTGAACACCAAGTTGACCAAAGGAAATTTGAATGGCTTTGTCCAGATCGTATTTAGTAGAATTCCAGTCAGCAGTGCTCAGATTTGAGCCTCCGATACTTTCAATAACATATTTCAAGTAAGTGTCCCCTTGTTCATTTACAGTGAGTCTTGATAAACATGTCTGATAAAAGTCAATTGACTTTATGACAGCCCGGTTCTAAACAGAATTAAATTTGATAAGAATTCAGTAAAAGATTTGAATATGTATGTAAATGTAAAACTTTATTTAAACACGCTGGCTTCAACAACAAAAGCTGATTTCAATGAGGGGCGTCACACTAAATATAAATACATTTTTAAAAACAAATGAAAAGTATTAAAAAAGGAGAGAAAGATGTAACTGTACATTATAGTTTACAGGGTTTTATAAGTTCTTACTAATATATATACATAAATACAAATTCTTAGGCGTGACCCAGCATCGTGACCTAAAGTGGGCGTATATGCCTTTTAAAAGATTGGAGCGTCTCAGACGATTTGGCTTCTGAGGATAAGTTATTCCACAGAATGGCACCGCTATATTTAAAGCTTCTTTTCAAGAATTCTCTTTTGGGCTTTAGTAGTGCTAGGTCTGTATCATTGTTTCTACGATTATAAGTGTTCTGAAAAATACTTCTTTTAAGGAAGGATTCTTTTAGATTTGGAGCAGTGTGGTCATTCAATATTTTGTACATGAGAACTGATTTGCTGTAAGAGCGTTTTACATCAAGTGTTTCCCACGACAGAGTGTCAAGAACATCGACTGACCTGATATCGTAACTGGCTCCTGTAATAACCCTTGCAGCACGAGACTGAAATTTTTGAAGTCTATCCTTGAGTATTTTGCCACAGTTATCCCAGAGAGGGGAACAGTAGTCAAAATAAGGTTGAACCAAGGCTTTATAAATAGTTTGTAGCGTATTGGCAGGGACATAGGGCTTTGCTCGTCTAATAGCCCCAATACCCGCACGTGCCTTTTTACATATCATCTCAATGTAACATTGGATGAGTTACAGAGTATTGTTTTTCCGGATGACTTATTACATAAATTGCTGATGTTTTGGCAGCCTGTACTCAGTGTACTGCCACCATCATCAGAGTGACCTCTTCTAAGTTACTGGCGTGAATATCCTGGCATCCTATTTTTCTACACACGTAAAAACGTCCGGTTTGTGCCATATCTGTATGCAAGTTGTTACAACGTTGTTACAACGTTACAACAAGCCGTAATCGGTGTACATACTTGTTGTTCCAAGGTTGTTAACAAGTCGACGTCTGTAACAGATTTTTGTAACGTGTAACAAGGTTGATAATTCCAACGGACTTGTGACAAGTTGTTCTAACAAATTGTAACCATTCTACACTTAACAAGTTGCTACAAGATGGGCAACAAGCTTGTATCCGTGCAGTTATGAAATATTTACACTTCGTTGGCGTATAATATAATCAGCTGTGTAGCCAAGGTCTTAAGCGATGTAAAGTTTATAAGTTTGACTGTGGATTTAGAAATTGTAGCTTTAGTAGTTTTTCAAAAACGTCCATTGTCCAGAGCACTGATCTCTATATAACTGGATTGCTCACCGGCTCCAAAAACTGAACCCGCCAGAGATGACGAATTTCGAGTACCAAGATAGCCGCCACGAAAACTTTGTATATGTTTTCGTAGCACGGAAAGAGACGGAAATTTTTTCCGTATCTGTTTTGGTTTGGGAAATATTTGGACCAAAGACAGCCTCCTGTCCGCCATCTTGGAATTATTTTCGATATGCATGTGACATCATAACCAGGGTAAAGTGAAATTTTTATCTTGCCAACCTTATGACATGAGCTAGAAACTCGATTTTGTTGCGCTATTTCCATTTTAAATTGACCCACAACATTTATAAAACCTTCCGTGGAAATTTGGTAACCCACGGAGTAGTTTCATCAGGTTTACCCTGGTTGTGACGTCACCAATTTCCTAGTTAATTAGACCCAATATTACAACAAGATGGCGGACAGCACGCTGTCTTTGGTCGAAATATTTCCAAAACCAAAACAGATACGGAAAAATTGTAAAAGGTCTTCTTATACCATTTGACGAGTTCTTTCAAATGAGACAAACTTAATTTTTATTGCCAATACCCTTTAAAAAATATTCTGTTATTGGTATCAAACCAAAAACACTGTAAAAGGTTTAGAAGCTTAGTTTTTGAATTTGTTGGTATTATTAGGCAGTAAAACGTGTTATTTCATATCAAGTTTTTACTCTGCCTGGTAATTGCTTTGTTTGAAAACGTTTGGATGTCTATAAGCAAAGTTATGGCTATTTGAAATTTGGTGTGGAATGTTCCAGAAATATTTTTGAAATTTGACTTAGGTTTCAGACCAATTTTCTCGAATTTGTCCCTAACTACGTATATTGCCATATTGCCTATATCACAAAACTCGTAAAAATCAACGAAATCAGTCGATGACTTCATTATGAAACTATTTATATACCTTTGGTGGAAAAACCATAGATAATGGAAGAGGGACTAGATAGGAAACTTAAAACGATGTTACGAAACCGGAAACGATGTTTGCACAACTTGCTATGGTAATTATACACTTATAAGCAGCTAATGCACCTAACGGGTGCATTAGCTGAAATTAAACAACAATGTAATATAGTTAGGTTTAGCAGTCAGTCTGATTTTAGCCATGTGGGACCACTCGTTAGGTGATTAGCCGCTTATACGTGTATAATTACCATAGCAAGTTGTGCAAACATCGTTTCCGGTTTCGTTAGGGGCTGTTTACATGAGCCGGGCTAGCCCGGTTAGCTGGGCTCACGCGATTGATTAGGATCTCACTGTGGATTTGAAACTCGCGTAAACTAAATTTACAAGGAAGAATCGATTTAGTTTAGATGTAAACGAATCCTAACGTTGATTAAAATCTCTTTTTGTGGCCAAGGAAAGAATTTCGTGACACGAGTCAGCCCGGTTAACCTGGCTAGCCCGGCTCATGTAATCAGCCCCTAAGTTTCCTATCCAGTTCCCCTCCATTAGCTTTTTTTCCTTCTTTTGTAGTAGTAACGGTAAATTGGCATCCAACAATTGTTTTATGACTTTTCCAACTCCCCCGGTAAACTGTTGCTACTACTAGAATGAATATGACGTCAGTGGCTTGGAAATGTTTATTGCTGACGATAAAGGATGAACCATCCAGTTATATAGAGATCAGTAAACCGAAGATAAAAACAAATCTGATCAGGTCTACATTTTTACCCCGGCATTCAGTTTTTGCTGGCTACATCTGATCTCCTGTTAACAAGCTGTGAGATTTTTATACGTTGGCATCAACATTGCAAACATGAACAATCTACCAACTCTTCAACACCATATATAGACAGACAATTAAAACGTGCAATACCTCAAACTACCTAAAATTATACAAAATTTGGACAACAAGAACATGGAATATATTACCTCAAACTATTACAACAAAAAACATCCCTTTTTCGAACTTTAGGAAGTCACTGGTTTACTACTACATTAATCAACAAGCTCCTCTGTGAAATCGTAGGATTTGTTAAAAAATATGATCACCATATAAAATGGGAGGATTATTTTCTTCTATAACCAGCAACAAGCACTACTTCAGGCGAAGAATAATCATGAGAGAAAAGAAATCCTAGGGTTATGGTTACAGGAGATTATTTTACAGGAGATTATTTTACAGGGGACTTAGCCACTGAAGAGCAATTGGTTAACTCTCTTCGGTCAATAATTTTGATCCATTATGGAATTTAATTAATTTTAGAATAAACGTAAATACGTAACTATACGCCATTGTGTTCTTACGTGATTTTGGTTGTTCAGTTGTTTTTGTTTATATGACGCGTGAGCCAACACGATGTTGTCATTTGCTCTGATGAAGGCATAGTCCATCGAGATATGGTCTGGAAACTCAGCTAAAGTCTTTGGTTATCTTTTTGTTCGTCTTTATGCATTTTTGTGCACGGTGCACGGTCACTGAACACTTTGTATTTTAGTATAATAAACGAATTGTCCAATAGCAACGTTTCAGTTCAATCACTCAACCGTGCTATTTAAATATTAATAAACCTAAAACAAAGGATGTGCACGGTGTAAGGTACGGTTCAACATAAAATCACAGCTCATTATAGGCGCTTTGAAGTTTACCGAGTTTCCAGACCATATCTCGATTGAGTATGATGAAGGCCTGAGTCAACAAGTCGAAAGCTAAGCAATGAATAATAAACGTGGTGTTACTGCAAATTCTCGCTCCTATTAAACGTTATTTACCTTAGCATATTTCACTCTTGTCGCTGGGTTTGCAAGGTGATTTCTCATGAATTCCCTGTTTTTTATTACGAGTTTGAACAACACGTTTATTTGAAGCTCGGTTGGTGGAATGAGGGTCTTTTCTTCCCAACCTCCGCACGCGAAGGAATAAAAGTCTTGACAAGGATCAACAGATCGGTTCATGTGGCTCAATAGCTCTAAAACGAAAATAATAAACTACACAATTAGGCTGACGTTACACATCGGTACATTATTACGAAATTAAACGGTATACACGTCTTTAAGTAATAGATAAAACATGAGTAGCTGATATTTAATATCAGATAAAGATCGTCCTCAAAAAGAATGATGCATAGAAATGTTCATTTTTATTGATTATTTTAAAAATACAAACTGTTTTAAGTGGGAAAAATGAAAAGTTTATGTAAATCAGGACGATTTACAGATATTGATTAAAAAATGTTAGTTTCCGGCTTTCAATTTTCCTCATGAATTATTTCATTAGTAATTTTAACATTACATATCGTAGTAATAACAACTGCATTCAAGGCCGTTGCTGCTCAGGAGCGTAGCGTAAATAATTCGTCAGACAGACAGACAGACAGACAGACAGACAGACAGACAGACAGACAGACAGACAGACAGACAGACAGACAGACACACACACACACACACACACACACACACACACACACACACACACACACACACACACACAGACACAGACACAAGCAGACAATGTCTTAGTGAAGTGAAGAAGATTAAGTTCAAATGAGGTCGAATTACTGCTGCGAAGAAAAGTTATCTGGCTTCCCCAACCGGAATCTGCATGGCTTAACGTTAGGACAGGCAGATAACTTTTCTCCACAGCAGTAATTCGACCTCGTATGAACTTATAATCTTCTCTATTTACAAACGCTGCTAAAGGACAACTAAATATTTTTCTTGGCGAAGATATTTTAATTAGATTTTGATTTCATCTTCTACTTATTACTATATAGTGTGTGTTTACTACTCTGCCTTTCTGGAAACTGTTCTGTTCAGAAGCTATACCGTCAGTTAGCAACATTGCCTAAAATATGTCTGTAAAGTAAGTACATTTACTCAAGTATATTTTGATGTGGTGAAGATCTCATATATTTATATCCAGAGACTTATGGTCTATTTAATATAAGATTCTATAAATACTAACGACCAAAGCCTTTTTTTTAAATTAAAACTTTATTTTAATTTGCACGATGTTTCGGAATCTTACTCCATCGTCAGGTACTACGCACTGACGATGGAGTAAGATGACGCACTCCGAAACGTACAAAAATAAAGTTTTAATTTAAAAAAAAACCTTTGGTCGTTAGTATTTATAGAATCTTATATTCACAATGAGGCTCAGAGACAGTTCGCGGATACTATCCATTTTAAAGATCAATTTATACATATAATGATTTAAAACTAAATGATTTTACTCTGATGAAAGGCTCCGCTTGAAACGTCAGTATTTCGTTACTAAAAAGCTCGGTATAGTTTACCACTTTTTCACTTTGCTAAATCTAAGAGGAGATTATCGTGTGCAATAGCTTCCTTTTTTGAGTTTATATAGCAAACAGATATTTGTATAATATGTACATATAATAACGTATACGAAAAAGCGTTTTTTAAATACTGCATGATTAGTAAAGGACATGTATTCATAGGAAAACAGACCATTCAAAACTTGGCAGACGATGTCATATCCAAACTGTGAGGACACATTTATATAAATAAATGTGTCCTCACAGTTTGGATATGACATCGTCTGCCAAGTTTTGAATGGTCTGATAACAATTTTTTCAATAAATACCATATCGTACCACTTGTTCCCTGACACTCTGATGTTTTTCGTCGGTGGATTTTCCTTGTGACAATTAAAATCGTGTAGCGCATAGTAATAGTAATAGTAATGGTAATGGTAATGGTAATGGTAATGGTAATGGTAATGGTAATGGTAATAGTAAACTATATTTATACACGATAATGTTTAAAGCATGCAGCTTGTGGGATCGCGTGTATGGAATAAGATTAATATTACAAGAAAGTCAATCTAAAAACTACAATATTACAGCAATAAAAAAATTATATATCAAGTAAAACCTAGCTAACTGTCAAAAGAAAAGTCCTTAAAAGTTTTAGTCTTGGTAACATTTCTAATAAACGGTACAATCTGTACTGAAGATGTCACTGTGTTTTCTGTAGATAATCTTCCATAATATTGCACCTCTATAGGTGCGTGATGGAATGTTTCATTGTCCGTGTATTGAAACGTGGTGCAGATAACTGATGTTTGGCACATAATGAATAATTACATTCTCGCTTATTGACTATTGCAAACATACAGTTTGGTGTTACATTATTGTATACTTTATAAATTAATTTCACCAGAGCTGATTTATTATAGTAAAATAGTGTGTTCCATCTAACACCAGAAAGAACATCTTCTGATGGCATGCCCTGAGTTATAAAGATATCTTCATTGTTACAGCCTCCCCAAACAACTAATCCGTAATTGCATGCATGAAAAAATGGATTTACTCAAATTTGCTGGTGTGTAAATGTGAAGCAAATGTCATATTTACTCTAATTTACTGCAGGCTAAACCTGGTATAAATGCCGCATTTGCTTAACATTTACCAAAAAATTAGCAAATGCGGCATTTACAAAATTTTTATCTGCACCAAATTCAAGTAAATATTATATTTGATACACATTTACACAAGCGCAAATATTTAGTAAATCTATTTTTTCGTCCAGTTTAGTAATATATGCCGGAGGATTACTTTAAGTGTAGGTTAAGCACCTCACCCTTAGTTTATTAGCGATATAAATAGAGCTTGTGACGACGTTCTATATTGTTATTGCGAGGTTTATATAAGGTTAGGAGGTTTACATGTATATATGGTTGAGTGGTTTACCTGTAAATAAACCGCGGTATATCATAGAAAACCGACCTGATCATATATAAAGTAATGTTAATTGTACTTCTTTCGGTAAAAACCTGGATGTTTTTTCAAGATTAAGCTTATTGACAAAGCTTGAGCTTGTCGTCTATTACAACTCCAAAGAGTTTGGTTTTCTTAACCCATTTGATAATCTAACCTCCAAGAAAAATAGGAGCAAGTGGGTCCATTACAGGATCGCCAAAGTAAAGTACTTATGTATTTGCCGACTTGAGAGTCGGATGCCATCCAGAAAGAGTTAAAATGAAAACGTTTGTACTATTATTAAACAAAATCACTTGAAAATATATCTACATGTTTGGTGTTGTGGCAGAAACGCATCATTCACATCTCGAATTAATTCAGTTTGATATTAACAGAAATATATACATGTAATCTTCTCCGATAAATCATTATACCTGCATGTGAGGTATGTTTAATTTGCATACCAAACAACCTGAAAGATCTCAACAACGAAGCAAGGAAACAAAAAACTGCAAAATATATTACTCCATCATTTCAAGTGTGTTTTCAAATAAGACAGACTTGATTTTTGTTTCATAGGCACTTTAAACTATGCAGACATCTATCAAAGCGAGTAGTTTTTGCATTTGTTGGTATTATTAAGCATTAGTATAAATACACAGGTGAGAAAATCTCGCGCGATGATTGGTCGAGCTACCTCGGATTAATTCCCGATAATCACCTACAGCGTTTATTCAAAATGGCCGCCAGCCGGTTTGTCAATGACAGAAGAGGAAATTAACAATTTTAAAGAAAACGCTCTTCCTAAAAGTATGAAAATGTGTATTTATACTAAAACAATTATTCGCCTCAGGCTCAGTGAATATCGGTGAATAATAACCTCGACTTCGTCTCAGTTATTATACACCGATATTCACCTCGCCTTCGGCGAATAATTGTTAATTATTATATGGCACGGATTACTTCCGGTAAAATCACGCGCTGTGATTGGTTGCTAACGGGGCGAGATTTCTCCGTAATGCCCACGGGCATTATGAAAATTGTTAATGCCCTACGATTGGAAACAAACAAAAAAATCCTAATAAGAAACGTTTATTGCCGAAAAACGGCGGAAATAGAAGATGATGAACATTATAAAAGTAAATTCTAGTATCCAGACGAGAAAGAAACAGAAGAAAATAGCACTAGTTCGGTGTTTAGGCGAAGTTAAAGGAAGCGAAGACCAAGAAATACAAGATTAATTTTGAAATAAAAAGTGCCATATAATAAACTACTTAATAACCTCGACCGTTCGGTCTTTACGGTAAAATATTAAACCTCAATACAGATTCGCTGCAAATCTATGAGAGCATCTATTCAGTCGCCTAAACCAAATCTAACACCGATTCGACGAATAAATACTTGCCGAATTTGTGACGCATTTTAGTCGAATCTTTTACAGTTAGATTTGACTCGACACAAGCGACACAAGAGCGACGTCTATTATAAAACTCCATATTTTACTACATACTGCGACTGCGTGGCGTATTTCCCGTATATCACACTCGCGAGTGGCATATTATATTGACAAGTGCATGCATGATTCAGGCCTTTTTCTGTAAGTTTGGAATCAAATAAATTTGTGCCAGTGACTTATCTAATTTGCTTATTTCGTCATTTTTTATGTGAAATCACGTATTCCAATAAGCTATTATTGTATATTTCATTTGTATTTAACAAAAGGTTAGACCGATCAGTCCGGCCAGAATGGACTTGCTTTTGATTAGGACCAAATTTTCCAGTCAGACCATCCCAGGTCTCAAACGAATCGTGTTCCATTTAACCGGACTGACCGGTGTAACCTTGTAAATGGAAAGCCCCCTAGGGTCTGTTTTGTTTACGCGATCAGCCAAAGCATCATTCGGTGCTACGGAAACCACTGTACTTTTTAGAGGGATTTCATTTCTCGGCGCAACACTCTCAACCTTCTTCTTTTCCGATAGGTTTTCATCACTAAAAGCTACATTGACGTTTGAGTCTAGAGTATAACCACCATTATCAGACATCTTCCTAATCCTCTTTGGTACTAATTTGAAAGTTTGATTTCGACGTAGCGGGGTATATATGAAAAAAATATCAAACTCATTAATAGTTCATGAGATAATCAGCCAATTACAATAGTTCATTCAAACACCTGATTGATACTCTAAAGTTGGATACTCCAGTAAAACCCAAGATATTAGATGAAAACCGGTGTTCATCTAATTCTTAAGATCTCAATTATATAAACAAGTTGCTGTTTGAATAAATGTTACACACACTCATGAATAAAATCTCATGCATGAGGGTTTATTTTAAATCTGTTTTGAAAAGACTGACAAAACTGCACACACCCCTCGTAGAATACCATTAATTGTTGCTTAGGAGATGGTTTGGAATTTGCGTGGGAATTCATATCCCAACTCGAACATGACCTTTGTGTATATATGAAACCGAGTCAGTTTGCCAGACATCCTCGATTTCGCTGATTTCACTTTCATCTTTATCAACCTTACGTGTTGTTCCTATAGTAACACATGTAAACTATCGGAATCCTATATACAATCTGGTTTTGCGTGTAAGTTTCGTTGTGGCGCTTACAGAAAGTGTAGTAATTAAGTATTCATAACAGAAATAGTCATTAAGGATCTAAGATCTACGAATTCTTTAACTGAACACTGATGAATATTGTAGAAGCAATTAGTGTGTGTTATAGAATCATATAGATAAGCTTCAGTGTCAAACAAGGAAGTCAATTAACCGAGATTTATAGATACCAACATATTAATAAATTATTGCATTTTTTCAATACCGTCCTAGCTTATACAATGCCTCTTAAAGCATTTTCACGCAAACTATATAAACTCGCCTAAAGGATGGGAACTTGAAGTTGACTTTAATAGAATCATTTTAGTGGTATTGGGAGGTTTTTGAAGTCGTCAAACTACTAACTAGCTTCGAACATAAAATATAATAGTCCATGAAAAAAGAAACAACCACATTAAAAGCACAGACTTTCAAAACGTTTGTCTTACAGTAATTCGTGCTTCGAGATCACCACAAATATATGTTCAGTCAGATGATACTAGAAGCCAAGAAGGTAATATGTACAGTGTTCGTGTATTGTGTAACAAAAGGAAAACATTTTTTTCATTCACCTCTCACTTCTCGTTTTCTGAAAATTCTTCACCGTGTCGAATATGCAAAATATTTTAAAGAGTTTTAGGCTACGTCCACACGTATACGTTTTCGTAGCGTTTTCATATTGTTTCAGGTAAGTAGGCCATTGTTTTCTATTCCCTTGAGGACGGAGAACAATATGAAAACGCACGTAGCCTTATATGCATTGTATGATCAGATGAATTGTATACGAATACAAAAAAAAATTAGATCAGTGCTCTCGCAGAAATCAAATTCGCGACAATTCGATTGCATGGCAAATACTCTAACCAAGTCTACAACAAAAGCCCCACATGACAAGAACCTTACCGACAAAACATGTCAATTATCAAATTCAATAAAAAACGGCACATTTTACCTCATTTGTTGCTCCGAATGACTTCTATGACTATAGGAGTTAGTTTGTAACACGGAATTGAGAGACAAAGCAGCTCTTTATAGAATTATGTGTTATCTTTCAGCCGATGACTCGCATTGTAAAACGCAAACAGCACGAACGCAATTCCCATTGGGGTTACTTGCACCGTTGCTATGCTTTTATAGTTTATATATACTTCTAAAATTTATACTTTTAAAATTTATACTTTTATAGTTTATACTTCTAGTATAATGTATACTTTTATCGTTTATACTTTTATGCTTTTATGGTTTATATTTTTATAGTTTGTACTTTTAAAATTTATACTTTTAAAATTTATACTTTTAAAATTTATACTTTTAAAATTTATACTTTTATAGTTTATACTTCTAGTATAATTTATACTTTTATTGTTTATACTTTTATGCTTTTGTGGTTTATATTTTTATAGTTTATACTTTTATTGTTTATACTTTTATGGTTTCAACTTTTATGGTATATACTTTTATAGTTTGTACTTTATTTTGTAGTTTATACTTTTATAATTTATAATTTATACCTTTATAGTTTAGAATATCAATTTTATAGTTTATACTTTTAGTATAGTTTATACTTTTATGCTTTTATGGTTTATATTTTTATAGTTTATACTTTTATGGTTATAGTTATGAGCAGCAGTGTTTTATCTAATCAGATATATAGATAAGAGGCGATAGCCTAGTGTTTTATATCTGATAAAACACGTAGTGCGAATGTTTTAAATAACTTCGAAAATGATCTATTTGGTAAGTTCATTGGCGTAGTAATTTTTTCATAAAAAATTCGGTCTCGTTGACTAATTGTTAAATATCTCATAAACTATAAGACGTGAAATATGGAAGAGTTGTAAATTGATATTAATTTTGTATTTGATTAAGAGTTATTTCAAATGAGACAAACTGAATATTTGATTCATGAGCTCTTTAAGTAACGTCAATTGGTGTAAATTCCTCAACTAAATGTTGGTGTCAATTGTATTGTTTGACAAATTCGAAGCCAATTAATGTTTACACAAAACACTAATTTATCCTTATTATTTATCACTTAAACAGAATCCCACATTGTTGTTGGAAGCTATGTTGTGGCAAAGGGGCTATTTATATATGGTCTAGGCTAACTCGGCCAACCCGGGCTAATTCGTGTCACGAAATGCTTTCCTAGACCGCAAGAAGAGATTTGAATCAAGACTGCGATTTGTTTGCATTTTTTCTTGCAAATTTCAATATGTATGCGAGTTTCAAAACCACAGTAGGACCTTAATCAAATTATGAATCTGCCCAATTAATGAGGCCTACTCGCTTCTTGCAATCGACTTCTATAAAACATCATAAATTGTACTATACACACGAGGATGATGCTCTAGATTATGTTTAAGAAAACTATTGAGTGTGTTAGATTTACCTGCAGCGCTTGCAATACATTTTTCGTCGAAGCAGGTTACATATGGCTTTACTGTTGTAACTACTGTGGCTGTTGAATCGGAGTCCCCAGAATCCCGTTTCTCTTTGATGAATAACACGAGAATGACGGCAAACGCTATGAGAACAACCACCAAAGCCACTATTAGGATGCTTTGACATGTAGTGCATCCAGTAGCGTTGACTTGGTCTGTTTTGTTTGCGCGATCAGCCAAAGCATCATTCGGTGCTACGGAAACCACTGTACTTTTTAGAGGGATATCTTTTCTCGTCGCAACACTCTCAACCTTCTTCTTTTCCGATAGGTTTTCATCACTAAAAGCTACATTGACGTTTGAGTCTAGAGTATAACCACCATTATCAGACATCTTTCTAATCCTCTTTGGTACTTTGAAACTTTGATTTCGACGTAGCGGGGTATATGAAAAAGTGAAAGATATTGTTATACTTTTAAATGTTTTGAAAAGACTCTGAGAAAAGTGCACGCCCCCCTCGTAGAATATCATTGTCGCTTAGGAATTTGCGTGGGAATTAATAGCCCAACTCGAACATAACTCTTTGTGTGTATATAAAATCTGAGTTTTGCCCGGCATACGCGATTTCGCTGCTTTCATTTTCATCGTTACCAACCACACGTGTTGTTCCTATAGTAACAAATGTAGACCATCGGAATCCTACAATCTAGTTTTGCGTGTAAGCGTACCTTTACACGAACCCAGATTGGCTTCGAACCAGAATCAGCTTACCACCCATGGTTATTCTTCTTTCGTGTTTACATGAACCTGGGTTGGCTGCTTTTTTTTCTCAACCCTTTTTTTCCGAAAGGGAAAACATTCCGTTGGGAATGTTTTTCTGTCCGAGCAGAGCTCTGGTGTCAAGACATGTGGTCGATAATTATTCACTAAACAGCATGGCGAACAACAACACGGCTGGTGATGTTAATTGAAAAACGTCGTAAGCACGGGGGCCACCCCCCCCCCCCCCCAACATTTTATGTGGAGGGGCCGGAATATCTTTCTTTGTTTAATAGTCTGCCAACTGTGGTTTTCATCCCATCATCGTTATTACATGTTTCTAGAGCTATTAAGTGTTTACAGAGGATTTCACATAACTTTTGCCGATAGTGTTCCGAAGTTCGTTCGTTATTTCCGAAGTTGGCGACGAACTTCGCAAATGCATTACGCGGTAGCCAATCAAGTTGCGAACTTCGAAACGGAAGTTCGTTGTTCACGGCATCATTTCAAAGTTCCCTGTTGGACGTATAGAGTAAATATTTGAATAACAACGGATCTTAATACTTTCGGTAGACAAAACCTATAGTGCTGGATTCGGCAGATTCAAGCGATCATTTCGATATAAAATTTATTTAAATCGGGCAAACAAAAAATATTTAAACGTGTTTTGAAATGCACGTCTCCCAATGTAATACGACACCCACATTATATCTAGACATGCAAACTGGTAAACATATAAATATTCATATTTTTGGCATTATTCGGTACTTATTACTTTGTAGTTGTTGGACTAAGCAACAAGCCGTTAGCGAAAACACTACTGAAGTATCAGCTTGATTTACTCGTATTATTTAGATTTACAATTCATGTTGGTGTCGTATTTAATACATTTGGGAGACGTGTTTCAAAACATGTTTAAATATTTTCTGTTTGCCCGATTTAAATATATTTTATATCGATCGCTTGAATCTGCCGAATCCAGCATCCAGTTTTGTCTACCGAAAGTATTAAGATCCGTTGTTGTTCAAATATTTACTCTATACGTCCAACACGGAACGTCTGAAATGATGCCGAACTTCGGAAGTTCGCAAGTTCGTTTCGAAGTTCGCAACTTGATTGGCTACTATACGTAATGAATTTGCGAAGTTCGTCGCCAACTTCGGAAATAACGAACAAACTTCGGACACAATCAGGAAAAGTTATGTGAAATCCTCTATAAAGCAGAAAGCTATATACTTATGAAATAGAATGAAACATTGCTGCTTTGATTGCTAGTGTTATGGCCGAGGTCATGGCATTGTTGATTTTAGAGCCGAAAAAGAGACTGGGAACATTTTGTATTTGTATTTAGTTCTGTTTATTTTATGTAGTTGCTGATGTATATAGTTTATGCATTGTTGGAATTTTTTAAAGCGCAACTACTTCATGTAACAGTGTAACTTTTCTGTTTTTGTGCTGGTCATGAAGAGGTAGCTCATTAAAACATTTTATAACATAGATGTAATGTAACGGCGTTTCTGATTGGCTACCGTGCGTGCTCCTTCGCTGATTAAAAACGAGTTCCTCATTACGTTTGGGTAATTTCAAACGTAATGCGAAACTCGTTTTTAATCAGCGAAATAAATATTGTTTTCCGTCGTTTTGTGACTGATTCTCTGTTATAAAATAAATGGTTCATGGTTTGGCATGCTCCATTGAGTTATGGATGCACTTGGGAAGTTGGAGAGCACTCAAAAATCTCGGCTTCTCCTCGACCAACTCTTAAGCTTTTTTCGTGCTCTCCGGACTTCCCGCGTGCATCCATAACTCGGAGCACTCGAACTTGCCTTGTTTACACAGGAGTCTGATTTGACCACAAACAAAATTGGGGCAGAAGACAGTTTTGTAAGTGCCCAGTGGGTACGAGATTGGACACAAATTATCATATTGCCGACACTTTACACGAACCCGGGTCAAGTCAACCCGTGTTTACCAATTGACCAAATTTTTACACCTTCGCACCTCTCCAACCCATATTAAAAATTCTGGTTTTTCCGTTCCGTTTGTAACTTTTCCCGTACCAACTTTTAAAGTTCCGCTTTTCCCCAATTTTTCCGATAAAATTGTATAAAGTCGAATAAAACACATGCATCGAGCGTGAAATATTGGAAATCGGGATAGAATGGAGAATGAAATACATCGGAGATTGAGAGGACATACCACAAGTACAGAAAGTGCTTATTGGACTTTTTAATAACTTTTTTCTTCGTTTGGTGGTATCTGATAGGTGATAGATAATAATAAAAACAAAAAGCAAAACTTGTAAGGAGTTTGATTTATTGAATTGCATGATCCTTTTTCTTTACACAGCTGAAAACAATGTCGAAAGAAAATGTCCATGTTAAACAAACGCGATATGTTTTTGCATTTTTAAATTATTCTCCTTAAAATTAATATAAAAATATAAATATGCTGTATAGATAATTTAATTTCGAGATATTTAATTTTCAAATGACATTTCCTTCACATGCATTCTTTGCTTCAACTTTATTTGACATTGTATTTATTTATGTTTTTCTCGTCATGTTTGTTTAATTTCGTCTTTGTAATTTTGAGAGGAAAAACGTCGCGGAAGTACTAATTCGTTCATTGATATACGATTGTAGCTGTATGCCAGTCTGAAATTACCCTGTAAGTTAGAGCCCCTTTCCGACCATAGTCAATCGAGATATGGTCTGGAAACTCGGCAAATGAGCTGTGATTTTATGCTGAACCGTACCTTACACCGTGCACATCCTTTGTTTTAGGTTTATTAATATTTAAATAGCACGGTTGAGTGATTGAACTGAAATGTTGCTATTGGACAATTCGTTCATTATACTAAAATACAATGTGTTCAGTGACCGTGCACCGTGCACAAAAATGCATAAAGGCGAACAAAAGAGCTTTAGCTGAGTTTCCAGACCATATCTCGATTGACTATGTTCCGACCTACGCAGGCTTTGGGGGAAAGTGAGCTCGCAAGTAAATAGTATCTTGGCAACCGTTCACGCATGCTGAAAAAGAAATATCGAGTTTGTTTGCAGAATCCCACTTTCCCCCGAAGCCTACGTAGTTTGAAATACGATATAACGTCAAAATTCAAAAGAAAACTCCGCTGTACATTAAAATGAGCTGTTATTCAAACTCAAAATGGCAGCAATAAAATACAAGAATGATAACATCATTTCTTGAGTGCGAGAGAAGATGTGGTAAAACTATCAACATTTCCAAACATGACATTTTATTTTAAATTAATTTTAAAAGTAGTATACCTATTTTCCCTGTTCTTGATTTGGAAGATTCCTGCTTTTTCTGTCTCTGTTTCTGCTTTTGAAGATTCCGGCTTTTCCTGTTTCTCGTGCTTTTAAAAATTTTAATCTTTGCCGTTCTTCTTGCTGATCTTTTCAATAGTTCTATGAAGTGAATGGCGTGTGCTGTTATATTAGCGCGATGCCTCTCACCATTTCAGTTCAAAGTTACGCGCGGTTCGACTGGGTTAGTGCTTGGATGACCGCCTGGGAATGACCCCGTTGTCGAGCTTAGGACTCATGTGAGTAGAGTTCTAGTTGATCTTGATCTTTTCTGCATGTGTTTCGATGATTTCTGCTGGGTTCTCCGGTTTTCTTCCCTCCGTAAAATCAGCACCTACATCTTAGCTGTGATCCGTGGTCTGAACTGTGTCGTATGACAGCTGCCCGGAGCATCTTTCATATGCCTTGGATTTGACCACGTTGATCTGCGTCTTTTGCAATTGAGTCACTAGCTGCAAGTAAGGATGATTAGCCCCAGGTGAAATATGACAAAATATTTATAATAAAACACTAGAATGAAATATTGGAGATTGAGAGGACATTGAACTTCAAAAACAGAAAATGTTTAATGGACTTTTTTAATGACTTTTTTGTAGTATCTAGGTGATAGATGATAGATGATAAAAACAAAAGTTTGATTTATTGATTTGATCCCCTTTCTTTACACAACTACAATTTCAAAAACTTATATTATTACGAAACAAAGTCAAGAGAAAATCTCGATGCTAAACAAACTGAATATGTTTTTGCATTTTGAATTCTCTCAGTAAAAATTGTTTAAAAATATTTAACAATTATTCACCGAAGTGCAGGTGAATAGTGCAGGATATCCCGAGCTAGAGGAACCAATCAAATTGCGTGGAAAGCACTATTCACCTGCGAGGTATATGCCAAAAATATTTATTAAAGGGAATGTTTGTCACACTTCTCTGAAGACGGCTAAAAATACGGGCTAACAGACGGGCAAAAAGACTGTATTAAAATCGTAGTAAAATACGAACGGAAAGGATGTTTCAAACTGAGAATGTATTTGTTACATTTGTCATCCAAAAATAAACTTATAGAACGAAAATATGTAACATAGCATAAATATGATAAAACGAATAATTATACAATGACAATATTGACGGGAACGGCGCGTCATATAAGATCACTGTAACCTATAAATTTTGTTATATTTAGTTTGTAAATCGTCTTGCAAAGCTTCAAACAACATAAGGGACTGTATGGCTAATTTAATTTTGATATATGAAATGCTCAAATTAAGAAATGAAAAACGTGTAGCTTCTCGAGTGCATTATAACTCGATTATCGCACAGCGACTAAGTTTTTTATTTCTTTTATAAAATAATGACTTTAAATTGTCAATAAACAAAAAAAAAAGTAAACAAAAAAACCTGTTTTCGGGACGAGTTTGTTACCATTTAGCGCTACGCGTGGCCTCGTACAACACGTCGGCGATTTTAGTGATGAAAATGCACTTAAAGTTGCACTGAAAACATTCTGCTGTGTTAATTACGTGATTAGACATTATCCAAGTAATTTTTGACTTTCATTGATGGTTAAATCCACATAAAATTAATAAAAAACGACAAAATCGTCGCGAAGTAACTCGTGTGCCGTGCCGTTATGGAGTTATAATGGCACGCTTGTTTGACTCAATAGCCAATCAGAGGGCGTGTTGTCGTTCATTTACTTCCGGTTATTTTATAATGACATTTCTTTTGCATGCATTCTTTATATATACTTCCTTCCACCTGTTTTTTAATATTGTATTTAATATTTGTTCTTTTCGTGTCATGGTTGTTTGATTTACGTCTTTGTAATATTAAAAGTGGAAAAACGTCGTGGAAAATTTATATTGTTTCATTGATATCCGATTATAGTTGTATGTCTGCTTGAAGTTTTTGGGTTGAGTGAAATTTAATTTAATTTAGGCAAGCAATATTTGGCAAAAGGTACAAAGCTGCATGTACTTAAACTCGGCTACTGACAAGTATGTTGACACATGGCGGATAAAACGTCACCCTCACACACAATATGTTGTGTGATTTATATTTTTAATTTCATGTTTAGGACAAGAGTGATGCACTCAAGTCTCAAAGGTGTCCAGTGAGCGAAGCAAAACAGCTTTTGTTATATGTAGAAAAGTTATATTTATACGTTGTTTTCCTTCTCTTTTTTGTGGTTTCTAAAGTAGAAGACTGGAGAAATTCTGACTCTTGTATCAAATCCCAGCATAATTTTTCAAAGGTACAGTATGTCTTTGTATGGGAATAAAATAGCATTGTGAAAAAGTAGTGTGCCGCGTAGGAAGTATAGAAATAAAAAATGTTAAGATTTTGGCGCAGTGCTGAAATGCCAGATAGTCTGACGTTTTGTTAAAGAGAAACGTGTTGTTGAACGTCCTTTATAAAGTATATTTTGCCAGAACATCAAAAAAAGTTCTACCATATATGGTAGAATTTTTTTGTATATATATATATACATATATAACCAGTGGCACTGCGTGTGTATGTGTGTGTCGAGAAATATAATACCTCCCCTTTCTTAGTTTAAGTTTTCTTACAGTAGAGTAGATTGAAAATATTTATACTATAGTTTTACCACAAAATAATTACGAACTGTTTATAACAATGAATCTCAAAAGAGCAAGACTTTTCAACTTATGTGTCTAAAATCTCAGGCTCTCCTGTTTTTTAGATTTAGTTAATGCGTTCTAAAGCTATAGTCAGAAAACTTGAACTGAGAGAAGGACAGTGCTCTAAAACATTTTCTATTTTTGTGTACTTTTATTAAGCCTTTCCCATTTGGTAGATTCTTTTTGTGGCGAGTGAAATCGTCTGGCCTCAACCCTTTACCGGGCATGGTTGCCATTCGGCAACTTATTACTTTTACTCTGGCTAACGCCAGACGATTTAACTCGTCAAGTGGAGACCTCCTGGTACTGAATCTGCCCGGTAAAGGGTTAACGTGACTATGTCCACTAACCCTTTACCGAGCATGGTTGCCACTCGGCAACTTGTTACTTTTACTCAGAGTTGGAAAAAAGCTGCGGGTACCACCCGGAGGAAGGTTTACTTTAGTGAAGGTTTAAAGTGAAAACAGGTGAAACAACACATTCGGTAATCTGAGAAAGTTACAATTGATCAAGCAAGGTGTCGAGAAGAAATGCGATTTGCAGCAAAACATTGGCTAACCAACAATTATGCAGCACTGGCAGTGGCAGCAGTTACATGTGTGAGACATGTACGCTGATGTCTGCTGTGATGTCTGTATCTTCGCAGCAGTCAAGGGTAGTTAGTAGCTATTGTAGTATGCCAAAGCTTACCTATAGGAAAACCTAGAAAACCAAGGTACTGTAAAAGTCACGCAGTATTTATGAACGTTGCAAAACACAAAATTCTCGCTATATATTTTGAGGAAGGTTATCTAAACTTAAAAACCCATCCGGAGGAAGGTTGAATACTTTTTCCAACTCTGCTTTTACTCTGACTAATGCCAGACGATTTAACTCGTCAAGTGGAGGGTATACCTCCTGGTAATCTGTCCAGTAAAGGGTTAAAGCTGATGCCGGCTAGAAAGCGTTAAACTAATCATAGTCAATCGAGATATGGTCTGGAAACTCGGCAAACTTCAAAGCGCCTATAATGAGCTGGGATTTTATGTTGAACCGTACCTTACACCGTGCACATCCTTTGTTTTAGGTTTATTAATATTTAAATAGCACGGTTGAGTGATTGAACTGAAACGTTGCTATTGGACAATTCATTCATTATACTAAAATACAATGTGTTCAGTGACCGTGCACCGTGCACAAAAATGCATAAAAGCGAACAAAAAGATAGACCAAAGACTTTAGCTGAGTTTCCAGACCATATTTCGATTGACTATGAACTAATCCATCATAAGTTTTATCAGTATTTGGTTTGAATTCCTATAATTCAAACTGTATGAAAACAACTTCATATTTTGATTTCTAGTCTATTTCAGTATTTTTCTTTGTGAATATCTTTTTCACATTCAAATACATGACAGGGGGGGGGGGGTGAAACCAGTAGAAGATCCCCTTCCGAAAACCAATCCATAAATACTTTAATTTGCATTTTATTTGCATTGGTTTCTCTCTGACAATACTGTTTTCTTTAAGCGGCTCATTAATTTTGGCCACTTTTGATTACAAATAACATTTTGAAAACGCAAGCGGCCGTGATTGGTTAAAAGCCGTGTTCTATATAACTATGGAGAACATGAATAGTTTACGCCATCCAATACGCCATCATTCTAATTAAGATTTGTACAGAAACACAAATACACACCCGCACGCCAGGGCTCAAAATAACGGCCGGTCACCGGTCAATTTAATACCGGCCAAATTCCTAATGTGACCGGTCAAATTTGTATAACGCCAGTCATTTTGACCGGTCATATTAACTTGCAATTAATTTTATTACTTCCCTTTGAAGGAACTTAAAATGATTGTTGTTGTGCTGTTGTAGACCCGTTTCATAATGTCTGATATATATTGAAGTGAACTATGCATGCATTTCCTTTTTATGACAAACGTTCATATCAGTACTAGCTTATATGTATAGCGTAGAATATACTTTACATGTTTTTTGTTGTGTTGTGTTGTGTTTGTTTGTTGTTGTTGTTGTTGTTGGGTTGTTGTTTGTTGGGTTTGTTTTGGGGCGGAGGGGGGGGCGTCGTGAAATTTGACCGGTCACAATGGACCAGTCACCATGATCGCCGTAACATGAAACGTTATTTTGAGCCCTGCACGCTATCAAAGTGACGCCATACAATACGCCATGTATGGACAGCAATGGGAATTTACCCTCTTTATTTGGATTCATTTTAACGTTTACACTATTTTTGAAGGAAATAAACAACCTTTTTCCCGTGTTTCTATTTAACAAATAGATTCCATTTTGCCGTTGTCTGTTCAGTTATAGATGCACAGATGACATCACAACGTGGTAAGAACAAAAAAGTGGCCCACGAGACGCAGTCGAGTCACTGATGTTCTTGCCACGTTGTTACGTCTTCTGTGCATCTATAACTGAACAGACAACAACAACAACAACAAAATGGAATCTATTTGTTTTATACAATACAAAAATTTAAAAGGTTTTTATCAAAGCTCTTGTCGGATTTTGGGGCATGAAGAAAGAAAAAAGCAAGTCAGCTGACGTGATCTTACGTGTCCATGTGTTTGTCCTCTAATAGATCATGGGCAACAACCAATGAAAACACGCATAGCAACCACGGTATTGTATAAAGAGTTATAGAAACGCTTGTGGAAGTTTGGAAGAACTCGAAATAGTATGGAAACACTCGCCCTGCGGGTTCGTATTACCACTGTAATTTCTCGTTCTCCCAAACTTCCCCTCGTGTTTGTATAACTCTTTAGAAACACGGAAAATGTTTTCTATTTTTTAAATATATGTTTTTTCCACGTTTCGGGGCACTGGCCTTTTATCAAGATATTAAAAGTTCAAGTGTTATAATTGTTCCTATTTACAGTGTGTCACTACAAATAAGGACAACTATAAATAGGGACGACTATAACACTTGTATTTTTACTAATTATTATTTTTTTTCTTGAAATGAGGTTTTCTTGTGTGTATATATATATATATATATATAATATATATATATATATATATACTATAGTGTATATGTAATATTTATAAACCGCGCAGGAGGGCTTTATCGGATATAAAACACGAGGCGATAGCCGAGTGTTTTAGAGCCGATAAAGCCCGTACTGCAAGGTTTTTAAATGGCTTCTAAAAAGAATCTCCTCATACGTTCATTGGCGTAGTAATTTTGAAAATTAAGCTTATCTCAGCCGTTAAAAACCAGCGAGAAACTTAGAGCGAGTCTATATCACATATATAGATCCGATACGCTCATGATTTTTCTTTGTGTTTTCCTCATGAATTATTAATGAATTTTAGAAATATATATATATATATATACTATAAGTGGGCTTACCTCAAATGTTGATGGTCGCTACTGTCAGTTTCACGCTGGGCGATCTTCAAGCGGCTCTCTTTACGGTATTGAGCACTTTTTGACATTTCGCGAACAACCCTTTGTTTGTTTGAATATATATATATATATATATATATATATAATAATGGCTGTATATATGTATAAACATATATGGTAGAAATTTTTTTGATGTTCTGGCAAAATATACTTTATAAAGGACGTTCAACAACACGTTTCTCTTTAACACACAGGCGTTTCGTCTGCCCACGCCACTTTATGTCGCCGATAAAATATCGGAATTTCTTTGAGGCAGCACTTCACATTGCGATAGTAACTTCTAGTATAATAGTATATACTTGAATGGGTGACTGTCTATCCAAATTTGGGACTCATGTGAGTAGAGATGTTAGTTCTCTTTTGTGCTTCGAGGGTGCTCTGGGTTCTTTGGTTTTCCTAGCTTTTCAAAAAATCAACTTTAGCTTAAAGGTCAAATGTAACATGTTTTTTCCCTTCCTTATTCTAATCTATACGTTAGTGTAAACCCACAAACAAAATTTCAAAGGAGAATTACTTAAACTTTTGGAGATATTGATGTTTTTCATTACTCTACGAAAGACAATGTCACATTATGTTAAAGTGCATATGACACGAGAATAAAGTTTGTCTTATTTGAAAGAACACTTAAAATGACGACAGAGTAACATTTTTTGCAGTTTTTCGTTTCCTTGCTGCTTCGTTGTTGAGATACTTCAGATATTGTACTTCGATCGAATTAACTTTGGTTTATTAATAGCAATGATGCACATGTACGTCACAACATGTGACATTTATACATATCAATCAAACTGAAATATTTCAAAAACGAAGCAAGAAAACAAAAAACTTCCAACTTTGTCATTTTAAGTGTTCTTTCAAATAAGACAAACTCATAGAAGAAGAATTTCAAATGAAGTCGAATCACTGCTGTAGGGAAAAGTTTTCTGACTGCCCCAACTGGGAGTCCCAATAGCTCAGTGGTAGAGCGCTGGTACGTTAAACCAGAGACCTTGGGTTCGATTCCCGGTTGGGGCAGTCAGAAAACGTTTCTCTACAGCAGTGATTCGACTTCATTTGAAATTCTTCTTCTATCACATATATATACGCTGCTGAAGGACAACTGAATGTTTATAAGACAAACTCAATTTTCGTGTCATATGCATTTTAACGATTCAGTGATCACCTAACACCCTCTCCCCCTCCAAAAAAAAACAACTAGCAAACAAAACAAAACAAAACAAAACAAAACAATTTACAAACCAAAAACACCTCAACAATAACTAGCAATTATTTATTATAACTTATTTTCTCCTCCTGAAGTATATGTTTTTCATTTCATTTCGATTAACTCTTGTGTGTGAAACCGCCGATCTATCGCAGACTCAGTCTGCCCTTTCCGCCCGGGGAGTTACTCTGGAGGTTCCAGGTTTGGATGAATCATAGAGTGTCGAATACTCTGTAGTGTAGAGTGTAAATTTGCTAGCTGTTAGAGCTGTCAGTCGTGAAAGCCTTTCTCCTGTACCTGAGTCATGTTCTCTTTCTACGCCAAAGTATCCTCATTCAGAAACTCCGTTTATTGTCCGTGATAAAAGCGATAACGACTTTGATACCCACTCTTTCCAAATCAGCGCCATATGTTTGATAATTTTTAGAATACTAGCCACTGACCAAAATAAGTGATGGCTCGATAAGGAATAAATTCGAGAGTGTAAAAAAGTAGAGTGCTGTGTGATACATAGAGCAAAGTGAAAAGATTATAAACTGCCGAGATTTTTATCAACGAAATCCTGACGTTTCGACCAGAAACATCAGTATTTTGTTACTGAAAATCCCGGCAGTTTATCAATTTTTCACTTTTCTCTAAAGATTAAATTCAGTCCGAATTAATTTCGTCCTAGTTAATAACTACTCGAATATAAATCTTCAAAATGATTTTTTCTAAAGCGACTCCGCCTGTATTTTGAAGTTTAATTAGTTGCATAAACATTTATAAATGCAGTTGGTCTGTCTACAAAAATATACGAGCAGCTGCAGACAGCTGTTTTTCTGTTTCGATCTCGTGGTTTTTATTTATCGTAATTTTAAAGAGCCATGCACGAAGCGAATATTGAGTCTGTCTCATTAGTGAAAGAACACTTAAAATGACAACGTAACAGTTTTTGCAGTTTTTCGTTTCCTTGCTTTGTTGTTGAGATATTTCAGTTTAAATATAATTCTGTTTGATAGGATTAATTAAACATCTTGACATCACGTGTGCATAATGATTTATCGGGAAAAGATATATCGTTGCAGCTATTATCAAACTAAATTAATTCGAAGGAAGGCAGGAAGCATGTGGGTGTGTTTCTCTCACATGCAACGAAGCGAGAATTAAGTGTCTCTCATTAGTGAAAGGACGCTTGAATTGACAACGTAACATTTTTTGCAGTTTTTCATTTTCTTGCTAGTTCGTTGTTGAGATATTTCAGTTTAAATATTTTGTTTGATAGGATTAAAATTAAACATCTTGACGCCACGTGTGCGTACCCGTAATGATTTATCGGGAAAAGATATATCGTTGCAGCTATTATCAAACTAAATTAATTCGAAGGAATTCACTGAGGCATGCAGGAAGCATGTGGGTGTTTCTCCCACAACATCAAACATGTAGAATAATTTTCTTTTGTGAACATAACATTTTCTTTTGTATATTTGGTAACAGCGACGGTATAGAACTTTTTGGGGTAACTCATTATGCATGTCAAGATGGTTAACATCGAAGCGAGGAAACGACAAACTGCAAAATATGTTATAACTTTATCATTTTAAATATTCTTTGAAATAAAACAGGTACGTAATTTTCGCTCTATATTCACTTTAAACACCATGCTCGTGTTATCAATTAATCTAGACCAATCACAGTTTAACAAACCATTTAATAAAGTAGTATACATATGTATATAAATTCAATTTACAGTAATCCTGGCCACAATTGTTGAGGCACTTTGCTGTTTTTTGACCGATTTAAACACGCGTTGGCGTTCCAAGGCGAATTTTTGGCCGGGATTGCAGATATAGTTTTCTTTTATAAAGCGACTAATGGTCTAATTACTGTTGGTAATTTCACGGTAAGAACAAGTACATTATGTCTTTACTAGTTTACTTACTTGCTTGCTAAACTATTCATGCACCTTTATAAGTTTATCAGTGCCTTTTACCGCTAGCTAGTCCATGCAGTTAGTGTTGTTCGTTGTCGATGGTCACCAGACAAGTCAAGAAACTTGTCTATTAAAAAATGTTGATTCAGTGATCGATACGATATCGCGGTGAACAATTGCATAACATGGCCTGTTCGTTGTACTGAAAGGAATATTGATCTACTCCCCATCCGTGCATCTGCCCGTTGATTTTGTGTTATCTCGTCGAGGTTTGGCGGGTTAAACTCTATGAATTTGTGGTAACACCACGTTTATTATATTTACTGCATAGTTTTCGACCTGTCGACTGAAGTTTTCATTAGAGCAAATGGCAACATCATCGCTTGGCTCACGTCATAAACAAAACAACTCAACCAGAGTCGCGTATAAAAACGCACAAACGTTATTTTTATTCATTTTGCAGAAGGAACATATTTGTATAACATTCTCTTGCTATGAATGTGATGTTCATACAACTTCTTTATTTAAAGTTTTTAAAATTCTGAAACTTCGTGAACTGATCTCTTTCCACACTGCAATATTTCTATTTAGTATAAATACGCAGGTGATTATAGAAAATCGCGCACGCTGATTGGTCCAACTTCTTCGGACTAATTCTCGATAATCACCTAGAGCGTTTATTCAAAATGGCCGCCAGCCAATTTGTCAATGCGACAGTCGAGGAAATTAACAATTTTAAAGAAAATGTTGTTCCTAAAAGTACGAAATTGTGTATTTATACTAAAACAATTATTCGCCTCAGGCTCATTGAATATCAGTGAATAATAACCTCAACTAATTCCTCTCGGTTATTATTCACCGATATTCACCTCGCCTTCGGCGCAATATATATATATATATATATATATATATTTATATTGCGGGGAGTAAACATTGCACACAGTAAAAACTGATTGGTTGAAATGACCAAAAAAAATTGGTTACCTGGATGCATCTGAGAGAACCAGTTTAAAATGGTTGTTTCAACCAAAAAAATATTTGGTTAAATTAACCAGTGATTAATTGGTTTTTTGAGCTCTTCAATATATATATATATATATATATATATATATATATATATATATATAGTTCAATCTACAGACACGGTGTTTCGCTGTACAACAGCTCATCAGTGTAGCTTGGAACAATCTGAATGAATTTCATCAATTACTTATACACATGCGATCGTATGTATATATATATATATATATATATTGTGGGGAGTAAACATTGCAAGGGAGCAGAAGCAGAGTAATGCGGTAGTTAAGAAATGGCTCATGGTTTAGCGTGCTCCATCGAGTTGTGGATGCACGCGGGAAATTGGGAGAGCACGAAAAAATCGTAAGAGTTGGTCGAGGCGTAGCCGAGACCAACTCTAGATTTTTGAGTGCTCTCCCAATTTCCCAAGTGCATCCACAACTCGATGGAGCATACTAAACCATGAGCCATTTCTTTTATAACATAGCATTAAATCCTTTCACAAGCCGGCGAATCGCTTTGGTTGTTGAGTTTTTCTACTTTCGTAGACAAGTCTTTTTTGTTCACTAAAATCCAACCAAAAGGACAGTTTAAACTCGGTTACCCAGACCCAGTTTATGTCTTCTGGGTCGTTGTTCTTTATTACTCAATAAAATTAAATGACTCGGTATTTTGATAATATAAAAGGTCAATTTAAAACTCAGTTTTGTTTTGAAATGTTTTCCCGCGTTTTTTCCCCGTGCTCCATCCAGTTATGGAGCACGCACGACAGCCAATCAAAAACGTTGCTATATCAAAGCTATGTTATAAAGGGTAATGGGGAGTAAAGAAAACCGCTGGAATTCTCATTTTCCCCCATTACCCTCTACCTCATTACGCAATCTCAATAAATTCATTACTCTGTGAACCTCTGCAATATTAAACCCCTATATATTGAAGAGCTCAAAAAAGCTCAAGAAGCCTCTGCGGAGGAGAGAGCCTTCGGCGAATAATTGTTAAATAAATTTAAATCAAAACTCTTACCACAAATCTTTAATGATTTTTTCAAACCTACAACCAAAGTTCAGTTCATACAATACTTGAATAAAACCGTCAGTCGTCAACTGAAAATCGTCATTTTGTTACTTGATATTCAAGTTAAAAACAAGATGAGACAAAATGAGAGGTAATATTTCCACTCTATTCCAAAATCAGTATCAAACCAATAATTTACAAGCTTACTGAGACCTATATATATCTAGTACAAATTAAACTCTGTAAGTCATACAATTGTAATTTATATTTTAGTATGTATAAGTGTATATATATATATATACATGAACAAGGAAATTTTGAACACGAACAAATTTTGCATTGATTATGTACTGTTTAATAAACGAACAGGAGTGTTTTATATCTGATAAAACACGAACTGCGAGTTTATTGAACGGCTTCAAAAACGAACTACTTGGTTTAATTCATTGGCGTAGTAAGTTTGAAAAATAACCTTGTCTAAGCCGAGAAAATCAAAGCTAAAGTTTATTAAATCAGGAGGTATCTTTATCACATATAAAGACACTGAATAAACTTTAATTTCTTTTGAATTTTCCTCATGAATTATTAATGCATTTTTGAATGTAAATATAGCGGATTCAACATTTTTCTAACATACCTACCTACATTTTTTGATATTATGTTTTTCACCTCAAAATGCTCATAATCTTTAATGCTAAAAATAAGGAGGTTTTTAGTGGTACGCCAGAAAGAATATAAAAGGTATATTTATGTTTGTAGAAAATATAATCCCGAGCAGGCGTCTTCTCATCTTGGTTTGGAAAGCAATATGTCTCGTCTTTTTCTAACATTGATAGTGTTGTTCTTGTGTATATCTGGCGTTGAACTGAGTAAGTTTTCTAAACCGTTTATCTATCAGAAACTTTTACAACTAACTTATAAACTAACTTAAATTATGAAAGTTTTGAAGTTTGGCATGGTGAAATGTAATTTAGAATAATTGATTGCGGATACACCACGGTACAATGTTTGATTATAAATAATGTTTAATTATACATGGCGTATCTGCAATCAATTATTCCAACTTAAATTAACTAACTAATTAATTAATTAATTAATTAATTAATTAATTAAACTAACGTACTAACTAACTAGCATAAACTAACTAACTAACTAGCATAAACTAACTTAAACCAACTTAAACCAACTAACTTACACCATGGATAGTAAAATGAGTGGATTGGAAACTAATAGTCACGTGAGGTGTTTCCAGGCCGCCGATTGGCTGAAAAGCGTTTTTCTTTGCTCGAGAGATGTTGAAACCTAGTTAACCAATTTAATAACCACCTAACTTTAACTAACTTACTAACTAAGTTATAAGTTACTGAGTTTAACATAACAAACGAAAATACAAACGAAAAAAAACCAACTTAAACCAACTCTAACTAACTAACTAACTAACTAACTAACTAACTAACTAACTAACTAACTAACTAACTAACTAACTAACTAACTAACTAACTAACTAACTAACTAACACTATATAAGTAACGTAAACTAATTTATACTAACTTTAACTAACTTAAAGGGCATATGACTCGAAAATTAAGTTTGTCTTATTGAAAAGAACATTTAAAATGATAAAATAACATCTTTTGCAGTTTTTGGTTTCCTTGCTTCGTTTTTGAGATATCCCAGCTTGTTTGATATGCAAATGACACAACTTTTTACGTCACATGTGCATAATGAGTTATCAGAAAAGGTTACATATCTTTGCTATTATGAAAACATGGGCTTAAGTCAAAAGAAGCATGTGCGTGTTTCTACCTACAACACCAAACAAGTAGAATTCCAAGTGATTTCGTTTCACAATAGCAAAGATATGTAACCTTCTCTCGGTAACTCACAATACTCATTATGCACGTGTGACGTAGAAAGTTGTGTCATTTGCATATCAAACAAACTGGAATATCTCAAAAACGAAGCAAGGAAACCAAAAACTGCAAACGATGTTATTTTATCATTTTAAACGTTCTTTTCAATAAGACAAACTTAAATTTCGAGTCATATGCCCTTTAAACTAACTAACTAACTTAAACTAACTTAAACTAGCTAACTTAAACTAACTAACTATAACTAACTAACTAACTAACTAACTAACTAACTAACTATAACTAACTAACTAACTAACTAACTAACTAACTAACTAACTAACTAACTAACTAACTATAACTAACTAACTAACACTATATAAGTAACGTAAACTAATTTATACTGACTATAACTAACTAACTATAACTAACTAACTAACTAACTAACTAACTAACTAACTAACTAACTATAACTAACTAACTAACTATAACTAACTAACTAACTATAACTAACTAACTAACTATAACTAACTAACTAACTATAACTAACTAACTAACTAACTAACTAACTAACTATAACTAACTAACTAACTAACTAACTAACTAACTAACTAACTAACTAACTAACTAACTAACTAACTATAACTAACTAACTATAACTAACTAACTAACTAACTAACTATAACTAACTAACTAACTAACTAACTATAACTAACTATAACTAACTAACTAACTAACTAACTAACTATAACTAACTAACTAACTAACTAACTAACTAACTAACTAACTAACTAACTAACACTATATAAGTAACGTAAACTAATTTATACTAACTTTAACTAACTTAAACTAACTAACTAACTAACTTAAACTAACTTAAACTAGCTAACTTAAACTAACTAACTAACTAACTAACTAATTAACTAACTTAAACTAACTAACACTATATAAGTAACGTAAACTAATTTATACTAACTTTAACTAACTTAAACTAACTAACTAACTATAACTAACTAACTAACTAACTAACTATAACTAACTAACTAACTATAACTAACTAACTAACTATAACTAACTAACTAACTAACTATAACTAACTAACTAACTATAACTAACTAACTAACTAACTAACTATAACTAACTAACTAACTAACTAACTAACTAACTAACTAACTATAACTAACTAACTAACTATAACTAACTAACTAACTAACTAACTATAACTAACTAACTAACTAACTAACTATAACTAACTAACTAACTATAACTAACTATAACTAACTAACTAACTAACTAACTAACTAACTAACTAACTAACTAACTATAACTAACTAACTAACTAACTAACTAACTAACTAACTAACTAACTAACTAACTAACACTATATAAGTAACGTAAACTAATTTATACTAACTTTAACTAACTTAAACTAACTAACTAACTTAAACTAACTTAAACTAGCTAACTTAAACTAACTAACTAACTAACTAACTAATTAACTAACTTAAACTAACTAACACTATATAAGTAACGTAAACTAATTTATACTAACTTTAACTAACTTAAACTAACTAACTAACTATAACTAACTAACTAACTAACTAACTAACTAACTGAAACTAACTAACTTAAACTAACTAACTTAAACTAACTAACTTAAACTAACTTACACTATATAAGTAACGTAAACTAATTTATACTAACTTTAACTAACTTAAACTAACTAACTAACTAACTTAAACTAACTAACTAACTAACTTAAACTAACTTAAACTAGCTAACTTAAACTAACCCGAACTAGCTAACTTAATCCAACTATAACTATATATACTTAATCCAAGTATAACTAACTTAAACCAACGAACTTAAATTAAATTACATAAGTTGTAAACTCTAGCTAAATAAATAAGTAAATAACAAATAAATAAATAAATAAGTAAATGAATAAATATTAAAGTAAATAAATAAATAAATGAATGTATAAATAAATGAAGAAATATATATATACATAAATATCGTTGTTGTAATCTTCTAGAAAGACATGTTTGGTCCTGGGGTGAATGGAAAAATTGGGAAAGTTGTTCAACAACATGTGGTAAAGGTGTTCGAGTCCGATACCGTGCCTGTATGTGGGCGGGACAAACTAGTGACAAATGTAAGCAAAAAGCACCTGATGAGAAAGCCGAGTGCCACCTTGCTGACTGTGTTGTGTCACATCGCCAAGATGCTCAAGAAGCTCACGAGAGTAAGTGATAATGTCATATTTCTTTAAAGACGTTTCGAATGCTCCGTTGGCGGTTACGCCGCCGGAGGTAGGACTGTGGAGGGCCTTGGCTGGTAAGAAAGTTTGATCGATCCGCATTCGGGGGTGGGCAAAGGGGACACGTCTTCCCCATTCTCGTTCCCAGAGCCTTTCCTTTGCTAGCGCGCGGAAAAGGCTCTGGGGAAATCCAAACCGGAACACCAAGATTCTCAACCTCGTCCCCATGTCCATTTGTGGGGGCTGGGCCAAGATGGCGGCCAAAAACAAAATGGCGGGCCCTGGCACAGGCTGAGCTATTACCTCCACTGATTGGTCGAGATAACATTGGATGTTTTAGGTATTCTGATTGGTCGAAACTAGCCAGGCGCGCAGGCTAACTCGCGGGCATTTGTTTAAAGGGCTCAAATTATAAACAACTGATGCCGGCAAATTTAAAAACAACTTCAAAATGAATGAAAATGTGAGAAAACTGTCTAAACAACCCGTAAAAAAACGTCAGAAGAAGTATGTAATGATGCGTCGTGTTGTCTTTGCCCTGGCATACAACGAACTCCATGGGACGACCAAATTGTTTTCCAAGTCAGGCAAGCGAAAGACTTGGTGAACGAAGTCAAAAAGTATTTTGGTATTGATATGGCAAAAGGAGATAATTTTCCCGAAAATATTTGTAGGAGCTGTAAAAGGAAAGTACATCACTGGGAGGAATTACATTACATTACAATACGTTACGTTAAGTTACATTACAGCACAGCGCGTTGTGTTGCATTGTAGTGCAGCGCATCACATTGCACATTACATTGTACATTACATTGTACATTACATTGTGTATTACATTGTACATTACATTGTACATTACATTGTACATTACATTGTGCATTACATAATGCATTACATAAGTGCATTACATTGTACATTACATAATGCATTACATAAGTGCATTACATTGTGCATTACATAGTACATCACATTGTGCATTACATTGACATTACATTGTGCATTACATTGGACATTACATTGTGCATTACATTGTGCATTACATTGTACATCACATTGTACATCACATTGTGCATTACATTGTGCATTACATTGTGCATTACATTGTACATTACATTGTGCATTACATTGTGCATTACATTGTGCATCACATTGTACATCACATTGTACATTACATTGTACATTACATTGTGCATTACATTGTGCATTACATTGATATTACATAGTACATCACATTGTGCATTACTTTGTACATTACATTGTGCATTACATTGACATTACATTGTGCATTACATTGTACATTACATTGTGCATTACATTGACATTACATTGTGCATTACATTGTGCATTACATAGTACATTACATAAGTGCATTACATTGTGCATTACATAGTACATCACATTGTGCATTACATTGACATTACATTGTACATTACATAGTGCATCACATTGTGCATTACATTGACATTACATTGTGCATTACATTGTGCATTACATTGTGCATTACATTGACATTACATTGTGCATTACATTGTGCATTACATTGACATTACATTGTGCATTACGTTGTGCATTACATTGTGCATTACATTGTGCATTACATTGTGCATTACATTGTGCATCACATTGTGCATTACATTGACATTACATTGTGCATTACATTGTGCATCACATTGTGCATTACATTGACATTACATTGTGCATTACATTGTGCATTACATTGTACATCACATTGTACATCACATTGTGCATTACATTGTGCATTACATTGTGCATTACGTTGTGCATTACATTGTGCATTACATTGTGCATTACATTGTGCATTACATTCTGAATTACATTGTACATTGCATAGTGGATTACATTGTGCACTACGTTGTACATTACATTGTACATTACATTGTGCATTACATTGTGCATTACATTGTACATCACATTGTACATCACATTGTACATTTATTGTACATTACATTGTGCATTACATTGTGCATTACATTTATATTACATAGTACATTACATTGTACATTACATAGTACATTACATAAGTGCATTACATTGCGCATTACATTGTGCATTACATAGTGCATTACATAAGTGCATTACATTGTGCATTACATTGTGCATTACATTGTGCATTACATAAGTGCATTACATAGTACATTACATAAGTGCATTACATTGTACATTACATTGTACATTACATTGCATTACATTGTACATTGAATTGCATTGCATTACATTTTACATGGCATGGTATTACATTGCTTTCCACTCCACTCCATTCTATTTCATTGCATTTCTTTCCGCTCCTCCGTTCTATTCCATCCATTTCATGCCAGTACTACGAATGCTGCTTTTAAGTTTTTGTTAACTAGTTTTCTCATGGCAAGTTTAATTGGCATCATTCGAATTTGTCACCATTACATAGGTATTGTGTCATCTTACCAATTACTATTGCTGAACTATCCCTCTTCATCATTTCTTTGCAGGCTTTTACCGTCAGCGCTATATCCATATCATTGAGAGAAGGAAGACTGATGAGCAAGTTATTGCAGAGGCAAATGTAACAAGTATTGTAGAATGCGGTTTTTTGTGTCTTGAGTACGACGAATGCACTACAGTTAGTGCTTCGTCGAACGGTTTGGGATATCGATGTTCTTTATTTAAGACAGTGAACTAGTTTTTGGAACTATTACAAACTGGGGGAAATTGGTTATTACATAATTATAAACGCGTTGCCATCTTTTATGTAACTAATCTCACGGTTGATTATGATATTTAAGCAGTGTTGCAGTTGCAAGACTGCAGTTTTACATAGACCTCTTATAATTCGAGGGTTTGCCTGAACTGCAGTAAAGACAACGAGTTTTCTGATTGGCTATAAGTAACCATGCAATCATATTGTTGATTATCAACTTGTTCCCATGCTCGTTACTGATTAGGGTTAGGGGACGGTGTTCGGTTAGGTTATCTAAACCAATCAGAAGCCTTCTTAGTATAGGTAGGTGATGACCCATGAACTGTCGATCCGAATCCCATCCGAAGCCATAAAATCGTGTCCGATCCGAAAACAGGCGCTTAAACCCAACCCGATCGATCCGAAAAATTTGAAACCCTGGATATATGTGGCAATAGTTGCGCGGACTTTCCAAAACGAAAACCAATGAATAAATTAAATTTAAGAAAACTAATATACAATAATATCCTTCATATATTGTGCAATGTGCATAGAACTACCGAAGTTATTAATTTTATGACAAAAACTACGACAAAAGCAAATTTGATGCGGGTAAGGAAGTACAAAATTCGATCCGATCCGATAAAAAAGAACAAAATTTGATCCAAACGTATAAAAGTTCAGTCCGAATACGATCCGAATTTGTGTGAATTAAATAATTCGTCTGCAATGTGGCGTTCAGCGCGGGTTTTATTCTTGGTGGGTACTGAGGTCTAACATGAAGTATCGACGGTGCTAAAAGGGAAAGCCGCTGGCGTGAGGAACGTGGGAGGAAGAAGTGCCCAGAGATCTTTCGAAAAAGAGCTAAATCTTATAAATTTCTCGGGTTTTTTGAACAATGGGGGCAAAATTTTCACTGAAGGTATATAGTCAAGATTCTTAAAACAGTAATTTACTATTGTCGGAAAAAGTGTGATCTAGGTGAATTAAACCATGTTAAATGATTTATGGGTTTTTCCCCCGGGGGAGGCAGTTATAATGAATCTGATGTCAATATGGCCAGCAAAGGTACAAGGAAGGAGGACGAGGTGCGAGATGGAAATATTGAGAATTTGTTGAACGTGTCATTTGATGACTTATTGTCGATCGAAGGTTAGTCATTATTTGTTTTTTAGAACTATACAAATACTATTGCATTTGGTCTCAGCTTTATGACTTCTAGATAATTTGTTCTTTTAAAATTCTTAGGCCGTAGATAACAAGGGTTGGTTGCTAAGGTCAAGTTTTTCTAAACCATTTACAGTTTCTTCACACGCCATTTTAATACCTTCGAAATATATAGTATAAGGTTGGATCATAGTTAATAGAAAATAGACATGGTTTGGAAGCTCAACAAAAGTCATTGTTTTATGTTTTTGTTCAGGTTTATGGAAATGTTTGCACTTTCACGGTTACTGAACATATTGTGTTTTCTGTATAATGAAGCAATCATCCAATAGCAACATTTGGGTTCAATCACTCAACCGTACTGTTTAAATATTAATAAACCTAAAACAAAGGATTTGGCACCTTCATGTACCTTTCAACATGAATCGTAGCTTCATTGTTAACCGCTTTGAAGTTTGCCGGGTTTCCAAACCATGTCTATTTTCTATTAACTATGGTTGGATATAATCATATAATACAGTATAATCATATAATAGATAGTATAATCTAACGTTTCGAGCGAATCGAAGGCTCGTCCTTTTAATACCTCATTTGGTCATTACTAATACTATTCTACTTAGGTATTTTTTCGCTTTGTTGCGTTTATATTTTTTCCTCCCTTCCGCCCACGTTTCTGACGCCAGCGGCTTTCCCTCCTAGCGCCATAGCTACTTCATGTTAGACCTCAGTATCCACTCAAAGCCTCTGCGGAGGCGAGAAGTGCACTAAATGCAGGGCAATTAAATGGTTCCCTTCAACTGGTCTGGACATGCATTTCAGATTATTTCAAATTTTAAAGGGTGTTTATACAAGTCAAAAATGTCATCGGTTGAACAAGAATAAGAGCTTAAAGCTCGTTTCGCATTACATAAAGTCGATTAGTTAGTCTAATGTGCAACCGAAAATCTGCATCATGGATTTTAACAATACGAGTATTTTCATAGTGCCATTGAATTTTTTAAAAGTGTTCTCAGCTTACCTTCTTACTGTACAAGCTGTCGAAGTTGTTAAAAACTTAATATTCAGAAACCCCTAAACTCTAGACCATGGCAAAAGATGTGGTATCATTTGCTCAGCGAAATATCAGGTATCATAATCTTACGAGAACACGCAAAAGCAGATGTAAATTTCCCTTTAAATTCATGGTTTCTCGTTATATTTCCCTCATTCTCCAGATGTACGCACAGGTCTATACTCCTCAGACATTGCTCTATAGCGTGAATGAAATTATTTTTCGAAAGGTTGCAAAAAGTCTAGGGAGAATAGGCCGCGATTCATTTGTACAGTGGCTAAACAATATGCCACGCGTAATGTGCAAATGTACGCGCAGATTGTGAAAGCCTGGGTTCTTGTGATCATTTTGGTACCAAAATCTTGAATTTTGGCGCAAAATTAGGCAGGGAGCTCGGCAAGTATAAATTGCAAGTGGTCAAACTTAAAGCGCAATGACTGCGTCGTCGGCATTGGTATGGAATTGGGTATTGTTAGGATTTCTGTTTGCTTATGATTGTCGTTTGTCGAAGCGGCTAATGACGACGGCAACGAAAAGGGAAACAAAAGGGAAAGTCATGAACATCACTGGTCGACAAATCCTTCGTTCAATGTTGCAATAAACAAGCGAGTACTCTATCAAAATAATATTAAATTGTGCGTTTAGTAATGTTGATTAAAAGGATAATAAAATAAAGAATTTATTTATTTATTTATTTTAATAACTTTGCCATACACATTACAAACATAAATACAGACATTAAGACACTAGGCTGCATGGGTAACCGCAACAGCTAGTGCCAATTACTGCGGCCCCAAAACAAGTACGATTTAACTGTTACTTTAAAAATACATAACGATATACAACGTTGCACAACAACGGTAGCAAATGTCCTCAACATGCCTATGTTTTGGGATGGGACTCGAATCTGCGCCAATGTTAACCAGACGCTCTAAACCATAGCCTGCACAGCTCTGGCGTTTCGTTTTTGGGGAGAGCGCGCGCGAAGCGAGGAAAAAAAGGAGGGGCGGAAAGAAAAATGGCGGCGAGGAGATTTTCATTTTTCTCTCAACTCCCCTTCCCCTCTCTTTTTTGGGTTTCGCGCGCTCTCTGTCAAAACGGAACGCTTGCTACTCTTGCTATTCTAGTATTGATATACTAGAGCGCAGATGGCAGACTGCGATACGAGTCGACGAGTGCTGCGTATGTATAGTGTTTTAGATAGAGCGAAGTGAAAACGTGATAATTAAACTGACAGTAATTAGTTTTCGTAACGAAATACATTTACCCTGATGAAGGGCACCGCTTAAAATACTATTTTACCCTGATGAAGGGCTCCGCTCGAAATACTGTTTTACTCTGATAAAGGGCTCCGCTCGAAATACGTCAGTAATTCGTTATCAAAAGTAATCTCGGCAGTTTACCACCTCTTCACTTTGCACTGCATGGAAACGATAAGAGTTCCAGTGGATCGATTGTTTAGACGCTTATTAGACGCTTATAATGAGTGTCTGACTAGTATTCGTAACGTTGCAGGTCAAGTCACGTCTAGAGCTCAGAGTTTTTCTGAGATCAATAAATTACGAGTTTAATACGACCGCCAAGCTTGTTCGGAAAGAACTGACAAAACGCAATTCACTCAATCCTATACAACTGTAAAAGTTGTTTTCTTACGGCACAGTATTCTGCGATGCGTTGGTGCGCCGTCACGTGTACATTTTTGCGAAGGCTTTAATGGTATTTTGCGATGGCGTGGATTTTGTGCGCTAAAGTGCAGCCTTATCCGCTTATGAGGACTTTCTTTTTACCACCCACCTTATTGACACAGTAGATGATTGCAAAATATTGAAGGGGGCTTACGACCGATGACAGGCTGTTGTATTGATTAAACTAGATACACTGGGCGCAGGTTTTAGTCGGGAGTCGCGTCACATCATATATCTCCCTTTAACCAAGAATTCATTATATTTGCCGTCCAGTCGCCAAATTTTTAGTCGAAGTATAAAGATAAGAAACTTGGCATGACTATGCAGTAATACTAAAAAAAGAAAATGTTTGCGGTTATAGCCAATTATTAAGATAAATTTCGCAGCGTTTCCTCCAATGTATAGTCAATCTATAAAGTTGGCCACCGCTTGACTTGCTAACTCGACTAAATAACCTCGACTTCACGAGTAACACCAGAGTGATACAGAGCCGATAATTTATGTAAATCTATATCACTCTGACGATGACATGTTACTCGTGAAGTGACGAAACGTTAGTTTTTATTAAAGTATTTCAACCTTCTCAATGTATTCGTGTTCGATATGGTCTTTTTAAAAGTTACTTTTGCTGGATAAAACGATGACTGTCATTGGTTGGTTTGTGGTTGAGAACTTATTGCCCACTCGGTCAATAATATTGCAATTGTTACCCGCCAGAACTTTGAACTCTTCACGGTATATTCTATAAACAAAAGCTTGTTTGGTACAACTGAAAAATATTATTTATAGGCATGCGAGAAATGTATTGCTGCATGTTCTTTTGTTCTGAGACGCATATTTTCCTGTTTAGTTGAAGTGAAATTACGAAGCCAGGCGTAATTTTTTTGGCGTAAGTCTTTCAGTTTGTCTTTTGTGTACTTTCCCTTGGTAAACGTCGAAGTTATCCAGCGAAACTCAAGCTATATAACAAAGCACTAAATGTCTGATCCCTCGGGAAGCATTTAGTTTTGACCCTTGGGAAAACAAAACTAACTGTTTCCCTCCGGAGCAGACATTATGTGTATATCATTCCATTAACTGCTTCCAACTTGACCATAGCTCAGCCGGTCGGTGGAGCGTCGGACTAGTTAACGGAAGATTGCGATTTCGAATCCTAACCGGGTCGAGTAGAGTTGGGGTTTTTTACATATCTGGTATGTTTCGTCATGCACTCGGAGCAGCATCTAATATCTTTATTCACACTGTTTGCTACCACGTGTCCAATTACCTATAATAATAATACTTTATTCATCAAATACCAACACAGGCACATATGAAAATATATTTACATAAAAGTACAGAACGTACAGTAACATGAACTAGATAATACCATACAAACTATGGTTAAAAGTGTAAAGGGTATAGTAATGTGAGTTAAATAATATAGCTAGGAGTACAGTGTATGGTAATATGGGTTAGACAATATAATGACTATCATATAATGAAAGAATATCATGAAAATATTTTGATATTATTTTCATGATAGACTTATCGTGTACATTTATTATATATAGAAATAAATCCTTTGTGTCAAGTAAACGGAAAGACGCGTTGACACTGTATATATTATTTATAAAAGTATTTCGAAGCTCTACAAACGTTTTGTTGGAGCAGGACATTAAATAGTGAAATTCATCACCGATTTCATTCGAGTGACATAAAGTACACTTTCGTTCCTCGTAAGGGGTTTTGTTATATCGGCCAGATTCAACTGGTAGTTTATGTGCGGATATTCTCACTTTTGTTACTGCCTGGCGGTGTTTAACATTACAAATTTCGTGAAGGTATTCTTCAAAGCCAAAATTATTCTTAACTTGTACGAGAGTTCTCAGTTTACCATTAGAACGACTTTGTTGAATCTGACCTTTCCAGAAATCAGTAAAGTAAATGAATAATTTATTTTTTATATATTTACCTAAATTGTTTAAACTTTCAAGTGGAAGAGAAATAACGTCTAGTGATCTCAAATCACATAATTTTAAAACATAGTTTGTGAAAATAACGGCCTGGGAATTAGTTCGAATATTAAAACTTGTTGCCTTTCCCACAAGAGTGTCTATATAATCTGGGGTTTTAATTCGTATCCAATACTTTGTCACTAGAGTAGAGATCTGTACTTTCATAGGGACTCTACCTAGTTCGCCTATATATATCAATGAAAAATACAGCCAATATACTTATTGGTGCAACTTCGTGTTAGAAAAAAAGCGGTTTCTAAAGGTTCGGGCTTACAATCTTGCGCACTGCTGTAATCGGGCTTAGGCTTGTGCATGAGCACGCTACTGCCCCACCTTACACATGGTGAGATTTTGTGATTCGGTATTCTGGCCCTCCCACCAATGTTTTTTCGCTGACCTTTCAAGAAAATTAATTGAGGACCCTTCACTTATAATTCAGTCTTTCAGCTTGCACTTGTACTCCCCACGCAAATATTTTTACTAAATGGATCTAGTGTCTCAATTGACGTATATACAAAGTCGATTATTGCAGTAAGATGGCTACATGCCATTCGGCGAGACACCACACGGCTTGACTAAAATCTGATCCTTTAAAAAACTTACCATTATTCTTGAGAGCAAATTCCACACCTTTGATGGAGAACATTAGGAGGAAAATTGATAGAAAATATTTCCTATGTCATATTCGGGGAGAAAAGCATTCAAAACCTTCGAATTTTTTGCGTATATATGTCCAAACGTCTATATTTTTTTATATATTAGCATTTCTGTTTAGCTTTATGTAATATATCATACACGAGGAGGAGTGTTTCATCAGGATATCCAAACACAGAGACGTTTGTTGAAAACCAAGGCGAAGCCGAGGTTTTTGAACAAACTTCGAGGTGTTTGGATATCCTGATGAAACACTCCTGCTCGTGTATGATATAGCATCTCAAACAAATCAGTATTTTAAGAGAAAATCAAGATGAAAGTTTGCTTAATTTATGTAATTTCTTCCTCCGATATCCAAACCACCGACATGGTACTGATTTCCTTTGTGTTTTCTTCATGAATTATTAATGAGTTTGAGATATATGTAGTCAACATAGTATCTAAATGTCAAAAAGTACGAGAGCCGAGATGGGCCCTGGGTCAAAGGTCAGTATTTCGTTGCTAAAAATCTCGACAGTTTACTTGTTTTCACTGTTTAATTAATTTGCTCTATCTAAATTTTAAAACACTGTCTACACAGCACTCTAGTTTTTTATAATCAAATAGAAAAAACTAACATGATTACATGCATCTGTTGGCCAATATCAGAAACTTGCTTTTTAAAGACTCAACTTTTAAGTAGTAAGCTCATATACAGATTCACGACTTTTGACGTACATAATTCATAAAGCCAACTATATATATGCATGATAATTAGATCGATAATTAGATACATGCAATAAGACAAAATGGCGCAATGGCCACTCTAAGCCTGTTCCGTGACTGTGTAATTTTCAGCCTACGCAAGCAACTTAAATCCTCGGGGTTTGTTTTTTGCTTCATCGGAGTAAAAAAAATTAGAGCAAAGTGTAAAGGTTCTGAGATTTTTTCCGCACTAATCAGACAGTTTTGTTGAACTTTTCGATTGACGCAAATTCCATTTCAATACGTTTTGACAATTACTTGAACTTGCATTAACTCGTCTATAAATACACATGGTTAGGAAACCCGGTAAACTTCAAAGCGGTTAAGAATCAAGCTACGATTCATGTTGAAAGGTACATGAAGGTGCCAAATCCTTCGTTTTAGGTTTATTAATATTTAAACAGTACGGTTGAGTGATTGAACCCAAACGTTGCTATTGGATGATTGCTACCGTGAAAGTGCAAAAATTTCAATAAACCTGAACAAAAACATAAAACAATGACTTTTGTTGAGCTTCCAAACCATATTTATTTTCTATTAACTATGGTCTATCGGATCATTTCCTTATGCATGACAATGACAGTGAGACCATCAATGATATAATCCATAGCTGGTAATATCCACAATCCTAGACAGTTTTACGTAGTACATTGACGTAGATAATGTTTGTATATCGTATTTGGCAAAGAAGGTATTGGTGAATAAACACGCAGTTTGTTCCTACGTAAGGACTGACGTAATGACCGTGATTCAGCAAGCTGACTGTCGCTGAGACAGCAACTCCATGTATTAGGTTAGAAGCGAGAGTGGTGAGACTGAGATGTGAGACCGGAGGTGCCATGTAGCTAGAGAAGACGTTTGTAACGTTCAGCTGATCAATCTCGTTTGTTAATAAATTTGTTACAGAATCAGAGAAGAAAGTCTCTTCACTATGGCCCAAAAACACGGTACACATGCATAGAGTGGGGGTTTTTTCTGTTTGAAGTCTAGACTATAGTATAGCTCTGAAACAGCATGAGGTTTTTTAAGTCTTCAGAAAGTAATTTATTTATTTGCTTGTAATTTTCTACGGAACATGGATCTTATTCCTAATGATCTGGAAACCTAGAGATTAAGCATTTTAACGCCTTAGTAAAGTTAAATTACGACAACCGCTACATATGCTGATATGCATAAAAATGCTCGTCCTATTGGATTTAATAATATATGATTACATCCTTTAGCCAATATCGCGATCGTAAACTTGCTTTATAAAGACTCCCAACTAAGGCTACTTCTAAGTACTATCTACAATATTCGTGTCCGTGTTGTATCAGATATACAAGCTCGAGACGAAGGCGAGGTATGTATCATGCAAATATTGTTTGTATCACATTTATAAACACGCACTAAGTAGTAATCTCGGTAATCATGCAGACTGTAATGTACATAATTCATAAATTAAGCCAAATGTATTATATATGCACGTATGATAATTAGATGGAGAATTAGATACGCGACAAGACTAACAATATCGTCGTCGACTCGAAGCGAAGATTCGTTGGGGTTTTTTCTGTACATAATGACCTGGGTTTTTTTCTTTGCGTGACTTATATTTAGCAATTCGTACGATAAAAATGTACTTGAAATACCATTCCGCAGATTACAAAGCGCAGTCCATAATTTGTGTGTAGCTAATAGCTTTCGCGTGATCCGCTAACATTTATCCAGCGAGGATTTTCTCCAAGTGGCTGTGATTTGGAATGCAGGCAATAAATCACTAAGTGCTTCATGTCTCACTTCAAAGCTGGATATTTAAGCCCAAGTGTGTGCTATTGCATGCATTTGTGTGTGTTCCACCACGGAAAAGAGGATTGGCGATGTCTGACGAACACAATGTACCTATCGGCAGCACCTCCAGTGTGTATCACAACAGCACTTCAGCGCCGACTATACATTTTTCCAACACCTACAAAGTCGTGACGGGGATAGCAATGGGTTCCATAATGCTGTTGGCTATTATCGGCAACCTTTTGGTCGTCGTGGCGTTTTGTTTTTTCAAACATCTCCGGACGGTCAATAATTGTTTTATCCTCGCTTTGGCTGTCTCGGACCTGTTGGTTGCCTTCATACCGTTGCCGCTGTGGATGTTGTACACGTTGTCGGATTCGAAGTTTTGGGCACCCGAGCACGCAAGAACTATTGTTTTCGTGTGGTTGTTCTTTGATATAACATGCGGTCTCTCCAGTATCTTCCTCCTCGTTTGTATTAGCGTAGAACGATACATGAGCGTGGCGCATGCCATGTTCTATATGCGCAATGCGTCGAAGAAGATAGCTGGCCTGGTGATCGGCGTTGTTTGGGTATTGGTTATCACGTTGACTTGTTTACGCTTTGCGTTCGGCAATGGATCTTCGTCAGTGCTGATATTCGATCTCTTGTTCTCATTCGGCTGCTTTCTCGTACCCCTTCTCGTCATGATTCTGATGTACGTGATGCTGTTGCTGTTCGCGAGACGACACGTCAAAGACACTTCGTCGTCGAACACCGACGGCAGGACAGTCCGATTTCTGAAAGAGACGAGGATAGCGAAAACAATGGCCGTGATCGTGTTTGCGTTTTTCGTTTGCTGGTTTCCGTTTTTTCTGCTCCATTTCCTCGTGCTTTGCGACCAGTGCATAGCGGCCACACGCACGCCTCCGATTATCAACGCGACCAAGTGGCTTCATTACGGCAATAGCGTCTTGAATCCTATGATTTATGCTGGCTTGAGCAAAGAATTCCGCAACTGTTTCAAGATCATTCTGGGGCATATCTGTAAATGCCTGACATCAACGAAGATGCAGCAAAGTTCGACTTTGAGCAACAATGTCGCACTTTCGAAATCAACTGTCTCGGAGACTGACTTTTAAACGGCAAGTACTTGCTAAGACCCCAGATTCCGTTCACACTAGTCCAGAGCGAGTTGAAAACGGCGCTAAAAAGTCGTTGGGTTGACACGGTACCGGTCGATTGGTATACCACTTGGGGAGACAAAGGCTAATGTTCGTGGTGATGTAGGTCAACTTACAGACAATAAGAATTGTAATGTTATTGTTTTGGAAATATTTGAATGCTATTGTTGTTAGGATCTTGTTGTACTTATAAAAGATCCAGGTTTTTACTATCTTAGTCCTTTCTGCATGCCCTGACGATGAACGCTTAGTTCGAAAGCTCGGTCATTCTTTTATTTTAAACTATTTTAATAAAATCTATAGCTAGTATAGAAACAAACTGTATTATAAAGATGAAATACCCTAGCTACAAACCAATATATTAGATTTGATATACTTTCGGAACCGTTGTGAATTCAAATACATGGTTGGTGTGAACGTAACGATATTCTGCCGTTATTCTTTCGTACCAGGATCGTGTGAACGCGGGATCTGAGACATTTCCATTAAAATTGAACTACTTGATTTACCGTTAGTTTCCGTTAATTCACCAGGCGAAAAACGAAATCTCCAAAGAAACATGAAAAATATTCATATGTTGAATTTTGTGAATAATTTACTTCAATATTTCGTCTTCTACGTAAAATTTCTGAGCTCCGTGTACTTCTATTAATTGGATGAATATTTTTGGTTCGTATACATGCATGCATGTATGTAGAATTTCGTTTATTTCTAATATATATTCTGTAATTATTGTAATTAGGATTCTGGTATTTTTTATCATAGTTATTAATAGAAGAAAATAGACATAGTTTGGTAACCCGGCAAACTTCAAAGCGGTTAACAATCGAACTACGATTCATGTTGAAAGGTATCTGAAGATAGGTGCACAAATCTTTTGTTTTAACTTGATCGATATCAACAGTATACGGTTGAGCGACTGAACTCATTTGCTATTTAGACGATCGCTTCATTATACCATAGTTAATAGAACATATGGTTTGGAAGCTCTATTGTCTTTCAACTTGAAGTAATGGTCATGTTGAAAGACCATGGAGTTCTTATATGGAAGTAAATTCTATGAACACGTGACGACGAAGCACCACAACACGTGAGGATGAAAGACCACACTAATTAAACCCGATCGTTGCTATTGGATGACTGCTTCATTATACAGAAAATACAATACCGTGAAGTTGCACACATTTCCATACACTTAAACAAAAACATAGAACAATGAAAATCGTGAAAGTTCGCAAATTTCTATTGGGCTTTTGCAGGTGACGCCAAATTCGCTATGTTACGTGACAACTTCAAAGTGCCGACGTTTAGTGGACCAAAAAATTATTGTAATCCTTTTGTTTATATGATTTTGTCACCCAGCTTGGGAATAGCTCAATGCCTGACCTGAACAAAACCAAACAATGCACGCATGTCTAAAGTTTTTTCGTTTGTTTTTGCTGTACAAGCTGTCGTAAGTTAAACTCACTGAGGCTACGTCCACACGTATACGTTTTCGTAGCGTTTTCATATTGTTCTCCGTCCTCAAGGGAATAGAAAACAATGGGCTACTTACCTGAAACAATATGAAAACGCTACGAAAACGTATACGTGTGGACGTAGCCTGAGAGAAAAACTCTGAGTTCCAGACGGGACTTGAACCCACAACTTTTCGAATGCCAACTGGACGCTCTACTGAACCATTGAGCCACTGGAACTCAGATGGTAGACCGATAAAAACAACAAAGAAAGGGAAAACCTTTACCAACTTCAAGCTAAAAACACTACTAACATAGAAAACCAATGTCTTTTGTCGAGCTTCCAAACCATGTTTCTATATATACCATTCTGTAATAATTGTAATTTCTTTTGATTGGTTAATGTATGTATGTATGTATGTATATAATTATTGTAATTGGTTTTGATTCGTTCATGCATATGTATTTAGAATTGCGTTTATTTCATATATGTATCGATATATTCTGTAATTATTCTAATAATAAATTTGTGAACATATACAAGGTTTATTGTTTATTTGCTGAGCTTTTATTTACCAATTTCACAATGCATGTGTAATGTATTTAAATCAGGTATTTATTTATTATTGTGATATGAATAATAAAATTCACGTTTGTCGTGAAATTTTCTTTCAATTACTGTAGTTACAAACGTACACATTCCTGTTATGTTCAAGATTTTGAAATTTAGACAGATTTAGTATTTGTTTCATAGGCACTTTATTAACTATATATATGCAGCTAAATGAAACGATTTGATAATTAACTATTAGACAACGAGACCGAGTTTTCTATGAGCGAATAGTCAACGAGGCCAAGCCGAGTTGACTATCGCTCATAGAAAACGAGGGCGAGTTGTCTAATTGTTTTAGTATAAATTTACCAACAAAAGTTAAATAAATTCTCGACAATAACGTATTCTTTGAGGCTCGTTCAATACATTTTTTAACTGCCAACAATAAACGTTCAACAGTCATTTCGGACATCTCATTGGTCCCCTACAGTAACTGATGGAAAAGTAAAGTTTTCCTGCATAATTTAGCGTGGGTTTTCATGTACAATATTGAAACAATATATATCCACTCATTTGATATGTAAAAGTGACAAAACGTTGAAAGAAACATTCAATTTAGCATATAGTTTACATCACGAAATCTTGTCAACAGCAAGTGTATTTTGAAATGTGTTTTGTTTGCAGTTATTTCGTTTTAAACGAACACAGATAAACAATTTAACGATCTTACCATTAATAATTTCCATTCTAACCATTTTGTAGCCATTTTTGTTTTCTATAGAACTTATTGCTTCGCTTAAATGTTGATTTCTTCTTTCACTTGCCCACTCCGTTATAATTTCGGCGCCATTGTTGCTTAACAGAACAACCGCTGGCTCTAATGATCATTGCTTGTGCTACACTACGCATTTTGTCATTGGTCAATTTCGTTAAAAGAAGGACTTTCATTGGTTTACCCCAGATGTTTATATCACCAATTATTATATAGCATGCTATCGGATATGAGTTTTTGCGTAATCTGATTGGTTCCCTACTACTAGGCTATCAGCTCATATCCTGCTAGTAGAGGAAAAACAAGATGGCGGCATGTTTTTTTTAAACTGCCGAAAAGAGTTGAAATTGACGGATTTTTATACAGAAAAACATCAACACCCTCAAACCAATGTATAAAAAAACAACATTGTGTAAAAATACATTAACAAATACACAATTTAGCATGTCAAATGGTAAAATTCACCTAAAAATTACGTCTTTTTACTTCAGAAACACGACTAAATTAGCGGGTTGATATTAATTTGTCGCCAAACAAAGAAACTCGCGGTTAAAATCAAGCTTACAACACACATTTCGTAGGAGATCACCAGTAAAGAGACTTTTTTTATTTAGATAAGCATTTGGAGTAGTAAAAAGCATGTTCTTTTTCAAAAACAACCAACTAAGTAATTTAGTTTCACTGCCGAAGGTGTTTCAGTTTCATTTTTGCATGAAATCAAAACCTTTTTCACGACAGCAACGCTAATATAAACAACTGACCCACCTTTTGACTTCATGAAGGTACCTTTTCATCTTTTTTGTTGATCTGCTTAACACATTTTTTGCCTCTCGAGCAACATTTATGCAACATTTCACTGAAGCTGTTTGCCGAACAGCTCAGCGAGAAACTCTGTGAATGCATCATTACGCATGGCGGAAGTATTAGTTGCCTGTTGCCTATGCCGGAAGTTTGACGTTTCAAACATTTCGCTGTAATTTTGTCTCTTGTACAGTGCTTGGCTATATAATAAAACAGTTATACCATTCGCTCTCGTCGTATACGAACTAATAGCCAACTCGGCGAAGCGCCTCGTTGGCTATGAGCTCATATACGACTCGAGCTCATGGTATAACTGTTAATTATAAACTCCTGCAATAGCCAATGAAATTCGAGGATTTGCATTATAAACTTGTACATTTATACTAATTGGTGATATAAACCACGACGAGTTGGCCCACAACAGTGGTGGCAAAAAATATAAATGACCTCTCCCTCAGGACGACTGAAATTTATAACGTATATATCTGAGTCAGATAAAAATTATATAGTACCCAGCACTACTGTATGTTAGCCGTCTTACCTTGACAAATGAATCTTTTCTCACTGACAATATTAAGGTTAAAATTGACATGAACTGATAAACACGTTCGATGCACGGTCGAGCTTCAAATGGCGACAAGCGCACGGCTGACCGCAGCCTTCCATTGGCCGTAAAACGCCTACGTCAACTTACGGCTACATTGGAATGTCTCAACTTACTACATTGTGACGCCGGCCTCACATACTGTGTTAATTCTTGTCGTTCGATTATCTAAGCTAAAGTTGGTCTTTTATATATCAAAAGACAAAAACCGGAGAATCCGGAAAAAACTTATCAAAGCACAAAAGAAAACCAAGAATTTAACTCACGAGTTTAAAGCTCGAACAAGTAAACACTTATTCAAGTACCAATCCTCTCCAATGGGTAATTACCTGCCTCCTCCGCAGGCCCTCGTTGCATCATGGACAGGTCACACACGCCGAATTTAGGGCCTCCAAGATCCTGTAAAAAATTTGGCAAAACTTGGCACGGAATAAATTTGCATAATTAACCACCATTGTTAATAGCCATGGCTATATCCAAAGATTTTGAAGGCTATTGAAGACTTATGACATACGAATACTAGCTTTAAAATGAAGGAATTGTTGAAAAAAGCAATTACGGTTGAACTTTGTCAACTTCCGGCCGGAATAATCAACGAAAATGCACTTTAGCCTACCCAGAGACTCTTGGGTTTATACTTTTTCGGTTTGCACAACAACTGAAACTTGAATTACGCTACACTATAGGCCTACAATTTAACAAAATTAAATCTCATTAACTCTTGGTCAGTTGACAGTCTTCGATAGCTAAATAAACAAAAAAAAAAACCTGAGAAAAACATGTACTTTCCTGACCGTCGAATTTGCTTTTGTTCGGCAGATATTTCGGCAGATATTTTTTCCTTCAATTCTTTTTCGCTAAAAATACTATTGGCAGGTCGGTAATTCTAAAACATACTGGTTTCTTCATTGTCATGATCTGTAAGAAAGTTTAGAGCGAATTTCCTGGTGGGTCACAGTGTTAAAAGAACTTGGACGTACGTTTGTCGAACAGCGGCTGGAAAAAAATTGCAGGCCCTCTCAAAACTATCGCCTCTAGGGCCTAGTCTCGCTGTGCATAATGGGATCAGTCCCCATTTTGTTTACAGGATCTGGCAGGCCCTCTCAAAAGTGTGACCTGTCCATGATGCAATGAGGGCCTGTGGAGGAGGCAGGGTAATTACATTGGCCATTCAACCCAGCTGTCCGGAAAGCCGAAATAAGTACATTTTGAGTTGACTGGATAATTTCAGCCCAAAATTCGCAAATTCAAGTAAATGTTGCTTCATTTGCGCAAAGTTACGTTTTACTTCTACTGCAGTTTTACACAATTATTTATGTCAATGCAATTTTTTGCGGTAAGAATTGTCAATAAAAAGATTGTTATTGTCTTAACTAACAGGTGATAACGTCTTCACAAAGTCAACTATAAGTTAAGTTCTCGCTGCAATCACGAAATATACAAAAAGCGTTTTGATGTTTTATCTTTGTCTTTTTTGTTCGAATTGTAAAATAAACGAACTTGTATCGCGTAGCGAAATATTAAAATATTCGACAAAGCGCCATAAAATGCCTTATTCCAAAGCCTAAACTAGTCAATTATTCATGGTGACACAGCTGCATGGGATCAGCTCGCCGTTTGAATATATATAACCTGTAATATATATTAGCCTGTTGAGTGCATCCTTAGTTTAGTCGATTTCAAAAGAAGGCTTTTTAATCAACAAACACGTATATTCGGGACTAGAATTCGGACAATGTCTAGAAACGTTATGAGGTATGGGTGTCTCAACTAGATTGTAAATTAAGTTAAACTAGTATATATATTATCAAGTTAATATTTTTTTATTAGAGTAAATTTTAGTTGCAAAGTTGTCAACATAACAAGTTGTCAAACATAAAAAAATTCGGTCAGAAGGAATATTTTGAGTGGGGGAATATAATGATACATTTTAAAACCAACCAGTTAGGAAACAGTTGGGAAAGTGTAACATGAAATAAACCCTCAGGTCAAGAATAGAACTTGCGACTCTCCAATACTAGTGCAAGAACCTATAGTAACGAGTTCTGTATAAGAATTGGATATATTATTCCTGCAAAGTTGAAAATTGGAAATGACTAACTTGACAATTATTTTTCCCTAGATTAACTTCACTTCTCGTTCTATTATTTTATATCAACCCAATTTCTGTCTTGGGTCAAGGGATGTTCAACGTCAAGGGTGAAAAAAACAAAGCACTTTACCTTTACAGTTTTTTTAACATAACAGAGACAAGTGTAGAAAGATGTATGGCAAAGTGCCTGGAGAATTGTAGTTGTATGTCATTTCAAATATGTGATCACGAAGAATGTCAGTTGTGTTCATCCCACAAGAAGCGAACACCATCGGCATTCCGTAAAAGAAAAGGATGTACTTATTACGATTTTCAAAGAGATTTGTCTAAGGTAAAAAAGATGTAATTACAAGCCACTTTAATTAAGTGAAAAGTTCAGTTGAAATATAACTTGTATTTTTGTTTAAAATTATAAATTGAACATGATATACTGAAGTAAGTAAGTAAGTAAGTAAGTAAGTAAGTAAGTAAGTAAGTAAGTAAGTAAGTAAGTAAGTAAGTAAGTAAGTAAGTAAGTAAGTAAGTAAGTAAGTAAGTAAGTAAGTATAAGTAAGTAAGTAAGTAAGTATAAGTAAGTAAGTATTAGTAAGTATTAGTAAGTATAAGTAAGTTATAAGTAAGTATTAGTACGTATTAGTAGGTATAAGTAAGTATAAGTAAGTTTATAAGTGAGTTTATTATATGTCTTGCGAGTCCGAACTGGCGTATTGAACGCTGATTGGCTAACGTGCGAGTCCGTACTTTACCGTACGGACTCGGTGTACGGACCCGCACAAAAACAACATACAAAAAAAATTAAAAATTATAAAAATTAAAAATTAAAAAAAAATTAAATTAAAAAAAAAAAAAAAAAAAAAAAATTATATTCTTAAAAATTATAAAAAAAAATTAAAAAATTATATTCTTAAAAATTATATTCTTTTCAAAATGTTTTCCCTTTTGGTTGTTTTGTTGTCAATTATATCGAATCGCGACTATGAGACCGCTCAGCCTCCGCTTGCGCTGACGTGCAGGAAGACGTACTGTAGACGATAATGTTTTCTCTAAATTATTTCCCGTTGTTGTGGAGACATATAATAAATTCCTTATTAACCTCACAAGCTCGGTCCGTACGGGAAAATATTTTGCTTTCGATCTTTTGAGTACAGACCGAGCCTTCGGGCTCGGTCTGTACTCAAAAGATCGAAAGCAAAATATTTTCCCGTACGGACCTCGCGCTCGGTTAATAAGTACTTAATATAATTAAGTATAAGTAAGTATATAAGAAAGTATAAGATATATAAGTAAGTATAAGTAAGTATATAATAAGTATAAGATATATAAGTAAGTATATAAGTAAGTATAAGTAAGTATAAGTAAGTATAAGTAAGTATAAGTAAGTATAAGCATAGACAATCCAGAAGACAGGGACTAGAAACGCCACTGATTTCGCGCGTTATATCCGTGATACGGTCTGTGCATAAATTTTGCGGGCTCGTTTAATACCAAAATAATAAAATATGGCGGATGCGGTCAACTGGGATGAGATATTGGAGATAGATTTTGTAGAAGACAGTGAGAGCGAGGGCGAAGATTCAAGTAGCGAAGACGGAGAAAGAACTGAAAATGAAGGTAATTAATTATTCCCTTGTGGTAAACGTTTTCATATGCTCATTTTTTGTCTTGAATTAAAAATCTAATAAATTATGTTTCGATGTATCCCTTTTATTTCTCAATTTCAGATGGAAAACACAAACGTACACTCAAGTAAAAAGAGAGCAAAGCCTCTGGGTAAAACTTCAAAATTATGGTTTAATTCTTGCTACAAATTGTCGTAGGCAGTAATTTAAGAGATAATACCTCTTCACTCATATTAACTGACTTGTGTAACAGATCTTTATACAGTCCAGAAGACAAATGTTGTCTTCTGGATTGTCTGTGAACATATAAACTACAGTAAGATTATGTTTAAAAAGAAAGTGAGTCTGTTTCATTTGTATAAATGCAGTACAGTACAGTATATGTATAAATGATTTTGTATTAACTACAGATATATGGAATAAACTATGAATTGTAGTATGTGGTGTTAATATTTTTGTACGATTTTAGTACTGTTAAGACTGTTAAATATCTTGTAGTATATTAAGTTGTTCAAACATGCACAGATCAAACAATACATAAAACTTATGGAATAATGAGTTTGGGGAAATACAGTAATATCCACAAAATTCAGATGGAATTAATTCAGTGTACAATGGGTATAAGTTTTTTGTAAAAAATTCTGTATGGATTTTCACCCTTCCTAGCTTTTGTTTTTTTGTTGTTGTTTTTTAGTACAGAGATTCCTCATACCAGTGATACAAAATACTTGTTCACCAACTTATATAATGATGGTGAACAGTTATTGGTGGAAACACTTATTGAAATAATATCTGATCCCTTTAACAAAATTAAAGGATCCTAACATGGTCCTAAAATAATTTCTTCTGCTGAATGTATGCTACAAAATATAGAAGACTATGTGATGTGAAAATGCTTCACATCATATTAGCTAAACTTTGCAGCAACAGCAGGGGATTTAAAGTAGTTACCTACCAATCAGCATGAAACATGTGGCAAGCTTTTCATGTCCTCTGTTCAGATCCTGATTTTGTCAGAAAATTTGAGGTTTACCTTTAATCCAGCACTATTTCAGCAACCTAGTACCAAGCTTTTCATTCAATCTGTGATTCACAAATTGTTTTCAAACACAAATTGTTTTGAACCACTCGAGAAATGGTGCCAACAATGCTGAGCTCGGGCCCAGGAAACCCTGACTAGTAGTTCCAGATATTGCATCAGCCTTCTAAGCATGCATGTATCACATGCCTCTGTTCAACAGTGCCTGATTCTTTAATCGCTGGAGTGTGATACTTCACGTGTGCCATGCGTGACCAGATAGCCACAATGAACCGGGGGGTTGGAGCCACATAAACAACACACGGCTAGTTTTAATATTATTTATTGCATTATTATTAATGGATAACAGCACTGTGTAGTTGCAAGATATAAGGATGCATAGATAAAGTCAGTAAATAGATGTACACAGTACTAAATTTGGAGGGTCACAATCCCCAGTGGGGTATCTCGGGCTGGCAATCATTACACCACCAAGCTAGCAAGTTGCCAAGGCGTGGCAGACCAGTCTGGTGCTGGCACAAATTATTTAAACTGAGAATGTTGCAGTTCTCATTTGGATTCCATTCTCTTCAACTTGAACCTTTTTTTGACTGAATAGCCTTTTCTATATGGCATCTAAACAGTTTGTTGAGATATTATACCGTTAGACCTTCTTACATTCTACAAGTATAAACTCAGATATCATACACACAATCAATGGAAATTTCTGGTAAATTGAAAACTAAACAGATAATAAAGAAGCGACAGTTCCGTTGATAATTCTTTTCTTATTCTAAATATAAAAATACGAAGTCCTGAAATTCTTTCAAATTTTAGTTACAGGGTTCCTATTGAGAGCATCCTTCGACAACAAAAATGGCGACTTTGTTGTAGTCGTGAACACTACACGCACAATCAATGGGAGTTTCTGGTTAATAGAAAACTAAACAGATAATAAAGAAGCGACAGTTCCGTTGATAATTCTTTTCTTATTCTAAATATAAAAATACAAAGTCCTGAAATTCTTTCAAATTTTAGTTACAGGGTTCCTATTGAGAGCATCCTTCGACAACAAAAATGGCGACTTTGTTGTAGTCGTGAACACTACGCGCACAATCAATGGGAGTTTCTGGTTAATAGAAAACTAAACAGATAATAAAGAAGCGACAGTTTCGTTGATAATTATTTTCTTATTTTAAATATTTAATTCCAAGGTCTTAAAACTCTTTCAAATTTTAGTTACAGGGTTCCTATTGAGAGCATACTTCGACAACAACAATGGCGACTTTTTTGTAGTCGTGAACACTACACGCACAATCAATGGGAGTTTCTGGTTAATAGAAAACTAAACAGATAATAAAGAAGAGACAGTTTCGTTGATAATTATTTTCTTATTCTAAATATTTAATTCCAAGGTCCTAAAACTCTTTCAAATTTTAGTTACAGGGTTCCTTTTGAGAGCATACTTCGACAACAACAATGGCGACTTTTTTGTACTCGTGTACGTAGTGACGAAAGTAAAGCACTTTTTACACTAGATTGACAATTTGAAACTGCTTTAATTTCGTAAATATCCCATCAGAGATTCAAAATATCCAAAGGAGAGGGCTACTGAGAGTCTGAGTTTAAAGTTACAGGGTTCCAAAGAGCTCTATCTAACTAGCGTGATTGTTACGTGCGCCATTTTGACAAAGAGCAAAACAAGACGAGAATTATAATCGCTATTTACTGTAAGAATAAACATTAAAAAACGTACATACCTTGAAAATATATCTCTGTTGACAGGTAAACTTCAAAAATCTCTATAGCACGTATCTTCTTCGAATAAATTTGCATAAACCGCGTATGTTTACTATCGTTTTTGTTCTGGTTTAAAGCCGGTTGCCTTGACAACCGATAATTCTTACGTGCTGAAAATCATATCACGGATGTCACGAAAGGAGTCGCGCGAAATCAGTGGCGTTTCTAGTCCCTGTCTTCTGGATTGTCTATGGTATAAGTAAGTAAGTAAGTAAGAATGTTGGTAAGTAGGTAGAATTTAGGAAGTAACTAGAAATACATGAACGCAACAACCCCTCGCCCGCTTTTACATTCTTTTTTAAAACACCCACCCACCCCCTGATTAAAATAAGCACTCCTAATATACAGCCAATACAAAAACAAACAGATATAAAAACAAATGATGTTAAATCCTTGGGATATTAAATTATACAATTTATGGATAGGTCGATAGGATGAGAAAACTGATTTAAATCATTTAATGAAAGTTGAACATATCAAAGCAAAATTTAGATTTCATTATTAAATTCTGGTTGTAAAAAAATATTGTTTTTAGGAGGTTTCAAAAGGGATTAATTTTAGCAAGCCTTTAAATGGCTTCTCTATGCATGTACATTTTGCAAAGGCAGTATTAAAACTAATTAACAGCTCAGAAATTACATTTATAATAGAGTCTGAGATAAAATCAATTCAGTAGAATCGGATTCCAGAAAGAAGAATTCAAAAGACGTTTCAGTCGAAACACAGCCAAGAAAACCAACAAAGCCCATGAGTATTTTTAATAATAAAAAGTGCATGCACGTCCACCACGGTTAATATAAGCCTTAAAGGTAGTGTTTTAAGTTAGCTTTAGTTAAGCTGACTTATGGTTTGGATGAGCAAAGGGAAAGCACGAAGACGTGAAGCTGAATATTGTTTAGGTTAAGCGAAAACTTGAAAACAACAAGAATCCTACCGTTAACCACTTTAAGATGATTAATTTGACCATGGCTCATGGAGTGTCTTCAAACCAGGGCTACATACACTGCAGATCGAATTTTTGTTTACCATACGGCGTTTGGTTTCTTCAAGTTCTCTGGTTTCTCTTCAAGATATATTAAACGGGTTGTTTGTATCCTTTTCTTCGTGCTCCATTTCATTTCGTTTCGTTTAAATAAACGAAAGCAAAACACTATTTGTTTGACAGTTTATAGTTTCTTCGTCGCTAGTCACCAGTGTCCAACTATTCTCACCGCGTGACACCGTGCCATACATATATATATATATATATATATATATATATATAAACTATTTCCAGATTTCGTCTCCCTCGCTTTTTCTCCACGCGTGTAAAGTGGACTACACGCATGTCGAGATTAGCACCCTCACCGGGCTCCGGGCCTTCGGCCCTACGCCCGGGCTCGGGGATTAAATAATGAGGATAAGAGGTAAAAGAGTCGGAAGAGAAAAACAAATAAACAAACAAAAAACAAACAAACAAACTGATACTATAGTCTATATCTATATTCACATTCCTTAAACTAAAATAAAGCAAATATAATTTCTTAAATTTAAGGGCGATAATCAACAATGTCAAAAGAGTTGTTCAACAAAAATCAATTGCTGTATGACATCTAACCCGTGTAAGAATAATGGCGTTTGTAAACCTGTTTCAAAAACCAATTCCGGAGTACTCTTCAGATGCAAATGTCCTGCTGGTTATGTTGGTAACAGCTGCCAACATCCAGCCAAGTCATGTCGAGATTATATCAATGGCAATCGAGTTCCAGGGAAGTACAAAGTGTTGGACAATAACATGAAACCTTTCGACGTTTTTTGTGATTTCGATTCTAACTCAACCTTGGCTTGGACACTCATTCAGTCATACGAACTTCAAAACAAAGATCAATTCCAAAACCCTTTCTTAGTGGATAATCCTGTAAACCAAGACAGTCCTGTCTGGGAATCATACCGCCTTTCTAAGCTGAGAATGGAATCTATTCAACAAGACTCCAATAAATGGCGCCTGACATGTCAGTATAATAGTGAGGGTGTGGTATACAGAGATTACGTCCGGGCTGCCAACGATAAAATTAATATCTTGACATATGATAGTGATGCATGCCAAGAAGTTGAGTACATCGACATTCGTGGACAGAACTGTACAAAGTGTACGTCGTTGATAGTTCAAGAATTAACCAATAATATGTATCCACTGCACATTGACTCTTATTACAGTCTTCTACGCAACTGTGCATTCCATCCCCATGGAAGCCTACCTTGTGGGGCTAGTGGTGAAGATAATTTTGGCTTCTATGCGTGCAAAAATTCACTTCACCGCTGTTCAGCAGATTCGACGTCAACATCTCAGACATGGTTTGGAGGTTACTAAAACCAACAGTCTATTCTTTGAGTTTTCTAATATTAGTTTTCATAATCTTGAGAACGTTTATTTCTGCACTAGCAATGAAGTGTAAGAATATTTGAAAGAAAAGTTGTCAGTATCAGTAATAAAGACCATTAAACATTCATGGAATACCATTTTAGCAAGAATAAATAAATAAATAATCGAACGAACGAACGAATGAATTATGGTAATGTCTAACATAATTCAACCTAATAATTGTCAGTTTTTTGCTGTACAAGCTGTGTTAGTTGGTAATACTCAGAAAAACTCTGAGCTCTAAGCGGGACTCGAACCCGCAACCTGAATGGTAGCCAGACGCTCTAACATTACCAACTAACACAGCTTGTACAGCAAAAAACTGACAATTACTACTTTGTTGCATGGGTTATAATTTTATGCTCGCCCAATGAGAGCGAATATTACATAATGATGTCACTGTTTTAAAATTAAGAGTGTTTTTATTGCTTAGTTACCCAAACAAGACAAAAACAGTTCTTATGGGGGTAGCGCATTGGGGCCTGTTTATATGGAAACTATAGTTACTGGACAAGCCAAGTTATGGACCACATAACAAGTTCCCGTATCATCGCGGTCTTTGCCGAGATCTTGCATGCTGCTATAGTAGAGATAAACATTATCCCATATAAACACTTTTCCCGAGGTAACTCGGCACACCGGACTGAAATTGCAATATTTGTTGCTTTATGTCACTTTCGTTGATGATATGTATCTCAAATGTTACAACGTGCCAGGTAACTCTATTTCATATAAACAGAACGTAAAGTTTATCCCGGCAAACTGAGTGACTTAATTGGTTGACTGGGTAACTCGTCTCCATAACCAAGGCCCTTTATTATACGTTCTTTGTGTAATTGGATCGAACAGTCATGCTGGCACTGTCTTATAATTGCAGGTACTATTACATATTATAGTCATGCAATTAACGGACTTGGACGGGCATGCACAAACCAAGCTCTAGAAGTTTCTTTTTTAGACAGAGTTTTTACTCTTGTCCAACAACAACAGTTGCGAGTAAAATGGTTAATGGACAGTTAGTTTAACCCTTTGCTGCCTGACTCTCCCCTTATCGAGTAAAGTTGTCTGTCGTTAGACAGAGTAACTGCAAAGATAAAGTTGTGTCACAACAACAATGCGAGTGAAAGAATTGATAAACAGTGTGTTTAAACACCAATACGAGTGAAAGGGTTAAAGAACGGTGTTTTCAGTTAATGAACGTGCAGTGCATGTGTTTAATCTTTATTGCTAAACAGCTCTCCCATTAATGAGTAAATTAAATCGTCTAGCATTAGATAGAGTATATATGTAAGATAAAGTTAAGTCCTATATACAACAACAATGCGGGTGAAAGGGTTAACGTTTTCGTCAATTGACGTCGTTTTCATCCGTTTTTGTGTGAGTACAACGTGAAAATCATCCTTTTGAAACGTGCTCTAAATAATTACGCTTAGAAATGACATGCAGCGTGGGCAGAAGGTCACAACGTGCGCGATGATTGGTTAAAAACCGTGTTTCCATAACTGCACCAGAAAAATAAAACATAGAAACTGATGTTTTCTATTTTCAAACAATTATTAAAGCACACTTGAAAACCCCACGCTAAATAAAAAACATGTCTATATAGTATTTTCTTCTACCACAGCAAAAATTGTAAAAAGCTTAATATGTATGAATATAATAGTTTCATCTTTAATTAAAAAGCACTGCACCAAGCATCAAATTTAAATAGCCAACAAAGTGTCATTAATGCATATTCCGAAGCCAAAACCTGTTAATTATTGACAAAAGTAATTTAAAACAAAATGAGCATTTATCGAAATATAATTGCGTGGGGGAGACAGCTGGGATCAGCTCGCCTAATGTATAAACATAAATATATATCCTGCTAAACACACTCTTTGTTTAGTAGACTGCAGAAGAAGGGTTTTTAAACGACGAGCAATTATATTTGAAAACAATGTCAAGTAACGTCCTCAGGTATGTTTGTCCCGACTAGATTGTAAATTAAATTAGCTTCGCATAGCAAAACTTATTTGCGAAGTTGTCAGCTTAATAAAACGTACCAACAATTTTCTTGTACATGTTGAAGAAAGAAGACTGAAATGTTTATGATAGCTCGAATATTAAAATTGATTGCAAATATTTTTCGAGATATTTCAAGCGAAGTATTGCTTCGTATAGCCTATAGGAAAGTTTAGTGGCAAACTTGTCAACTTCATAAAACGAAACAACAATTTTCTTGTTAAGAGAAGATGTTTATGCTATACTGAGGCTATAGTTCGAATATGCGAATCGAGTGTATGAATACTGATGGTCTTCGAGCTATTTCACTCAGAAAAATTCTTAGTTTAGTGGGTTTCCGAAAAGACTTTTTAAACGACGAACAAGTATATTTGGAACTAGAATTTAGACAATATCCAGAACTGTCTAGAGATGTATATAAGCGTCTCAGCTGTAGAAGAGATAATTATGATAGCTCGAAAAACATTTGTACTCAATTTTAATATTCGAGCTATTTCAAGCTACATGTAAGTATATAGCCTCGTATAGGGAAGTTTAGTAGTAAAGTTTAGGCTTAATAAAAAGAAACAACAATTTTCTTGTTTTATGTCAACTCGGATAAGATAATTAAGCAAACTAATATGAAAAAAAAAAAAGGATGGCGTTGATGAGCACGGGTACGAGGTTGGCGGGATAGTAGCATTTTCAAGTAACGAGGGCTCTGGGAACGAGAATGGTATAGAAGCTACTCTCCTTCACGTAGAGCGAATTAACGATAAAAATAAAAGCTCCACTACGATCAAGTAAAATAATATGAGAAGAAATACGGTGATGTGACATAGCAACATAATAAAAACAGAAGTAACGATAAATAAATAATAGAGTTCTTAGCTCCTGTGGAGTCAATAACAATTTAAACAGAGCACTGCTCTTTAACACTGTGTTTATTAATTATTCCGACTCGGGTGTTGCGTGGTGTGCTCGTGTTTCTCAACGCGTTTTTAGTGCAAAGTTTAAACTTTGCAGTATTGTCACAGAATAAATACTTAGTATTTATTCTGTGGTATTGTGATGAGTGGCGAAAATTCACACGATATAGTCAGTGACCGATATTGTTAACATCCGGGGGGGGGGGGGGTCGCGACATTATTTCATAGTATTTTGGACTTCAATTTACTATTGTCAGTGGAAAAGTGAATATGAAGTTCCTGGACAATGAGGGCAGACCGTTAAGTGAGTTATCGATGGGTTTTTTACGTTTCAAATTGTAATGCAGTTTGATTTCGATATCTTGAATATTTCATAATCCCCGAGCCCGGGCCTAGGGCCGAAGGCCAGGAGCCCGGTGAGGGTGCTAATCTCGACATGCGTGTAGTCCACTTCACACGCGTGTAGAAAAAGCGAGGGAGACGAAATCTGGGAAATAGTTTATATATATATATAGTCAATTTAATTCTTCTTTCTGGAATCCGATTCTACTGAATTGTTTTTATCTCAGACTCTATTATAAATGTAATTTTTGAGCTGTTAACCGTTTAATTCTGCCTTTGCAAAATGTACATGTACATGCATAGAGAAGCCATTTAAAGGCTTGCTAAAATTAATCCCTTTTGAAACCTCCTAAAAACAATATATTTTTTACAACCAGAATTTAATAATGAAATCTAAGTTTCGCTTTGAGATGTTCAACTTTCATTAAATGATTTAAATCAGTTTTGTCGTCATATCGACCTATCTATCCATAAATTCTATAATTTAATATCCCAAGGATTTAATATCATTTGTTTTTATATCTGGGGGTGGGGGTTGTTGCATTCAATGTATTTAGAAAGTATGTCTCGAATATAAGATGTGTCCCCCAGGTTTTTGTGTTAACATGCTATTGCGCACGCGCGAGCTTGAATTTCGATTACAAACATGGCGTAGCCAAGGAGCGAGCGATAATATATCTTCTCGAAACAGGGATTTTGTGGACTTACAGTATTAAATATGGTGTAGGAGAAAGGATTCATTGTCTGTTATAGGGGAAGACGAGCCTGGATATAAAATAAAGGTCTGACATTCAGGATATTTCTGCCACGTTGTGTCATGAGTCAACCTGTCAGGTATAAAGCGCAGCGTATTTGTCTTTGTTTAAATACACTGTTATGATACTCCGAGTCTCTGCTATAATGCTGTCTAGTTTCTCGTTCTCTGGCTTTCGTCTACGTACTTTAGGTCTACAGTTTGGTCCGGATATTCTTCAGACTTCGGGCCTTCGCCCCCAAATGCCAAACTTAATTTGACCCCCCGAATAACGATAATTGATTTCTTTACGCCGTAAAAGCTATTCCAATGTCCATATAAGGTAATGCGTTATTTTCAGATTTAACAAGACGCCTGCTCAGGCGTTCACTCGGGCTACTGATTTCTGAAAGCTTCGCGTAGCCTGTGCGTATTCTAGCAAGACTACATGACAATGGCAATGCATAATTGCATAGATTTTCACAAATAGAATCTATGGTCTAATATGAAGAAGCGCCGAAGGTTTGCTAATAGTATAAATGTAAACAAGGCCGTTTCTCTGAAAATTAAACAACGGATCTAATATATTTAGTAGACAAAACCTATAGTGTCGGATTCGGCAGATTCAAGCGATCATTTTGATATAGAATTTATTTAAATTCGGACAAACAGAAAATATTTAAACATGTTTTAAAACGCACGTTTCCAAATGTAATACGACACGCGATATCTAGACATGCACTGAACATGTTCAACATATTGATATCTTATTATCTTAGCGGTATTTGCTCTATTCGGTGCTTATTATTATACTTGCATTTTGTAGTTGTCGGACTGTTTTGAAGTAGCTCGTCATCTTTTACGTACTAGGTCTACCGCGATCGCCGGCGTGTGCAGTTGTAAACATTGTAAAGCCTTTGTAAGCATGTTTATAATGAATTGAAGCCAATTGTCAGCCGCATTATTGATCAACTATAACTCGGTCACTTGCAAAGCTATTCAAACAAGTAAACAACTGAGAAACAGTGAAATGTCTTGCAAATATTCAAAAACATCGATAAAATGGCAATAAAAGCTTCGATCAAAAAAGACAACATGCACTGATCTGGAGACAACTCGGCCAAACCTCGGTTTCGCAATTATTAAACATGACTGTTCTCTGACGTCCTTCACTTCTTCAGTTTAAAGTTTCCAATTATTTTTAATACACCTTGATTCGCTGACAGTCCGACTACTCTGACATCTTTGTTTGAGACGACTGCTGTGTAGTGTGCCAAGAAATGTCGTGGAAATATTCAAAAACATCGATAAAATGGCAAGAAAAGCTTCGTTCAAGAGACAACTCGCCATGAAAGTGAAATCTCGGTTTCGCAAAGCCTGCTGGGGCAATATCGCGACCCCCCAAAAAACAATAATAGGGGCTTTAAGATCTACGACGTCAACCTCAACGACGACGTACTCTAAACAAAAGAGTTCTTTTTGCAAAACAAAGAAAATGAATAATTTTTAGTCCCAAGAGTAATCTCAACACCGCCCTCGTTCTTAAAACAACGCCACTTCGAGCATTTTCACGTTTTCGGGACGACGTCAACGGCCAAAAGATGAGAACTGTTGCTTGAGATTGACTTCAATACGGACACCACAAACATTTTAGCAATACTGGGGCGTTTTGGAAGTCACCAAACTAGCTACCAATATACCAAATATAATAGTTAGTTAACCGTCACTTCTTTAAATTGTAAAACTTATCTTGCGTTTTAACCGCCGTCGTCGTCCTAGCATCTTAAAGTCCCTAATAACACGACCGAAACCTAGACTCGTCTACCTGCGGTAGCCCGAGTAATTAATTAATTTCACTTTCATTTTGGCCTTGCATGCTTGTATTCAGACAAGGTCGTTTCGCAGTGATAAAAAATGGTTAGTTTCTATGGTACTTTAACTAGTAACGATCTCTTGACTCGCCGTAACTATGGGACTTCAAGTCGAAGCGAAAGGCGAGGGGACGGCCCACGCGTCATCGACAATCTCTTGACTCGTGAGAGAGCTTTATGTAATCGAAGCGAAAGACGAGGAGATAGCCAGCGTGTTATCGGCAATCCCTTGACTTGCCAGGGAGCTTTATGTAATCGAAGCGAAAGGCAAATTTCACTTGATTAAACTGGATGTTCTATGCATATTCGTCGCAACTAAAGTCATGTCGAAACGAATGTCTCTCCGGTATTACAATAAATGCTCTGTGCAAACAGTCTGCATATAGATACCCATTGCAGATTATAAACCTTCAAAGGATAAAAAACAGTGTACCATTCATGTATACAGTGCAGCAATGACAAAGATGACTAATCAACCTCAAAGATTGTGGTTTTGCCTGTATAAACTTTAAAATTAAATCCTACAATTCGTTCCATTTGAAAACTACCAACGAACTATATACAGATGAAGGATTAGTCAACACCAATCATTTAAAATGGCTAAAAAATGAACTATGACACATTTGATTCCTTACTGACTACTCAGGAAAACTTAATAATATTCCACATGTTCCAACAGAACGAGGAAATTTTTAGCTCTACTAATTAGACTATATATGTGCACATGGTAACGTTTCCAAGCGTTTTCGTATTGTTTCAAGTAATGAGCTGATTGTTTTCGATTCCCTTGAGAACAGTAAACAATACAAAAACGCTCAGAAACGTTACCGTTGTACATAGTCTTAATGCTGGATTAACTGTTCATCAATAATGTAAACTAGAACTATTATACAGCAGTTAAATTGAAACGTGTATCTATCAAAAAGATTTTTTCATGCTGTATCCTCAAGACTTTTCATTGAATTGTACAATGTATTACATGTACATACATGTATCGTCCAATTTAAAGCAAAATAAATCATTTGAAATGTAAAAAGCTCAAGTGTTTTTTTTTTATATGTTGAAATACAGTACTGTTAATTGCTCTACGAAACTTTGCACTATCCTTGGGTTCTATAGTTTGCATTGTTATGAATATCCAGATAAAACTATTACTCGCCCATCGATGCCATTTATATATATAGTCTACGGGCAGCCGATCGACTTCGGTGTAGTTGATCCAAGGCTCTGACAGAGCCGTTATTCTAAACAAAAGATTTAAAAAGTATTGTACAGAAATGTACCGGTATATATGCGGTGCCGTAACAACTCGGGTCAGACTCGAGTCGTCCTACTTGGTGACCCGACTCAACTAAATGTTTTTTGTACGTCATTAGTGTTTTCAGCTTGAATTGGTGAAGTCTTTTGGTATGTTACGACAGCTTGTACAGCAGAAACATACGAAAAACTTTAACTCAACTAATTAAATGCGACTCTAGCTAGTGTGACGTATTCGTATAATACGGCCCGCAGTAATTGGCCCTGCCATGCATAGGTTTAAATTTGTGCTTGGATGGTCCTCGTTTTAGTTTACTTTGTCATACCATACATGTATTTAGTCAAGTCTATGAACGCCTGCCATATAGTCCTATTCAAAGTTGCGGGGTTTTTTCCACCAAAAGTATCGGCTAAATTCCCATTGGTTTGAGTCTTATCTGTCAACTCGTCAAGCATAACAACAGAATCGTTTATGCGCATCTTCAAGATTGCTAATATTTTTCTTGGCAAGATGCGGCGCGGCTCGTTCAACGTTTATATAAGCTTGAACAGCGGAATAAGTCGTTAATTTGAATGGTCCTGGTGTCTTGAATATTTTGTCAAAATGTTTCCCGAGAACATATAGCACAATTTTGAGTTTAGCTTAATATATTCACGCGACCTGTTAAGTAACCTGCGTTGCCATCGCAACCAACGGAACACCAGCAACGCAGCCGACGTTGTATCCTTTACTATCCAACTGATCTCTTAATTTCAAACTGGAAATGTCACTTGTGACGTACACAAGTGACGCTGCACCAAGTCGTCGTGAGATATGTTTTGTAGATGCTTATGCCATGGCTACTTAAATTTTTTTAATTGAAATAACAATTTAAGTATAGAACTAGATAAAAAATTTAGACTTCTTCTGCCGTTTTCAAGATCTAAAAATAGGCGAAGTAGATCAGAGTAAAATCGGGAAAATATCTCTCACTGGCGTCAGAAGTAGATTTCCGACGTGTTTAAAAAGGCTATGTCGCCCTATTTTTAGCAATATAATTCATACAAATAAAACAAAATTATCCTAAAATGCCCAAAATCTCACATTAACCGTTTTATATGATATACAGTGTGTCAAAAAAATTCGAACCCTTAGAAAATGAATTAGCATTCTTTTCAAACAACCTATTGTAGTAGTGTGAAAGCCCTAAGCACTTCGCTGAACCCTGGGAAATTAAGATAACTTGAAGTGTATGCATAACTTGAAGTGTACACGTACTGCGAATGTTTTAAATCGCTTCAAAAACGACCCATTTGGTAAGTTCATTCGCGTAGTAAGTTTGACAAATAACGTTGTCTAAGCCGAGAAAATTAAAGCTACTTACGGGGGGGGCGCTACTTTCGGGTGGTAAAATATGTTAACATACTGTGGAATATTCTTCTTTGTCCCTTCCTATTTACCACATTTAATTTCCTTTATTTTTTCCTTATGCCATTTCGACTTTGACTGTTTTAACGTTGAAATTTAACACTTTCGAGTTAATCAAGCGATGACTGAAATACGCTGTTGACGGTTTTTTCAAAAGAGCCGCTACTTACGGGGGCCCCCTACTTACGAAGGGTCGCTACTTACGGGGGGGGGGGGGCGCTACTTTCGGAAATTTTTTAAACATCTCAAACTGCCGCTACTTTCGGGGGGCCGCTACTTTCAGGGGGGCTGCTACTTTCGGGATTCTACGGTACTGTATACTTGAATTTCTCAACTTAGTAATTACGTCATTATATAGTTGTAGATGAAGCAAAGTTGTTTTGACTTTGCACGAAAAGCTTATAGTCTTATAACTTACAAGACTTAATCGGAAATGTTTAATTTGACAATTTTTATTTGTTTTAGATTAACTTCACTTCTCGTTCTATTATTTTACATCAACCCAATGTTTGTATTGGCCAGTCCAGGGATGTTCAACACCAAAGGTAAAAGAGACAAAGCACTTTACGGTTACAGTTTCTTGAACATAACAGAGACAAGTATGGAAAAGTGTATGGCAAAGTGCCTGGAGAATTGTCTTTGCATGTCATTTCAAATGTGTGAACAAAAAGAATGTCAGTTGTGTTCATCTAACAAGGAGAAAAGTCCATCGGCATTCCGTGAAAGAAAAGGATGTACTTATTACGTTTTTCAAAGAGATTTGTCTAAGGTAATAAAGTGGTCTGATAACAAATCACATGTAGAACAAAAAAAATCGCATATATAGTTTATGCATTAAACTTAACCCAAGATATGAGTTTTACAAGATATGTCCATTTCCAGCCATATTTTTATGCTCTTTATGTTTTTGTATCTGCGCAGCAGATATATTGTTGTCCAATCTCGAGCCCATAGTCACCCCCTTTGTGTTTGTGTGCGGGGGGTGGGTCAACTTTTTTGTGTAACCACTGACCTGTAGTTACTATCCATGGTCTAACTCTCTAATCAATGCGCGACAATTATATCGGGGAAACATCGGGGACAATCGAAGCTTAGAATTTTTTAGCGTCAACGTACGAGCTGTCAGGTTGAACGATGGAAACAAGTATTCTTTAATCCCGATCGTGTTTATAATATTATTTCGTCGCCATATCAAAAGAGCAACACTATTTTCGAAGAAAGACAATATTGCTGATACAAATGGCAAGTATTTTTAACATGACTTATAGTAAACTTGCAAGTGTGATCTATCACAGTTTTTGTGCGTTATACAGAACGATTGAAGAGTTGACAAAAGGTTTTCAACTCGTTGGGCGATTTTATATCAAGTCAGGCGACTCAGGCCAACACGTGTAGCTACTATTTAAAACTGTTTATGAATTAGGACCGTGATCTTCAAGTGACAAACTCTTCGGAAGGCAAACAATTGCCTTTGGAGGAAACTTACAACTATTTATTTCACAACCGGTAGCATCATTTTACATTTTTAATGCCATCCAAGTGTATTTAGCAGTACACACATGTACTCGCAGTACATACATGCTCGATCTCATCCAATAATTGTATAATATTTCACAACATGTACAGGTAGCATTCTTTTACATTTTTAAAGCAATCAAGTTTATCAGCAGTGCCTATTTAATAAATATTAGGTTGTTGTAAGTTGACAAAGTTGTATCTAATAAACCACGATCTGACCCACAATTTATTTTCTTTAATATCAAGGGATTGGCTTGTTATCTCATTCACTTATTAGTTATTATGTTCACTGAACTGGCCTGTTTACAAGGAGGTAGGGTTACCCTAGCACCCGAGTCGAAGTTCGGGTGGGGAGGAGAGGGGGGGGGGGAAGGAAGGAAGGAAGGAAGGAAGGAAGGAAGGAAGGAAGGAAATAAAATAAGCAGATAGATAAGAATGAAGGACAGAAAAAAGACAAGCAGGTAGATATGAAGGAAAGAGGAAAGGAAGACGTACGAGAGAGGTAAGCTAGAAAAAAACGAACAGAGATATCCTATAGGTCATGTTTAAATTTTCCCACAGACACAAATTTTAATGTTAAAATCATGTGAATTATTTCTTCAATTTAGGTTGAAAATCAATATTGTGACGATAATTGTATCACAGAAATAAATTGCTGTATAACTTTTAACCCGTGTAAGAATGGAGGCACCTGTGAACCTGTTTCTAAAATGAACACCAGTGGACGCTTCACTTGTAAATGTCCTGAGAGTTATACTGGCGACACTTGCCAATTGCAGCAAGGACCCTAAGAGTCGTCCTTCGTTTGAGCACTGAAGATTGACTACGAAATAAAAAGGCGCCGAAAAAGAAAAAGGTGAAGATCATTTTGACTTGTATCAATAAATAACTGAACTCGCTTGTTGGACATCAACAACTCAGGCTACGTCCACACATATACGTTTTCGTAGCGTTTTCATATTGTTCTCTGTCCTCAAGGGAATAGAAAACAATGGTCTACTTACCTGAAACAATATGAAAACGCTACGAAAACGTATACGTGTGGACGTAGCCTCAGACATAAATTTCCACTAGGTGTAAAATGTCGCGCGCTCGACTTTTTTCTTTTGTCTTGTGAGTTTCCATGTGGAACGAAGTAGAAAACTATTCAATTTGTACAATAGAAAAGTCGAGCGCGCGACATTTTACACTTAGTGGAAATCCAGCTTAAAGGACATTGGCAACAAAAATTAAGTTTGTCTAATTTGAAAGAACTCATATAATTGTAATAGAAGATCCTTTACAACTTTTTCGTATCATTCTTCAGTTTCAAGATATTTCAATTTGTTTGATAGGTAAATGAGATGGTCTCTGACGTCAGGTGTGGGGTAAAATATTTTCACATGTAGCAAAACCAGTTATATCTCTAAGTTTGTTCAGCGAAATCATTTGAAACTGTGCACATAAAAACTCCTTGCGACACTGAACATTTCATGTTAGATATGTAAGCGATTTTGCTCTGTATTAAAATATTTTACCCCACTCCTGACGTCAGAGACCATCTCATTTACATATCAAACAAATTGAAATATCTTGAAAACGCAGAAAGATACGAAAAAATTGTAAAGGATCATCTATTACAATTTCACTAGTTCTTTCAAATGAAACAAACTTTATTTTTATTGCCAATCCCCTTTAAGACACATTGTATAGTGCTAACCTGGTTTTCAGAAAAAAGATAGTCAAGTTTCAAATTATAGACTTGCATGCAGTACAGGAAATAAACTTTATTCAAACAACATAAATACCAGATTTGGTATATAAGATACATACATATAACATATAAACTAGAGTACGTGCTCAACTATAAACTTTCAAAACTTGTTAAAATATTAAAACAGTATTTAGCTACCAAAGTCATAATTGTTTTGTCTTGCATAGCAATGACATGGTGGAGGGGAGGGGCGAAGCGAGCTGAATAAACGCCTGCCGCCACACTATTCAGTTACACCCACTTTTCCCAATTATGGCAGGAACCAATCGCGTATGAGAAATATCATGTTCAAAAAGTTTACTTCCTGTAGGTAAATCACTATATAGTATACTTATACTAGATAGTGAAACTCTTTACAGAATTAAGAACGGATTTATGACAACAAAACTCGTTGAACAGAATGAGCGCGGCCAAAGGAAATGGATATGATCACAGTCACGGAATTACAGAAAGCAAGACATGCAGCACATTACCCTGGTTAGACAACACATTTAAGAGTACTCCTATAATACCTTAGTAATTTTGATTGAGTCACAACATGTTACCAATCCAAACTACTGTATAGAATTCTATAACTGTCGTTCTTAATTCCGAATTCATATCTGTAAACCACCGATGTTCGCTGCTAGATTTTGCATGGCGACGGCAAACCACAACACGACGTTTATATGCATAAAACATGCAAGGTTTTCTTTTTTTTATTTAAAGTGCCTATGAAACGAAAATTAAGTCTGTCTTATTTGAAGGAACACTTAAAATGATAGAGTAACATATTTTGAAGTTTTTCGTTTCCTTGCTTCGTTCTTGAGATATTTCAGTTCGTTTGATGTAAATGTCGCACGTTGCGACGTCACACGTGCATAATGAGTTATCGAAAAACGTTATATATCTTTGCTATTGTTAAATATAATCACTTGACAATCTACGTGTTTAGTGTTCTGGGCGAAACACACGCACATGCTTCCCTCGAATTATTTTGGTTCGAAAACCTGCAAAAGATGTTACTCTATCGTTTTAAGTGTTCGTTCAAATAAGACAAACTTAATTTTCGTTTCATAGGCACTTTAAACATATTTATTAGTAATTGAAGTTTGCTCCAAGAGCCGCTCAGAGAGCTCAGCAGGGGAGCTTACTCCTTTACAAACTGATAAGTAAGTATTTACATGAGGCGAAAGTGTATTAACAAATAAGCAAAAAAAAGACCTGGAAAGAACAAAAACTTTATACTTCATGATTAATTAAAAAAAAGACGTCCAGACTGTTTGATAAATAATTGAACTTGGCAAAAATAAGTTGCTATTTTGAATTACATATATAGAAATTGTGATCCGGATGGGAAACTATCAACTTTTTGCATATCTTTAAAAAGTAGCCATGTGTCGGTAAATATCTGAGCAGCAGCAAAAGAGAGCTAGCAGTTCGAGTCTCGCGGCAGCAAACAAAGGACATTCAAGACTGAAAAAAATGTCTAATACTTTCGTAATTTGAACCACGAATACAGGCAGGAGTTTCCCTGCAACCATTTCTAAACAGTGGCGGACACTTGACGAAATATTCGGGGGGCGAGTGCCGAAGGCACGAGCCTTCTAGGGGGGTGCGGGGGATGCCCCCCGGAAAATTTTTAAAATTTGGATCTCTGAAATGGCATTTGCAGCATTCTGAGAACACATTTTGTAAAAATTTTTAGGTTTTCAAAACACTATTTTAATGGTGCATTTTGTTATAAATCACATGCTAAGCACAAAAAAAAAACATTTCAGAGAAAATATTTTGCGAAGCAAAATTCAAATGACAATGGAAAAATGCGAAGCATCAAGCATGTTGTAACTTGTAAGAAATTTCTTTATCCAAACTTACTTCATAACACTTATTTTGTGGGATTAGAATACTTTCGCTTGTTTTTATTAAAACACGCCATTTTGCTGCTGTTGTTATTGTAATAACTAATAAGTAGTGCTTCCACTTCTTGAAATGAAAACTTTCTTGTGCTTCCACTTTTCAAAATGAAAGCTTCAGCTAAAATTATTGGGGGGGCGATTGCCCCTCCCCCCCTCGCCCCCCCCCCCCCCCCCCCCCCCCCCCCCTCGTGTCCGCCACTGTTTCTAAACAAATAATAATTAAGAAAGCAAGTATTTAAACCTCAATCGAGAATGTAAAATCGAGGATCTTCTATCGCGAGCATATAGTTATAAAAAGATGGTGGTTTAGCCGTCGCAAAATAGTTAAATAAAGCTCTCTTGAAAGAACTGTGCGAGTCAGATTGAGAATTTCTTGTATCAATATCAAGGTCATTTCAAAGTTTTATTGTTGAAGGAAGGAAATAATTCTTGAAACGCTCAGTTCTAACAGAAAAGGGAGTAAAGGATTTTCCCACACAGACAAAACGACACCAGACTACTAAGGTTAATTAAAGTAAAGTCACTAGGATATGTATTTATTAATCCAATGTACTGTGCGTTTGACCCATAGTATAGATCGTTTTCACTCACGTGATCGGTGGCCCCATTGGGGTGGTGACACAATACGAAATATTTGAATAAGAAAGAGCTAATTCCCATACCGTACACCAATATGGCCGCCATTTCATTGTTTTGGTACACCAATATGGCCGCCGTGACGTCAGATGAAAACGATCTATAGTTTGACCATGCACTGTTTGATCTAGCCTGGTACCCTGGCCCAATCAAAGAATATGGGCCAGGTAACCACTAAAGACTTCTTCTCTCCTATTGGTTGAAATTTCGCGCGTTTTTAGTGGCTATGAGTAAAACTGCAATCGTCATAAGTGGATTTAGCCCTGATGACGCGAGAATGAGATTAGTGGTTACCTGACCCATATTTCTTTTGAAATTGGGCCAGGGTACCAGGCCATGTTTGATCCCGACTAGACAACGTCTTGAAATTGATTAGTTAAGGTGGCTCCATACAGTTTCTAGAAAAATGGAAAATACAAGTTTGAGAGTCTAAAACACGTGCATAAAACTTCGGGAAAAGAATAAAACTAAATGTTGTGCATAGTTAAACATTCTGACAATCAAAAACTGTTACCAAATAAATAGCAACAGTTGTTGCTATGGCAACAATGGCGTTTCAAAATGGCTGCCAATTACGCTTCAAACTAATTTAATTTGAAAAAAACTTTGGTGACCCCCCATTTTTTTTTCATTAAAACTTTTTTTGAAGTATGAGTAATCAATATGCCGATTTAAAAAAAATTCTGTAGATCCAAATTTTTTAAAAATTAACAAACATGATTTTCTCGAGAAAAAAATTATTCCTTCTACAGAATTTTTTTTAAGTCAGTTTTAATGACTAAAGGAACGTTTTAATGAAAAAACAATGGGGGTCACCAAAGTTTTTTTGGAATTAAATTAGTTTGAAGGGTAATTGGCAGCCATTTTGAAACGTCATTGTTGCCATAGCAACAACTGTTGCTATTTATTTGGTAACAGTTTTTGATTGTCAGACTGTTTAACTATACATATTTAGTTTTATTCTTTTCCCAAATTGTTTATGCACGTGTTTTTAACTCTCAAACTTGTATTTTCCATTTTTCGAGAAACTGTATGGAGCCACCTTAAGGTGGCTCCCTATAGTTTCAATAAATACGCGCTATTTCATACGCTCGTTATCTAATGTTATTCACAAGTTTAAAAATTTGTTAGATAAATACTAAGTAGACGTTACTATAGCAGAACTATCGCAGATATAAAATATTTATTTAAAAGTTCAATTATTTGCTGTTACCATGGTAATAATGACGTTGGAACTTTGGTATATTTTCAAATATTGTATAATTGAAGCGGCATGTCTTCAGTTTGCTTCGGTGAAATTTTTTAAAAATTGCTGAGATGATAGATACTGTTGTGGAGAATATCCATGTACAAAATCAGAGAGGGTTGTATGGACAGATTTTTCGCTATAAAAATTATTGATTTAAAAAAGTTCTGTCTTATGAAATTTTCTTAAAATTATATATACTTTAGAACTTTTTATAAACTACTTATTTACAAAATTTTACCAAAATTCACCGAAGAAAACGTCTGTAAGTCTAACATCCGTGTCGACGCGGTCATAGAATTTCGAAACGACAAGATCGCTGCTTACGCATGCGTAGCGATACTATTTCTAGTCACCAGTCCCCTATTGAAATTACCGTAGGGAGCCACCTTAAACGAAGTTCACTTTTTCTGATTTCGGTTTTAAAACAAACTATACCAAGCACGACTGAAATGAATAGAAAAAAAAACGTTAGAGAAGAGCGTTCATTGTCTTCGGAGTTGGCAAATAACAAGCTAATAAATGTCACTCACTCTACACCTTGCCGGAAAAGCATTTGTTGTGATCAATGCGTGGGGTTCTTTTTCTGAATAGCGTGGCGGCATGCGTTTCCTCAGTTCGCCTCGCCTCTTCCCCTACAGAAACACCTGAACTGCAAGCTAAAACTAAGGTTACCACAACATTTGTGCATATCTCTTGAAATAAGGTAAAAAAATATTATGGGATTACGGCCAAATAGACTAATAGAGTAGGTAACTCCCGAAAATCATGATCAAGTCGGTTTTATTTGATGTACCGCGGTTTATATACATGTTATTAACGTCCCAACATTGATATAAACCTCGCCATAACAATAGAATTGACCTCGTCACTGAACTTTTTTCCTATTGTATTCTTTAGAAATTAACCTCCTTGATCATTTTAGAAGTAATTTAAGCACCGAAAGATGAAGCCCAAAACCTAGAGAAAAAAGGGGTCAGCACTTAATGTAGATATCTAGATATTAATTAAGTAAGTACAATTCTAAAAATCATTAATAATTCATGATCAGTTAATGTCTTAATGTCTAATCAGTCTTTGTGCAGCGTGATACAGAACTGATTAATAAAATAGCCTTTTTGTAAAGAAGGCTTTCTTTGCGCTAAATCTTCATATTTTAGCCTTATTTCAAAAGTTGAAAAAATGGCCAAAATCGGTCAAAAAGTAAAGGGGTTAGCTTTTACTTTTTGACCGATTTTGGCCATTTTTTCAGCCTTTAAAATTAGATCAAAAAACGATAATTTATCCCAAATAAAACCTTTTTTGGCTTCTAGAGCAACAAAACGGCTTTATTTGTGCTAAATATGCATATTTTAGCCTTATTTCAAAAGTTGAAAAAATGGCCAAAATCGGTCAAAAAGTAAAGGGGTTAGCCTTTACTTTTTGACCGATTTTGGCCATTTTTTCAACCTTTAAAATAAGGTGAAAAAACGATAATTTATCCCAAATAAAGCTTTTTTTTGGCTTCTAGAGCAACAAAAAGACTTTATTTGTGCTAAATATGCATATTTTACCCTTATTTCAAAAGTTGAAAAAATGGCCAAAGTCGGTCAAAAAGTAAGGCTAACCCCTTTACTTTTTGACCGATTTTGGCCATTTTTTCAGGCTTTAAAATTAGGTCAAAAAACGATAATTTATGCCAAATAAAGCCTTTTTTGGCTTCTAGAGCAACAAAACGCCTTTATTTGGGCTAAATATGATTTTTTTACCCTTATTTCAAAAGTTGAAAAAATGGCCAAAATCGGTCAAAAAGAAAAGGGCTTAGCCTTTACTTTTTGACCGATTTTAGCCATTTTTTCAACCTTTAAAATAAGGAGAAAAAACGATAATTTACCGCAAATAAAGCTTTTTTTTGGCTTCTAGAGCAACAAAAAAACTTTATTTGTGCTAAATATGCATATTTTAGCCTTATTTCAAAAGTTGAAAAAATGCCCAAAATCGGTCAAAAAGTAAAGGGGTTAGCCTTTACTTTTTGACCGATTTTAGCCATTTTTTCAACCTTTAAAATAAGGTGAAAAAACGATAATTTAGCGCCAATAAAGCTTTTTTTTGCCTTCTAGCGCAACAAAAAGACTTTATTTGTGCTAAATATGCATATTTTAGCCTTATTTCAAAAGTTGCAAAAATGGCCAAAATCGGTCAAAAAGTAAAGGGGTTAGTTAGCCTTTACTTTTTGACCGATTTTGGCCATTTTTTCAACCTTTAAAATTTGGCCAAAAAACGATAATTTATCGCAAATACGGCCGTTTTTGGCTTCTAGAGCAACAAAACGCCTTTATTTGTGCTAAATATGCATTTTTTAGCCCTATTTCAAAAGTTGAAAAAATGGCCAAAATCGGTAAAAAAAGTAAAGGTTTTTTGTTTTTTTTCTAAAAACTTTATTGGCATGACCTAATTACAGGCATTGCTAAAGTATATAAGTGCTGTAAGAGCACTGAACAACAAAATATGTAAGATGTTCGAATGTGCGAACAATAATGTTATGACTACTGTGTATACATGTAGTTCATTTAAAAGTTTTCTTTTTAAGTATAATATAAGTTTTTTATATTAATATAATACATAGTATGTATGATTATATCCCAATACAATATTGGAGGTATAAGATGTATAAAGAGAAGTATTTGGGTTTTTTTTCAATTATTTTGGGTTTCCTGGGATTTGAGGCTATCTTCTCGTTCCTTTGTGCAGAGGAATAAATACTTGGAAAATAGATTTATTAGAACAGGATCGTCCGAAGACATCGTGTGTTCAAGTAATTTCTGTTTAGTTTCTGTTGTTGTGTTGAGATCAAACAGATTTTTGAGAATGTTGTTTGAGTTGTCTCGTAAGTGTTGGTATTTCTGGCATCTGAAGGCGAAGTGGAATTCGTTTTCCACCTTGCCAGAGTCACATAGTTTACAGATACGCTCTTCACGAGGAACATTTTCGTATCTTCCTCGTTCAATTTGCAACTTATGGTTGCTTACACGATATTGGGAGAATGTTCTTCTTATTGTTGGATTTTTAATAAGAGATAAGTATTTTTCCATTTTGTACTCGTTTTTAAATGTACAAAAGAAGGAAAGTTTGGTGGAGTTAATCATTTAATGTCGCCAAAATTCAAAATATTTATCTTTCATCTTGTTTACAACAGTTTTTGTATTGCAGTTGATTATATCACATTCTAGGTTTGTTATATTATCATAGAATGATTTTAGCATGTTTATTGTGTTAGTATAGAAAGATTCCTTGCCTTGATTATATAGTTGTTTAGACATTTGGAAGGATTGTTTAACGATTGAGTTGTCGTCTAGTTTAAAAATATGTTTAAAATAGTTTATTATATTCTTTTTAATTGTAATCAGTAGTGGATATTTCCCGAGTTCGCTTCTGCAAGCTATATTGCTTGCTTTTCTGTTAACACCCAGATATAGCTTGCAGAATCTTAGATGAATTTTCTCTGTTTCTGAATTTTCCCATTTATTTAGATCATTTTTTTCGTATGCTCCCCAAACTTCTGAGTTGTATAGTAGAATGGGGGAAACAATTGAGTCAAAAATTTTTGTAGCTGTTTTTGGTGAAAGCTTATGAAAATCTATATTTTTACGAATTTTATAAAGTGCATGTAAAGCTTTTTCACTTAGTTGTTGTTGTGCAAGTTTAAATTTGCCATTTGGCGTAATTTTTAGGCCAAGATAGGTATACTCTTTGACTATATCTATCTTTTTATTTCCAATGTGGAAATGGAGGTTTGGTAATTTTGAGTTGTGTTTTTGAAAAATCATAACTTTTGTTTTCTTGATATTGATTTCCATAAGCCATTTACTACACCATTCGTCTAGCTGATTTAAACAGTTTTGTAGACCTAATTTTGATCGTGAAAGTATAATGAGATCATCTGCATATAAGAGACTGTTGATAGCAGTTCCGTTTGGTAATACAAAAGGATCTGATTGTGTTTGTTCAAATAGTTTTGGAAGTTCGTTTATATAAATATTAAATAATAAAGGGCTTAAAGTGCATCCTTGACGGACTCCCTTTTTGTATGGAAAAAACGATCTTCTATTTTCAGATAGTTTTATTGCACATTTCGTGCTCGAGTAGAGGTCTTGAATTAGATCGTAAAAGTGTCCACCAATGTTATTTTTGATAAGTTGGTAAAATAATCCTTGATGCCAAACAGAATCAAAAGCTTTTCTAAAGTCGACAAAGCAAGCATAGATTTTTTCATTCTTACTCTGCTTTACATATTTATCATGCAGAGTTTTCAGTGTGAGAACATGGTCTGCCGTTCTATTTCCCGGCATAAATCCAATTTGAGTAGGGTGAATTAATTTCTTTTCATTTGCAAAATTCATTAATCTATTTTTCAAAATTGAGCAAAATAATTTGCCCATGCAGCTTGAGACACAAATACCTCGGTAATTGTTTGGATCGAGAGAGTTTCCCGATTTATGGATTGGGGTTATTAAGCCCTCGGTCCATGATTCAGGAAACTTCCCCGATGTTAAAATGTTGTTGAAAACTTTTAGAAAAGCTTTAGAGAGAGTTTCAATACTAGATCTAATCATTTCGTTTCTGATTTTGTCGTTATAAACGGCTTTTTTGGATTTTAACTCTTTAGCTGCTTTTCTTAGTTCAGATTCTGTGATGACGTCATCAAGTTCAGTTAAGCTGTCATAGTTTTTTAGACATTCAAGGATTTCGTTTTGTTCCTTATTTAATTGATGTTCTGTATGAAGTGTTTGAAAATGATTCAGCCATTCACTTGGCTGTGGCATTTTCTTGGTTTCATTAAAATTAAGATCGTCACCGCTATTTTTAAGTGTTTTCCAAAATAGCAGTGGATCATTGCTAGCATTTTCAAGTTCTTGAATTTTATTGAAATGAAAAGTTGTTTTTTTCGTTTCCAAAGTGTTTTTATAGTCTTTTAGAGCAGTATGATATGTACTTCTGATTTCAATATTATTTGGATCTCTATGTTTCTGATTAGCAAGTTTTCTTAGCTGGTGTCTTTTAAATCTACAATCCTTATCATACCATTTTTTATTTGCAACATTATTAATTTTTCGTCTATATTTTTTCTTTTTAATTTTAAGAGATTTTTTAGATGCAAGGTTAATAATGTTTTGAAATTCGTTGACACATTTGTTTATGCTTTCTCTTTCTGGAGAGAAATCTCTATCAAGGAATGTGTTTAATTTTTCTTGTAGTTCCTCTGATTTTAACGCTTTCTTAAAATTTTCACTTGATTCATTGTTCCAAATATATTGTAATGGTAGTTTTGATATACATACATACAAGATGGCGGACAGACGTGTTTTTTACTGTCGGGTCATCTATGTCCTTGTGTTGACTTATGGACTCTTTTGGGGTGGAGTGTACAGATGTAGTACAAGTAATTGTAATCATGGACAAAATTCGCTCTTTTTTGACCAGTTCAAAAGGAACCTGAACGAAGTAATACCTTGGATAAGCTATATTCCGCTAAGTGATACGACTACCCACTGTGGTTCAACTATTCGTGGGAAGGGCTATTTCTCCTCGCGGATCAAGTACTATTCAAACTCAGTGGCTACTATACAGATTCAAAGGTTAGTTAAAAGCGGGGATATTAGCTTAAATCCAGGTCCTGAGGATCTCTCACAATCAAGCAGTACTAGGATAAATAACGAAGCTTCAAGCGTATGTCGAAATGGTTTGTCGGTCTTCTATGCTAATGCAAGAAGTATTGTGAATAAAAGACATTTGCTTGACCTCGAGATCGCCACTAAACACTATGATATAATAGTCTTAACAGAAACTCATTTGGATGGCTCGGTAAATAACGAGGAAATTTTCCCTACAAACTATTCAGTATTTCGACGTGATAGATTAGTTCGCGGTCGCTTGGGTGGAGGCGTGCTGATAGCAACGACAGACTCCATTAAAGTATTACCCAGAGATGATCTACAAAGTGAATCAGAACTAATGTTTGTTGACATTTACTCTCACTCAAACAGACTAATTACTTTGGGAGTTTTCTACAGGCCTCCGAATAGCGAATCTAAACCTTTAGAAGATCTTCACACCGCACTTAGTATGATTTCAACATCAGAAATAGTACTTGTAGGTGATTTTAATTTGAGTGACTTTGACTGGCTTAATTCGCGACCACTGAATGCTATAGAACAATATGTTTTGCTTGCTGATATAATCCATGACAATTTTCTGGTACAACTTGTCGATAAACCGACAAGAGAGAGTAATATTTTAGATTTGGTTTTGACAACGAACGAGGATATCGTCGATGATGTTTCTGTGGGTGAACTGTTTTCGGACCATAACTTGGTGACTTTCAGACTAATTCACGAGCCATATGAAGTCCGTAAATCGAAGAGGTTTGTTTATTGTTATAAAAAAGCTGACTGGGAACATTTGAAGAGGCTAATGCATTTTATCCCATGGAACTGTGCATTTATGGATGATGATATTAATAATAATTGGGTTTCATGGAAGGACCTGTTTTTCTCTGCTGTGGAAGAATGTATACCGAAGTTTAAGGTAAAGAACAAAAGGCCAAATGCTCCCTGGATTAACAACGAATTGATTAAACTATGTAAGAAGAAAAAGGCACTCTACAGAAAGGCCAAGACAACTATGAAAGAAAGCGTTTGGGCTAAATACAGGAACCTGAATAATACTCTCAAGAAACAATGTAATGAAGCTCGGTGGAAGTATATTGGTGACCTTGCACAAGAGTTGAAAGAAAACAACAACCCGAAACCTTTTTGGTCTTATGTGAAATCGAAGCGCAAAGGTACAAATGATCTTACTTCTATTAAAATTGGAGATACTGTTATTTCTGATGATCAGAGCATAGCTACTTGTATGAATTCATATTACTCATCTACATTTACGGTTGAGGATTATGTTAATTTTCCAGAGCAGGACCTCATTGTGGAATCAAAATTGAGTTCAATTCAATGCTCGACCGAAGAAATTGAGAAACATCTCCAAACTCTAAAGTCTGACAAATCTCCTGGGCCAGACTATATTCCCTCGCGAATATTAAAAATGTGTGCACCGGAACTGGCACCATCCATCACTAAGTTGCTGAATAAATCATTTTATCTGAGTCTATTGCCAACAGACTGGAAGCTGGCCGATATATCACCGATCTATAAAAAAGGATCCAAGCAGTGTAGAGAAAACTACCGTCAGATTTCTCTAACTTCAATAGTCTGTAAGCTAGGAGAAAAGGTTGTTCGTGACAGAATGATTAACTTCTGGAACAAGCATAATGTACTAAATTCTAATCAGTTTGCATATCTCAAAGGGAGATCAACTGTTACCCAATTGCTAGATTCTTTCAATGACTGGGCTAATTCTCGAAACAAAAGAGTACCAACTGATGTAATTTTTCTGGATTTGGCTAAAGCATTTGACAGTGTTCCTCATGAGAGACTCCTTTTAAAACTCAGCAGTTATGGTATTGATGGTAGTTTGCTGGCCTGGTTGAGAGATTTTCTTACACATCGACTGCAACGTGTTGTAATCCGCGGAACTTGTTCTGAATGGTCACCTGTAACATCTGGAACTCCTCAAGGGACAATTCTTGGGCCAATATTATTTTTGATATACATTAACGATATGACTAATGGTATTACATCTAAAGCTAAACTGTATGCAGATGACACTAAAATCTACAGAGAAATGAAAAACCTTGGCCAGGATGCTCAAGCTTTGCAAACAGATCTCGACTCTTTGAGTGATTGGACTAAACTATGGCAGTTAAAGTTTAATATTAAGAAATGTGAGATCATGAGAATTACTCATGCGCGAGATATATCTACTCCATCATATTCACTTGGAGATACATTGAAAGTTGTGAAAAGTTGTAAAGACCTTGGGATTACAATATCATATGACCTTAAATGGAGTGAACATGTCGACATCACAGTAAACAAAGCTAACAAGGTTCTGGGAGTTATCAAACGAACAGTAGGCACCTCAAACCATAGAGTTTTTTCGTTATTATACTTATCCCTGGTTAGACCAATTTTAGAATACGCAGTGCCCGTCTGGTGTCCACATCTTGTTAAGGACGTTCATGCACTGGAAAAAGTTCAGAGAAGAGCATCTCGAATGGCTCTAAACCAACGCAGAGGCGATATGTATTATGAAGACCGCTGTAAGATACTGCAATGGCCAACTTTGTCAGTGCGACGAGATTACTTCACTCTCATTGAGTGTTATAAAATAGTATTTGGATTAAGTCATTTACGTTTTGAGGATTTCTTCGAGTTCACAAAACTATCCACCACACGATCAAACCATAAATATAAACTATACACTAAGCTTGCTAGAGTAAACTGTTACAAATTTTCATTTTTTGTTAGGGTTATACTTAAATGGAACAATTTACCATCGTCTGTTGTAGAGGCGGAAAGCTTCAACATTTTTAAAAGTAGGCTTAAATTTCATTTAGGCATCTAGATAATTTATTTATTTTTTCTCGATTTTTTGTTTCTATTCTATTTATCTTACTTATTTATTTAGGGAGTTTTCTATAGGGCTAACCTCTTTACTTCCTGTCGTGATGTATTTTTGTATTTTTTCTTTTCTGCATCATGATTAAACAATGTTATGTTATGTTATGTTATGTTATGTATGATATTGGTGGTTGTGAGGGGATATTATTATTGGTGTTAGTGTTTTTAAGTAAGTTAATCCAGGTTATAACTTGGCTATGGTCAGATAGATAATTGGGAGATTTAACAACTAGATGTTTAACTTTTGGCATTAAGTTTTGGTTACAGATGATATAATCAACTACACTGGTTCCGTTTTTACCATGAAAAGTAGGTCTTCCCAAAGAGTCACCATTGGTCCGACCATTAAGAATTCTCATGTCGGTACTTTTGCAAATTTCAATAATTTTTTTACCATGGTTATTGGTTGTTGAGTCAAAGTTTTGTCTTTCTGGTGGTTGAAATGAGTTATCACTAGTATCTTGAATGTGATCACTCCCATCACTTGAAACAAAATCTTCAAGTTTGCTTGTCCTAGCATTTAGATCACCAAGAAGAAGAAGTATATTTGCTTTTGATGAGAAAAGGACTAGATCGTTTTCAAGTTCTTCAAAAATTTCGTTTTCAAAATACTTTGATTTTTCAGGTGGTATGTATGTACCACAAATGTATAAATCCAGGTCGGAGTTTAAGATTTCTTTCGAGACTTTGCTCCATAAAAAGTTTTTTGTATTTTTAATAACGTTTACATATTTCTTAAATTTGCTTTTGAATAACAGGCTAATGCCACCTGATTGTCGGCATGCCTGGTTAGTAGCTGGTTTAGCTACTTGAGAAACAATATCCTCAAATCCTGGAATGTTTAAACATGTATTTGTCCATGTTTCGGTTAGAAATATGAAATCAATCTTAGAGATAGAATCAAGAAAGTCCTTGTTTTTGGTTTTATCTCCAAGGACCTTATTGAATATACCATTAATATTCCAAGTGCTAAATGAAATTCCTGTGCTCATTTTAGATATATCTAATTATTAGATAGAGAATGCTGTAAATAATTATTTTAAAAATCTTTTGTTTTGTTTAATATCAAAATTATTGCATGATTATTTGAAAAGGGAGAATGTTACTAATATAAGATTAAATAGAATAGTGATAGTATGATTGTGAGAGACTTACAGTTTATCATATGTTGATGCATCCGTAGAGTTGTCTTATCAGCCCAATTAGTTGAGGTGGTAGTGGGTTTGTTCGGTCATCTTGGCGAGATGAGGAAGGGGGTGGTACAATTCCTTTGTTGAGATGTTGAGTATTGATACTTGGTGGTGGTGGAGGTGGTAGGTTCATGAAGGGGGTAAATGGTAGGTTATTGTGGCCAAATTGGAAGGGTTGATTTTGGTAGTACATACCTGTGCGTTGTGGGAAGGTTTGGTTATAGTTATCTCTAGGAGTATACTTCTTGTTTATTTCTTTCTTTTTAGGTGTGGTGTTAAAATATGCTGCTTTGATGTTTTTCGCAAATTTTTTAACACCCCTTTCATTCAAATGCTTCCTGTCATATAGGTCAGCGTTGGATATATTGGTATGCTGGATATATGTGGTGTTTGTTTTGGTGGAAACTTGGGTATTCAATTCTTCATTAATAGCTGGTATCTTGTTGTTGAGTTCATCTTTTCTTGGTAATAAAGAGGATACCAAGATTCTGCAGTTCGGATGTTTTTGTTTAATTAACTCCACAGTTTCTAGGGTTTCAGTGATGGTATCGTTTCCAGGTTGTTCGATGTCATTAGTTCCGCAGTGGATAATAAAGTTCTTGGGGTTATTAAAGTTGAGGGTTTCAATTTTTTGCCTTGCTTGAGAGAGAGTTTGGGATCGAATATATTTTGTTGTTGAGTCCGGACAAAGTTCTTTGGGTTTCAGGTACCGACCATTACTATCACATATAATGATGGTTTCTGCGTTGATTGGTTTTTGGTGGTCATTGTTTATGTCAGGTTGTGCACTATGTTTCGGTTGGGTAGTGTGAGAAGGGTCTTGCTGAGTGGTATCATTCTGTTGGGTAGTATGAGGAGGGTCTTGCTGAATGGTGTCATTCTGTTGGTTTCTGTCTGAAAATTTGCTTGTATCATCATCTTGGTTTGATACATCATCGGTTAGAAGATCAAAGGTATTTGATGTCGGGATACTGTATTCTTCAGTCATGTTGGATGGTGGTGTAGACATCGAGGCCCATGTGTGTTTTTCTTCACATGATTCATTTTGGATTTTGTGTACAGATTGTTGTAAGTTAGAGTTTTTGTCTTCAATTTTCTTACATCTTTTATTAAGAGCATTTATATTTTCTTCCATTTGTAGTAGTTTTAATGTCAGATCACTGATGTTTTGTTGTTTCTCCTTATCTGAATTTTTTAAAGTTACGATTTCTTTGTCTTTCATTTCAATGGACTGCGATAGTTTGAAAATTGTTTGTTTAGTGTTTTCTCCATGTAGGACAAATTCTGCTTCGATATTAGCCAGTTGTGTTTTCATCTGTGTAAATGACCTTTCACGAGGAGTGATTGGGGTTGTATTTTCTTCAGAAGATGCTTGTTTTGATTTCTCAGTTGTGTAGGATGTTTCAGGGTAGATCTTTTCTTTCTTTAAAATGCTTTCAACGAAAGGTTTTATGTTGTCGACTTTCCACGTGTCCTGTGGTGAGTTGACCAAGTCGAGCAGCCGAGCGAATTCCTTTGCTCCCCATTCTTTATAGAGTCGACCTTGAGCTTTAATACGACCAGTAGTAACATTGACTGTTATGGTGAGGACATTCTCATTCTCGTTTGCGTGAAAACTAAGCGAGATTTCATCGCATTTCGACGGATTATTTTCATTTTCTGTCTCGAGCCATCGGGTGTTGATTTCCGTACTATTGATGCCGCCATTTTCGCAGTATCGAGCAAATAGAGCCTTAATCCATATTGGGAGACGTATTTCCGTGGTTGAGAAAACTACATGACTTGATTTGTAGATATTGTAATCGATTTCTTCATACGGTACTCTTTTTGCATTCATATTTTTAAAGCTTTCAATCTTGTATCGCTCGAGTGACGCGTCAATTCTTGTTGTTTTCGTTGATACTTCATCTTGCCCTTGGCCTTGGTTCATTATATTTCGAGATAATTCGTCTTAGCTTCGGTTTCAATTGACAAAGAACGTTTCAATGTGTTCTGTATTCTTTTATTTGTTTGAGAAGATATTATTCCAGCAAACTCTATCAATATTTCGCTTAAAAATCGATATTTTTCTTCGAGCACTTCATAACACGTGTTGTGACATCCGCCATTTTGGGGTTAGCCTTCACTTTTTGACCGATTTTGGCCATTTTTCAACTTTGGAAGTAAGGCTAAATATTTTAGTTGATTGTATAGCACACCAACTATGGAATAACCACTGAAAAAAGTAGAACAATCCATTCAATTTTTAATGAGATAAACCACTTTACTTTTTTAGTTTTTATGGGTCAAAATCGGTCAAAAAGTAAAGGGGTTAGCCTTTACTTTTTTACCGATTTTGGCCATTTTTCAACTTTGGAAGTAAGGCTAAATATTTTAGTTCATTGTGTAGCACACCAACTATGGAATAACCACTGAAAAAAGTAGAACAATCCATTCAATTTTTAATGAGATAAACCACTTTACTTTTTATGGTCAAAATCGGTCAAAAAGTAAAGGGGTTAGCCTTTACTTTTTGACCGATTTTGGCCATTTTTCAACTTTGGAAGTAAGGCTAAATATTTTAGTTCATTGTATAGCACACCAACTATGGAATAACCACTGAAAAAAGTAGAACAATCCATTCAATTTTTATGGGTCAAAATCGGTCAAAAAGTAACGGGGTTAGCCTTTACTTTTTTACCGATTTTGGCCATTTTTCAACTTTGGAAGTAAGGCTAAATATTTTAGTTCATTGTATAGCACACCAACTATGGAATAACCACTGAAAAAAGTAGAACAATCCATTCAATTATTATGGGTCAAAATCGGTCAAAAAGTAAAGGGGTTAGCCTTTACTTTTTGACCGATTTTGGCCATTTTTCAACTTTGGAAGTAAGGCTAAATATTTTAGTTCATTGTATAGCACACCAACTATGGAATAACCACTGAAAAAAGTAGAACAATCCATTCAATTTTTAATGAGATAAACCACTTTACATTTTTAGTTTTAATGGGTCAAAATCGGTTAAAAAGTAAAGGGGTTAGCCTTTACTTTTTGACCGATTTTGGCCATTTTTCAACTTTGGAAGTAAGGCTAAATATTTTAGTTCATTGTATACCACACCAACTATGGAATAACCACTGAAAAAAGTAGAACAATCCATTCAATTTTTATGGGTCAAAATCGGTCAAAAAGTAAAGGGGTTAGCCTTTACTTTTTGACCGATTTTTGCCATTTTTCAACTTTGGAAGTAAGGCTAAATATTTTAGTTCATTGTATAGCACACCAACTATGGAATAACCACTGAAAAAAGTAGAACAATCCATTCAATTTTTAATGAGATAAACCACTTTACATTTTTAGTTTTAATGGGTCAAAATCGGTCAAAAAGTAAAGGGGTTAGCCTTTACTTTTTGACCGATTTTGGCCATTTTTCAACTTAGGAAGTAAGGCTAAATATTTTAGTTCATTGTATAGCACACCAACTATGGAATAACCACTGAAAAAAGTAGAACAATCCATTCAATTCTTAATGAGATAAAACCACTTTACTTTTTTACTTTTTATTGTCAAAATCGGTCAAAAAGTAAAGGGGTTAGCCTTTTGGAAGTAAGGCTAAATATTTTAGTTCATTGTATAGCACACCAACTATGGAATAACCACTGAAAAAAGTAGAACAATCCATTCAATTCTTAATGAGATAAAACCACTTTACTTTTTTACTTTTTATGGTCAAAATCGGTCAAAAAGTAAAGGGGTTAGGCTTTTGGAAGTAAGGCTAAATATTTTAGTTCATTGTATAGCACACCAACTATGGAATAACCACTGAAAAAAGTAGAACAATCCATTCAATTCTTAATGAGATAAAACCACTTTACTTTTTTACTTTTTATGGTCAAAATCGGTCAAAAAGTAAAGGGGTTAGGCTTTTGGAAGTAAGGCTAAATATTTTAGTGCATTGTATAGCACACCAACTATGGAATAACCACTGAAAAAAGTAGAACAATCCATTCAATTCTTAATGAGATAAAACCACTTTACTTTTTTACTTTTTATGGTCAAAATCGGTCAAAAAGTAAAGGGGTTAGCCTTTTGGAAGTAAGGCTAAATATTTTAGTTCATTGTATAGCACACCAACTATGGAATAACCACTGAAAAAAGTAGAACAATCCATTCAATTCTTAATGAGATAAAACCACTTTACTTTTTTACTTTTTATGGTCAAAATCGGTCAAAAAGTAAAGGGGTTAGCCTTTACTTTTTGACCGATTTTGGCCATTTTTCAACTTTGGAAGTAAGGCTAAATATTTTAGTTCATTGTATAGCACACCAACTATGGAATAACCACTGAAAAAAGTAGAACAATCCATTCAATTCTTAATGAGATAAAACCACTTTACTTTTTTACTTTTTATGGTCAAAATCGGTCAAAAAGTAAAGGGGTTAGCCTTTTGGAAGTAAGGCTAAATATTTTAGTTCATTGTATAGCACAGCAACTATGGAATAACCACTGAAAAAAGTAGAACAATCCATTCAATTCTTAATGAGATAAAACCACTTTACTTTTTTACTTTTTATGGTCAAAATCGGTCAAAAAGTAAAGGGGTTAGCCTTTTGGAAGTAAGGCTAAATATTTTAGTTCATTGTATAGCACACCAACTATGGAATAACCACTGAAAAAAGTAGAACAATCCATTCAATTCTTAATGAGATAAAACCACTTTACTTTTTTACTTTTTATGGTCAAAATCGGTCAAAAAGTAAAGGGGTTAGCCTTTACTTTTTGACCGATTTTGGCCATTTTTCAACTTTGGAAGTAAGGCTAAATATTTTAGTTCATTGTATAGCACACCAACTATGGAATAACCACTGAAAAAAGTAGAACAATCCATTCAATTCTTAATGAGATAAAACCACTTTACTTTTTTACTTTTTATGGTCAAAATCGGTCAAAAACTAAAGGGGTTAGCCTTTTGGAAGTAAGGCTAAATATTTTAGTTCATTGTATAGCACACCAACTATGGAATAACCACTGAAAAAAGTAGAACAATCCATTCAATTCTTAATGAGATAAAACCACTTTACTTTTTTACTTTTTATGGGTCAAAATCGGTCAAAAAGTAAAGGGGTTAGCCTTTACTTTTTGACCGATTTTGGCCATTTTTCAACTTTGGAAGTAAGGCTAAATATTTTAGTTCATTGTATAGCACACCAACTATGGAATAACCACTGAAAAAAGTAGAACAATCCATTCAATTCTTAATGAGATAAAACCACTTTACTTTTTTACTTTTTATGGTCAAAATCGGTCAAAAAGTAAAGGGGTTAGGCTTTTGGAAGTAAGGCTAAATATTTTAGTTCATTGTATAGCACACCAACTATGGAATAACCACTGAAAAAAGTAGAACAATCCATTCAATTCTTAATGAGATAAAACCAACTTTACTTTTTTACTTTTTATGGGTCAAAATCGGTCAAAAAGTAAAGGGGTTAGCCTTTACTTTTTGACCGATTTTGGCCATTTTTCAACTTTGGAAATAAGGCTAAATATTTTAGTTCATTGTATAGCACACCAACTATGGAATAACCACTGAAAAAAGTAGAACAATCCATTCAATTCTTAATGAGGTAAAACCACTTTACTTTTTTACTTTTTATGGTCAAAATCGGTCAAAAAGTAAAGGGGTTAGGCTTTTGGAAGTAAGGCTAAATATTTTAGTTCATTGTATAGCACACCAACTATGGAATAACCACTGAAAAAAGTAGAACAATCCATTCAATTCTTAATGAGATAAAACCACTTTACTTTTTTACTTTTTATGGTCAAAATCGGTCAAAAAGTAAAGGGGTTAGGCTTTTGGAAGTAAGGCTAAATATTTTAGTTCATTGTATAGCACACCAACTATGGAATAACCACTGAAAAAAGTAGAACCAATCCATTCAATTCTTAATGAGATAAAACCACTTTACTTTTTTACTTTTTATGGTCAAAATCGGTCAAAAAGTAAAGGGGTTAGGCTTTTGGAAGTAAGGCTAAATATTTTAGTTCATTGTATAGCACACCAACTATGGAATAACCACTGAAAAAAGTAGAACAATCCATTCAATTCTTAATGAGATAAAACCATTTTACTTTTTATGGTCAAAATCGGTCAAAAAGTAAAGGGGTTAGGCTTTTGGAAGTAAGGCTAAATATTTTAGTTCATTGTATAGCACACCAACTATGGAATAACCACTGAAAAAAGTAGAACCAATCCATTCAATTCTTAATGAGATAAAACCACTTTACTTTTTTACTTTTTATGGTCAAAATCGGTCAAAAAGTAAAGGGGTTAGGCTTTTGGAAGTAAGGCTAAATATTTCAGTTCATTGTATAGCACACCAACTATGGAATAACCACTGAAAAAATGGGAAAAACTGGGAAAAAAGAAAATTTAATTTTCATTTTAAAATGAAAATTTAATGAGAATTTGATTTCCTTTAAAATTTAAAAAAAATATTAATTCCCTTGGGAATTAAAAAAATATGAAAATTTAATTCCCTTGGGAATTACTAATGAGAATTTGATTTCCTTTAAAATTAAAAAAAAATATTAATTCCCTTGGGAATTAAAAAAATATGAAAATTTAATTCCCTTGGGAATTACTAATGAGAATTTGATTTCCTTTAAAATTTAAAAAAAATATTAATTCCCTTGGGAATTAAAAAAATATGAAAATTTAATTCCCTTGGGAATTACTAATGACAATTTGATTTCCTTTAAAATTTAAAAAAATATTAATTCCCTTGGGAATTAAAAAAATATGAAAATTTAATTCCCTTGGGAATTACTAATGAGAATTTGATTTCCTTTAAAATTTAAAAAAATATTAATTCCCTTGGGAATTAAAAAAAATATGAAAATTTAATTCCCTTGGGAATTACTAATGAGAATTTGATTTCCTTTAAAATTTAAAAAAAATATTAATTCCCTTGGGAATTAAAAAAATATGAAAATTTAATTCCCTTGGGAATTACTAATGAGAATTTGATTTCCTTTAAAATTTAAAAAAAATATTAATTCCCTTGGGAATTAAAAAAATATGAAAATTTAATTCCCTTGGGAATTACTAATGAGAATTTGATTTCCTTTAAAATTAAAAAAAAAATATTAATTCCCTTGGGAATTAAAAAAATATGAAAATTTAATTCCCTTGGGAATTACTAATGAGAATTTGATTTCCTTTAAAATTTAAAAAAATATTAATTCCCTTGGGAATTAAAAAAATATGAAAATTTAATTCCCTTGGGAATTACTAATGAGAATTTGATTTCCTTTAAAATTTAAAAAAATATTAATTCCCTTGGGAATTAAAAAAATATGAAAATTTAATTCCCTTGGGAATTACTAATGAGAATTTGATTTCCTTTAAAATTTAAAAAAATATTAATTCCCTTGGGAATTAAAAAAATATGAAAATTTAATTCCCTTGGGAATTACTAATGAGAATTTGATTTCCTTTAAAATTTAAAAAAATATTAATTCCCTTGGGAATTAAAAAAATATTAAAATTTAATTCCCTTGGGAATTACTAATGAGAATTTGATTTGCTTTAAAATTAAAAAAAAAAAATTAATTCCCTTGGGAATTAAAAAAATATGAAAATTTAATTCCCTTGGGAATTACTAATGAGAATTTGATTTCCTTTAAAATTTAAAAAAATATTAATTCCCTTGGGAATTAAAAAAATATGAAAATTTAATTCCCTTGGGAATTACTAATGAGAATTTGATTTCCTTTAAAATTTAAAAAAATATTAATTCCCTTGGGAATTAAAAAAATATGAAAATTTAATTCCCTTGGGAATTACTAATGAGAATTTGATTTCCTTTAAAATTTAAAAAAATATTAATTCCCTTGGGAATTAAAAAAATATGAAAATTTAATTCCCTTGGGAATTACTAATGAGAATTTGATTTCCTTTAAAATTTAAAAAAATATTAATTCCCTTGGGAATTAAAAAAATATGAAAATTTAATTCCCTTGGGAATTACTAATGAGAATTTGATTTCCTTTAAAATTTAAAAAAATATTAATTCCCTTCGGAATTAAAAAAATATGAAAATTTAATTCCCTTGGGAATTACTAATGAGAATTTGATTTCCTTTAAAATTTAAAAAAATATTAATTCCCTTGGGAATTAAAAAAATATGAAAATTTAATTCCCTTGGGAATTACTAATGAGAATTTGATTTCCTTTAAAATTTAAAAAAAAATATTAATTCCCTTGGGAATTAAAAAAATATGAAAATTTAATTCCCTTGGGAATTACTAATGAGAATTTGATTTCCTTTAAAATTTAAAAAAAATATTAATTCCCTTGGGAATTAAAAAAATATGAAAATTTAATTCCCTTGGGAATTACTAATGAGAATTTGATTTCCTTTAAAATTTAAAAAAAATATTAATTCCCTTGGGAATTAAAAAAATATGAAAATTTAATTCCCTTGGGAATTACTAATGACAATTTGATTTCCTTTAAAATTTAAAAAAATATTAATTCCCTTGGGAATTAAAAAAATATGAAAATTTAATTCCCTTGGGAATTACTAATGAGAATTTGATTTCCTTTAAAATTTAAAAAAATATTAATTCCCTTGGGAATTAAAAAAATATGAAAATTTAATTCCCTTGGGAATTACTAATGAGAATTTGATTTCCTTTAAAATTTAAAAAAAATATTAATTCCCTTGGGAATTAAAAAAATATGAAAATTTAATTCCCTTGGGAATTACTAATGAGAATTTGATTTCCTTTAAAATTAAAAAAAAAATTAATTCCCTTGGGAATTAAAAAAATATGAAAATTTAATTCCCTTGGGAATTACTAATGAGAATTTGATTTCCTTTAAAATTAAAAAATAATATTAATTCCCTTGGAAATTAAAAAAATATGAAAATTTAATTCCCTTGGGAATTACTAATGAGAATTTGATTTCCTTTAAAATTTAAAAAAATATTAATTCCCTTGGGAATTAAAAAAATATGAAAATTTAATTCCCTTGGGAATTACTAATGAGAATTTGATTTCCTTTAAAATTTAAAAAAAAATATTAATTCCCTTGGGAATTAAAAAAATATGAAAATTTAATTCCCTTGGGAATTACTAATGAGAATTTGATTTCCTTTAAAATTTAAAAAAAATATTAATTCCCTTGGGAATTAAAAAAATATGAAAATTTAATTCCCTTGGGAATTACTAATGACAATTTGATTTCCTTTAAAATTTAAAAAAATATTAATTCCCTTGGGAATTAAAAAAATATGAAAATTTAATTCCCTTGGGAATTACTAATGAGAATTTGATTTCCTTTAAAATTTAAAAAAAATATTAATTCCCTTGGGAATTAAAAAAATATGAAAATTTAATTCCCTTGGGAATTACTAATGAGAATTTGATTTCCTTTAAAATTTAAAAAAAATATTAATTCCCTTGGGAATTAAAAAAATATGAAAATTTAATTCCCTTAGGAATTACTAATGAGAATTTGATTTCCTTTAAAATTTAAAAAAAATATTAATTCCCTTGGGAATTAAAAAAAATATGAAAATTTAATTCCCTTGGGAATTACTAATGACAATTTGATTTCCTTTAAAATTTAAAAAAATATTAATTCCCTTGGGAATTAAAAAAATATGAAAATTTAATTCCCTTGGGAATTACTAATGACAATTTGATTTCCTTTAAAATTTAAAAAAATATTAATTCCCTTGGGAATTAAAAAAATATGAAAATTTAATTCCCTTGGGAATTACTAATGAGAATTTGATTTCCTTTAAAATTTAAAAAAATATTAATTCCCTTGGGAATTAAAAAAATATGAAAATTTAATTCCCTTGGGAATTACTAATGAGAATTTGATTTCCTTTAAAATTTAAAAAAAATATTAATTCCCTTGGGAATTAAAAAAATATGAAAATTTAATTCCCTTGGGAATTACTAATGAGAATTTGATTTCCTTTAAAATTTAAAAAAAAATATTAATTCCCTTGGGAATTAAAAAAATATGAAAATTTAATTCCCTTGGGAATTACTAATGAGAATTTGATTTCCTTTAAAATTAAAAAAAAAATTAATTCCCTTGGGAATTAAAAAAATATGAAAATTTAATTCCCTTGGGAATTACTAATGAGAATTTGATTTCCTTTAAAATTAAAAAAAAATATTAATTCCCTTGGGAATTAAAAAAATATGAAAATTTAATTCCCTTGGGAATTACTAATGAGAATTTGATTTCCTTTAAAATTTAAAAAAATATTAATTCCCTTGGGAATTAAAAAAATATGAAAATTTAATTCCCTTGGGAATTACTAATGAGAATTTGATTTCCTTTAAAATTTAAAAAAATATTAATTCCCTTGGGAATTAAAAAAATATGAAAATTTAATTCCCTTGGGAATTACTAATGAGAATTTGATTTCCTTTAAAATTTAAAAAAAATATTAATTCCCTTGGGAATTAAAAAAATATGAAAATTTAATTCCCTTGGGAATTACTAATGAGAATTTGATTTCCTTTAAAATTAAAAAAAAAATTAATTCCCTTGGGAATTAAAAAAATATGAAAATTTAATTCCCTTGGGAATTACTAATGAGAATTTGATTTCCTTTAAAATTAAAAAATAATATTAATTCCCTTGGAAATTAAAAAAATATGAAAATTTAATTCCCTTGGGAATTACTAATGAGAATTTGATTTCCTTTAAAATTTAAAAAAATATTAATTCCCTTCGGAATTAAAAAAATATGAAAATTTAATTCCCTTGGGAATTACTAATGAGAATTTGATTTCCTTTAAAATTTAAAAAAATATTAATTCCCTTGGGAATTAAAAAAATATGAAAATTTAATTCCCTTGGGAATTACTAATGAGAATTTGATTTCCTTTAAAATTTAAAAAAAATATTAATTCCCTTGGGAATTAAAAAAATATGAAAATTTAATTCCCTTGGGAATTACTAATGAGAATTTGATTTCCTTTAAAATTTAAAAAAAATATTAATTCCCTTGGGAATTAAAAAAATATGAAAATTTAATTCCCTTGGGAATTACTAATGAGAATTTGATTTCCTTTAAAATTTAAAAAAAAATATTAATTCCCTTGGGAATTAAAAAAATATGAAAATTTAATTCCCTTGGGAATTACTAATGAGAATTTGATTTCCTTTAAAATTTAAAAAAAATATTAATTCCCTTGGGAATTAAAAAAATATGAAAATTTAATTCCCTTGGGAATTACTAATGAGAATTTGATTTCCTTTAAAATTTAAAAAAATATTAATTCCCTTGGGAATTAAAAAAATATGAAAATTTAATTCCCTTGGGAATTACTAATGAGAATTTGATTTCCTTTAAAATTTAAAAAAAATATTAATTCCCTTGGGAATTAAAAAAATATGAAAATTTAATTCCCTTGGGAATTACTAATGAGAATTTGATTTCCTTTAAAATTTAAAAAAATATTAATTCCCTTGGGAATTAAAAAAATATGAAAATTTAATTCCCTTGGGAATTACTAATGAGAATTTGATTTCCTTTAAAATTAAAAAAAATATTAATTCCCTTGGGAATTAAAAAAATATGAAAATTTAATTCCCTTGGGAATTACTAATGAGAATTTGATTTCCTTTAAAATTTAAAAAAATATTAATTCCCTTGGGAATTAAAAAAATATGAAAATTTAATTCCCTTGGGAATTACTAATGAGAATTTGATTTCCTTTAAAATTTAAAAAAATATTAATTCCCTTGGGAATTAAAAAAATATGAAAATTTAATTCCCTTGGGAATTACTAATGAGAATTTGATTTCCTTTAAAATTTAAAAAAAAATATTAATTCCCTTGGGAATTAAAAAAATATGAAAATTTAATTCCCTTGGGAATTACTAATGAGAATTTGATTTCCTTTAAAATTTAAAAAAATATTAATTCCCTTGGGAATTAAAAAAATATGAAAATTTAATTCCCTTGGGAATTACTAATGAGAATTTGATTTCCTTTAAAATTTAAAAAAATATTAATTCCCTTCGGAATTAAAAAAATATGAAAATTTAATTCCCTTGGGAATTACTAATGAGAATTTGATTTCCTTTAAAATTTAAAAAAATATTAATTCCCTTGGGAATTAAAAAAATATGAAAATTTAATTCCCTTGGGAATTACTAATGAGAATTTGATTTCCTTTAAAATTTAAAAAAAATATTAATTCCCTTGGGAATTAAAAAAATATGAAAATTTAATTCCCTTGGGAATTACTAATGAGAATTTGATTTCCTTTAAAATTTAAAAAAAATATTAATTCCCTTGGGAATTAAAAAAATATGAAAATTTAATTCCCTTGGGAATTACTAATGAGAATTTGATTTCCTTTAAAATTTAAAAAAAATATTAATTCCCTTGGGAATTAAAAAAATATGAAAATTTAATTCCCTTGGGAATTACTAATGACAATTTGATTTCCTTTAAAATTTAAAAAAATATTAATTCCCTTGGGAATTAAAAAAATATGAAAATTTAATTCCCTTGGGAATTACTAATGAGAATTTGATTTCCTTTAAAATTTAAAAAAAATATTAATTCCCTTGGGAATTAAAAAAATATGAAAATTTAATTCCCTTGGGAATTACTAATGAGAATTTGATTTCCTTTAAAATTTAAAAAAAATATTAATTCCCTTGGGAATTAAAAAAATATGAAAATTTAATTCCCTTGGGAATTACTAATGAGAATTTGATTTCCTTTAAAATTTAAAAAAAAAATTAATTCCCTTGGGAATTAAAAAAATATGAAAATTTAATTCCCTTGGGAATTACTAATGAGAATTTGATTTCCTTTAAAATTAAAAAAAAATATTAATTCCCTTGGAAATTAAAAAAATATGAAAATTTAATTCCCTTGGGAATTACTAATGAGAATTTGATTTCCTTTAAAATTTAAAAAAAATATTAATTCCCTTGGGAATTAAAAAAATATGAAAATTTAATTCCCTTGGGAATTACTAATGAGAATTTGATTTCCTTTAAAATTAAAAAAAAATATTAATTCCCTTGGGAATTAAAAAAATATGAAAATTTAATTCCCTTGGGAATTACTAATGAGAATTTGATTTCCTTTAAAATTTAAAAAAAATATTAATTCCCTTGGGAATTAAAAAAATATGAAAATTTAATTCCCTTGGGAATTACTAATGACAATTTGATTTCCTTTAAAATTTAAAAAAATATTAATTCCCTTGGGAATTAAAAAAATATGAAAATTTAATTCCCTTGGGAATTACTAATGAGAATTTGATTTCCTTTAAAATTTAAAAAAAATATTAATTCCCTTGGGAATTAAAAAAATATGAAAATTTAATTCCCTTGGGAATTACTAATGAGAATTTGATTTCCTTTAAAATTTAAAAAAAATATTAATTCCCTTGGGAATTAAAAAAATATGAAAATTTAATTCCCTTGGGAATTACTAATGAGAATTTGATTTCCTTTAAAATTTAAAAAAAATATTAATTCCCTTGGGAATTAAAAAAATATGAAAATTTAATTCCCTTGGGAATTACTAATGACAATTTGATTTCCTTTAAAATTTAAAAAAATATTAATTCCCTTGGGAATTAAAAAAATATGAAAATTTAATTCCCTTGGGAATTACTAATGACAATTTGATTTCCTTTAAAATTTAAAAAAATATTAATTCCCTTGGGAATTAAAAAAATATGAAAATTTAATTCCCTTGGGAATTACTAATGAGAATTTGATTTCCTTTAAAATTTAAAAAAATATTAATTCCCTTGGGAATTAAAAAAATATGAAAATTTAATTCCCTTGGGAATTACTAATGAGAATTTGATTTCCTTTAAAATTTAAAAAAAATATTAATTCCCTTGGGAATTAAAAAAATATGAAAATTTAATTCCCTTGGGAATTACTAATGAGAATTTGATTTCCTTTAAAATTTAAAAAAAATATTAATTCCCTTGGGAATTAAAAAAATATGAAAATTTAATTCCCTTGGGAATTACTAATGAGAATTTGATTTCCTTTAAAATTTAAAAAAAAAATTAATTCCCTTGGGAATTAAAAAAATATGAAAATTTAATTCCCTTGGGAATTACTAATGAGAATTTGATTTCCTTTAAAATTAAAAAAAAATATTAATTCCCTTGGGAATTAAAAAAATATGAAAATTTAATTCCCTTGGGAATTACTAATGAGAATTTGATTTCCTTTAAAATTTAAAAAAAATATTAATTCCCTTGGGAATTAAAAAAATATGAAAATTTAATTCCCTTGGGAATTACTAATGAGAATTTGATTTCCTTTAAAATTTAAAAAAATATTAATTCCCTTGGGAATTAAAAAAATATGAAAATTTAATTCCCTTGGGAATTACTAATGAGAATTTGATTTCCTTTAAAATTTAAAAAAAATATTAATTCCCTTGGGAATTAAAAAAATATGAAAATTTAATTCCCTTGGGAATTACTAATGAGAATTTGATTTCCTTTAAAATTAAAAAAAAAAATTAATTCCCTTGGGAATTAAAAAAATATGAAAATTTAATTCCCTTGGGAATTACTAATGAGAATTTGATTTCCTTTAAAATTAAAAAATAATATTAATTCCCTTGGAAATTAAAAAAATATGAAAATTTAATTCCCTTGGGAATTACTAATGAGAATTTGATTTCCTTTAAAATTTAAAAAAATATTAATTCCCTTGGGAATTAAAAAAATATGAAAATTTAATTCCCTTGGGAATTACTAATGAGAATTTGATTTCCTTTAAAATTTAAAAAAAATATTAATTCCCTTGGGAATTAAAAAAATATGAAAATTTAATTCCCTTGGGAATTACTAATGAGAATTTGATTTCCTTTAAAATTTAAAAAAAATATTAATTCCCTTGGGAATTAAAAAAATATGAAAATTTAATTCCCTTGGGAATTACTAATGAGAATTTGATTTCCTTTAAAATTTAAAAAAAAAATTAATTCCCTTGGGAATTAAAAAAATATGAAAATTTAATTCCCTTGGGAATTACTAATGAGAATTTGATTTCCTTTAAAATTAAAAAAAAATATTAATTCCCTTGGGAATTAAAAAAATATGAAAATTTAATTCCCTTGGGAATTACTAATGAGAATTTGATTTCCTTTAAAATTTAAAAAAAATATTAATTCCCTTGGGAATTAAAAAAATATGAAAATTTAATTCCCTTGGGAATTACTAATGAGAATTTGATTTCCTTTAAAATTTAAAAAAAATATTAATTCCCTTGGGAATTAAAAAAATATGAAAATTTAATTCCCTTGGGAATTACTAATGAGAATTTGATTTCCTTTAAAATTTAAAAAAAATATTAATTCCCTTGGGAATTAAAAAAATATGAAAATTTAATTCCCTTGGGAATTACTAATGAGAATTTGATTTCCTTTAAAATTTAAAAAAAAAAATTAATTCCCTTGGGAATTAAAAAAATATGAAAATTTAATTCCCTTGGGAATTACTAATGAGAATTTGATTTCCTTTAAAATTTAAAAAAAATATTAATTCCCTTGGGAATTAAAAAAATATGAAAATTTAATTCCCTTGGGAATTACTAATGAGAATTTGATTTCCTTTAAAATTTAAAAAAAATATTAATTCCCTTGGGAATTAAAAAAATATGAAAATTTAATTCCCTTGGGAATTACTAATGAGAATTTGATTTCCTTTAAAATTTAAAAAAAATATTAATTCCCTTGGGAATTAAAAAAATATGAAAATTTAATTCCCTTGGGAATTACTAATGAGAATTTGATTTCCTTTAAAATTAAAAAAAAAATTAATTCCCTTGGGAATTAAAAAAATATGAAAATTTAATTCCCTTGGGAATTACTAATGAGAATTTGATTTCCTTTAAAATTAAAAAAAAATATTAATTCCCTTGGGAATTAAAAAAATATGAAAATTTAATTCCCTTGGGAATTACTAATGAGAATTTGATTTCCTTTAAAATTTAAAAAAAATATTAATTCCCTTGGGAATTAAAAAAATATGAAAATTTAATTCCCTTGGGAATTACTAATGAGAATTTGATTTCCTTTAAAATTTAAAAAAATATTAATTCCCTTGGGAATTAAAAAAATATGAAAATTTAATTCCCTTGGGAATTACTAATGAGAATTTGATTTCCTTTAAAATTTAAAAAAAATATTAATTCCCTTGGGAATTAAAAAAATATGAAAATTTAATTCCCTTGGGAATTACTAATGAGAATTTGATTTCCTTTAAAATTTAAAAAAAAAATTAATTCCCTTGGGAATTAAAAAAATATGAAAATTTAATTCCCTTGGGAATTACTAATGAGAATTTGATTTCCTTTAAAATTAAAAAAAAATATTAATTCCCTTGGAAATTAAAAAAATATGAAAATTTAATTCCCTTGGGAATTACTAATGAGAATTTGATTTCCTTTAAAATTTAAAAAAATATTAATTCCCTTCGGAATTAAAAAAATATGAAAATTTAATTCCCTTGGGAATTACTAATGAGAATTTGATTTCCTTTAAAATTTAAAAAAATATTAATTCCCTTGGGAATTAAAAAAATATGAAAATTTAATTCCCTTGGGAATTACTAATGAGAATTTGATTTCCTTTAAAATTTAAAAAAAATATTAATTCCCTTGGGAATTAAAAAAATATGAAAATTTAATTCCCTTGGGAATTACTAATGACAATTTGATTTCCTTTAAAATTTAAAAAAATATTAATTCCCTTGGGAATTAAAAAAATATGAAAATTTAATTCCCTTGGGAATTACTAATGAGAATTTGATTTCCTTTAAAATTTAAAAAAATATTAATTCCCTTGGGAATTAAAAAAATATGAAAATTTAATTCCCTTGGGAATTACTAATGAGAATTTGATTTCCTTTAAAATTTAAAAAAAATATTAATTCCCTTGGGAATTAAAAAAATATGAAAATTTAATTCCCTTGGGAATTACTAATGAGAATTTGATTTCCTTTAAAATTTAAAAAAAATATTAATTCCCTTGGGAATTAAAAAAATATGAAAATTTAATTCCCTTGGGAATTACTAATGACAATTTGATTTCCTTTAAAATTTAAAAAAATATTAATTCCCTTGGGAATTAAAAAAATATGAAAATTTAATTCCCTTGGGAATTACTAATGACAATTTGATTTCCTTTAAAATTTAAAAAAATATTAATTCCCTTGGGAATTAAAAAAATATGAAAATTTAATTCCCTTGGGAATTACTAATGAGAATTTGATTTCCTTTAAAATTTAAAAAAAATATTAATTCCCTTGGGAATTAAAAAAATATGAAAATTTAATTCCCTTGGGAATTACTAATGAGAATTTGATTTCCTTTAAAATTTAAAAAAAATATTAATTCCCTTGGGAATTAAAAAAATATGAAAATTTAATTCCCTTGGGAATTACTAATGAGAATTTGATTTCCTTTAAAATTTAAAAAAAATATTAATTCCCTTGGGAATTAAAAAAATATGAAAATTTAATTCCCTTGGGAATTACTAATGAGAATTTGATTTCCTTTAAAATTAAAAAAAAAATATTAATTCCCTTGGGAATTAAAAAAATATGAAAATTTAATTCCCTTGGGAATTACTAATGAGAATTTGATTTCCTTTAAAATTTAAAAAAAAATATTAATTCCCTTGGGAATTAAAAAAATATGAAAATTTAATTCCCTTGGGAATTACTAATGAGAATTTGATTTCCTTTAAAATTTAAAAAAATATTAATTCCCTTGGGAATTAAAAAAATATGAAAATTTAATTCCCTTGGGAATTACTAATGAGAATTTGATTTCCTTTAAAATTTAAAAAAATATTAATTCCCTTGGGAATTAAAAAAATATGAAAATTTAATTCCCTTGGGAATTAAAAAAATATGAAAATTTAATTCCCTTGGGAATTACTAATGAGAATTTGATTTCCTTTAAAATTAAAAAAAAAATTAATTCCCTTGGGAATTAAAAAAATATGAAAATTTAATTCCCTTGGGAATTACTAATGAGAATTTGATTTCCTTTAAAATTAAAAAAAATATTAATTCCCTTGGAAATTAAAAAAATATGAAAATTTAATTCCCTTGGGAATTACTAATGAGAATTTGATTTCCTTTAAAATTTAAAAAAAATATTAATTCCCTTCGGAATTAAAAAAATATGAAAATTTAATTCCCTTGGGAATTACTAATGAGAATTTGATTTCCTTTAAAATTTAAAAAAAAATTAATTCCCTTGGGAATTAAAAAAATATGAAAATTTAATTCCCTTGGGAATTACTAATGAGAATTTGATTTCCTTTAAAATTTAAAAAAAATATTAATTCCCTTGGGAATTAAAAAAATATGAAAATTTAATTCCCTTGGGAATTACTAATGACAATTTGATTTCCTTTAAAATTTAAAAAAATATTAATTCCCTTGGGAATTAAAAAAATATGAAAATTTAATTCCCTTGGGAATTACTAATGAGAATTTGATTTCCTTTAAAATTTAAAAAAATATTAATTCCCTTGGGAATTAAAAAAATATGAAAATTTAATTCCCTTGGGAATTACTAATGAGAATTTGATTTCCTTTAAAATTTAAAAAAAATATTAATTCCCTTGGGAATTAAAAAAAATATGAAAATTTAATTCCCTTGGGAATTACTAATGAGAATTTGATTTCCTTTAAAATTTAAAAAAAAAATTAATTCCCTTCGGAATTAAAAAAATATGAAAATTTAATTCCCTTGGGAATTACTAATGAGAATTTGATTTCCTTTAAAATTAAAAAATAATATTAATTCCCTTGGAAATTAAAAAAATATGAAAATTTAATTCCCTTGGGAATTACTAATGAGAATTTGATTTCCTTTAAAATTTAAAAAAATATTAATTCCCTTGGGAATTAAAAAAATATGAAAATTTAATTCCCTTGGGAATTACTAATGAGAATTTGATTTCCTTTAAAATTTAAAAAAAAATATTAATTCCCTTGGGAATTAAAAAAATATGAAAATTTAATTCCCTTGGGAATTACTAATGAGAATTTGATTTCCTTTAAAATTTAAAAAAAAATATTAATTCCCTTGGGAATTAAAAAAATATGAAAATTTAATTCCCTTGGGAATTACTAATGACAATTTGATTTCCTTTAAAATTTAAAAAAATATTAATTCCCTTGGGAATTAAAAAAATATGAAAATTTAATTCCCTTGGGAATTACTAATGAGAATTTGATTTCCTTTAAAATTTAAAAAAATATTAATTCCCTTGGGAATTAAAAAAATATGAAAATTTAATTCCCTTGGGAATTACTAATGAGAATTTGATTTCCTTTAAAATTTAAAAAAAATATTAATTCCCTTGGGAATTAAAAAAATATGAAAATTTAATTCCCTTGGGAATTACTAATGAGAATTTGATTTCCTTTAAAATTTAAAAAAAATATTAATTCCCTTGGGAATTAAAAAAATATGAAAATTTAATTCCCTTGGGAATTACTAATGACAATTTGATTTCCTTTAAAATTTAAAAAAATATTAATTCCCTTGGGAATTAAAAAAATATGAAAATTTAATTCCCTTGGGAATTACTAATGACAATTTGATTTCCTTTAAAATTTAAAAAAATATTAATTCCCTTGGGAATTAAAAAAATATGAAAATTTAATTCCCTTGGGAATTACTAATGAGAATTTGATTTCCTTTAAAATTTAAAAAAATATTAATTCCCTTGGGAATTAAAAAAATATGAAAATTTAATTCCCTTGGGAATTACTAATGAGAATTTGATTTCCTTTAAAATTAAAAAAAAAATATTAATTCCCTTGGGAATTAAAAAAATATGAAAATTTAATTCCCTTGGGAATTACTAATGAGAATTTGATTTCCTTTAAAATTAAAAAAAAATATTAATTCCCTTGGGAATTAAAAAAATATGAAAATTTAATTCCCTTGGGAATTACTAATGACAATTTGATTTCCTTTAAAATTTAAAAAAATATTAATTCCCTTGGGAATTAAAAAAATATGAAAATTTAATTCCCTTGGGAATTACTAATGAGAATTTGATTTCCTTTAAAATTTAAAAAAATATTAATTCCCTTGGGAATTAAAAAAATATGAAAATTTAATTCCCTTGGGAATTACTAATGAGAATTTGATTTCCTTTAAAATTTAAAAAAAATATTAATTCCCTTGGGAATTAAAAAAATATGAAAATTTAATTCCCTTGGGAATTACTAATGAGAATTTGATTTCCTTTAAAATTTAAAAAAAATATTAATTCCCTTGGGAATTAAAAAAATATGAAAATTTAATTCCCTTGGGAATTACTAATGACAATTTGATTTCCTTTAAAATTTAAAAAAATATTAATTCCCTTGGGAATTAAAAAAATATGAAAATTTAATTCCCTTGGGAATTACTAATGACAATTTGATTTCCTTTAAAATTTAAAAAAATATTAATTCCCTTGGGAATTAAAAAAATATGAAAATTTAATTCCCTTGGGAATTACTAATGAGAATTTGATTTCCTTTAAAATTTAAAAAAATATTAATTCCCTTGGGAATTAAAAAAATATGAAAATTTAATTCCCTTGGGAATTACTAATGAGAATTTGATTTCCTTTAAAATTTAAAAAAAATATTAATTCCCTTGGGAATTAAAAAAATATGAAAATTTAATTCCCTTGGGAATTACTAATGAGAATTTGATTTCCTTTAAAATTTAAAAAAAATATTAATTCCCTTGGGAATTAAAAAAATATGAAAATTTAATTCCCTTGGGAATTACTAATGAGAATTTGATTTCCTTTAAAATTAAAAAAAAAATTAATTCCCTTGGGAATTAAAAAAATATGAAAATTTAATTCCCTTGGGAATTACTAATGAGAATTTGATTTCCTTTAAAATTAAAAAAAAATATTAATTCCCTTGGGAATTAAAAAAATATGAAAATTTAATTCCCTTGGGAATTACTAATGAGAATTTGATTTCCTTTAAAATTAAAAAAAAATATTAATTCCCTTGGGAATTAAAAAAATATGAAAATTTAATTCCCTTGGGAATTACTAATGAGAATTTGATTTCCTTTAAAATTAAAAAAAAAATTAATTCCCTTGGGAATTAAAAAAATATGAAAATTTAATTCCCTTGGGAATTACTAATGAGAATTTGATTTCCTTTAAAATTAAAAAAAAAATATTAATTCCCTTGGGAATTAAAAAAATATGAAAATTTAATTCCCTTGGGAATTACTAATGAGAATTTGATTTCCTTTAAAATTTAAAAAAAATATTAATTCCCTTGGGAATTAAAAAAATATGAAAATTTAATTCCCTTGGGAATTACTAATGAGAATTTGATTTCCTTTAAAATTAAAAAAAAATATTAATTCCCTTGGGAATTAAAAAAATATGAAAATTTAATTCCCTTGGGAATTACTAATGAGAATTTGATTTCCTTTAAAATTTAAAAAAATATTAATTCCCTTGGGAATTAAAAAAATATGAAAATTTAATTCCCTTGGGAATTACTAATGAGAATTTGATTTCCTTTAAAATTTAAAAAAAATATTAATTCCCTTGGGAATTAAAAAAATATGAAAATTTAATTCCCTTGGGAATTACTAATGAGAATTTGATTTCCTTTAAAATTAAAAAAAAAATTAATTCCCTTGGGAATTAAAAAAATATGAAAATTTAATTCCCTTGGGAATTACTAATGAGAATTTGATTTCCTTTAAAATTAAAAAATAATATTAATTCCCTTGGAAATTAAAAAAATATGAAAATTTAATTCCCTTGGGAATTACTAATGAGAATTTGATTTCCTTTAAAATTTAAAAAAATATTAATTCCCTTGGGAATTAAAAAAATATGAAAATTTAATTCCCTTGGGAATTACTAATGAGAATTTGATTTCCTTTAAAATTAAAAAAAAATATTAATTCCCTTGGGAATTAAAAAAATATGAAAATTTAATTCCCTTGGGAATTACTAATGAGAATTTGATTTCCTTTAAAATTTAAAAAAAATATTAATTCCCTTGGGAATTAAAAAAATATGAAAATTTAATTCCCTTGGGAATTACTAATGACAATTTGATTTCCTTTAAAATTTAAAAAAAATATTAATTCCCTTGGGAATTAAAAAAATATGAAAATTTAATTCCCTTGGGAATTACTAATGAGAATTTGATTTCCTTTAAAATTTAAAAAAATATTAATTCCCTTGGGAATTAAAAAAATATGAAAATTTAATTCCCTTGGGAATTACTAATGAGAATTTGATTTCCTTTAAAATTTAAAAAAAATATTAATTCCCTTGGGAATTAAAAAAATATGAAAATTTAATTCCCTTGGGAATTACTAATGAGAATTTGATTTCCTTTAAAATTTAAAAAAAATATTAATTCCCTTGGGAATTAAAAAAATATGAAAATTTAATTCCCTTGGGAATTACTAATGAGAATTTGATTTCCTTTAAAATTTAAAAAAAATATTAATTCCCTTGGGAATTAAAAAAATATGAAAATTTAATTCCCTTGGGAATTACTAATGACAATTTGATTTCCTTTAAAATTTAAAAAAATATTAATTCCCTTGGGAATTAAAAAAATATGAAAATTTAATTCCCTTGGGAATTACTAATGAGAATTTGATTTCCTTTAAAATTAAAAAAAAAATATTAATTCCCTTGGGAATTAAAAAAATATGAAAATTTAATTCCCTTGGGAATTACTAATGAGAATTTGATTTCCTTTAAAATTTAAAAAAAATATTAATTCCCTTGGGAATTAAAAAAATATGAAAATTTAATTCCCTTGGGAATTACTAATGAGAATTTGATTTCCTTTAAAATTTAAAAAAATATTAATTCCCTTGGGAATTAAAAAAATATGAAAATTTAATTCCCTTGGGAATTACTAATGAGAATTTGATTTCCTTTAAAATTTAAAAAAATATTAATTCCCTTGGGAATTAAAAAAATATGAAAATTTAATTCCCTTGGGAATTACAAATTTTGGCCATTTTTCAACTTTGGAAGTAAGGCTAAATATTTTAGTTTATTGTATAGCACACCAACTATGGAATAACCACTGAAAAAAGTAGAACAATCCATTCAATTCTTAATGAGATAAACCAGTTTACGTTTTTACTTTTTATGGTCAAAATCGGTTAAAAAGTAAAGGGGTTAGGCTTTTGGAAGTAAGGCTAAATATTTTAGTTCATTGTATAGCACACCAACTATGGAATAACCACTGAAAAAAGTAGAACAATCCATTCAATTCTTAATGAGATAAACCAGTTTACGTTTTTACTTTTTATGGTCAAAATCGGTTAAAAAGTAAAGGGGTTAGCCTTTACTTTTTGACCGATTTTGGCCATTTTTCAACTTTGGAAGTAAGGCTAAATATTTTAGTTTATTGTATAGCACACCAACTATGCAATAACCACTGAAAAAAGTAGAACAATCCATTCAATTCTTAATGAGATAAACCAGTTTACGTTTTTACTTTTTATGGTCAAAATCGGTTAAGGCAACAGCCTTTACTTTTTGACCGATTTTGGCCATTTTTCAACTTTGGAAGTAAGGCTAAATATTTTAGTTTATTGTATAGCACACCAACTATGCAATAACCACTGAAAAAAGTAGAACAATCCATTCAATTCTTAAAGAGATAAACCAGTTTACGTTTTTACTTTTTATGGGTCAAAATCGGTCAAAAAGTAAAGGGGTTAGCCTTTACTTTTTGACCGATTTTGGCCATTTTTCAACTTTGGAAGTAAGGCTAAATATTTTAGTTCATTGTATAGCACACCAACTATGGAATAACCACTGAAAAAAGTAGAACAATCCATTCAATTCTTAATGAGATAAACCAGTTTACGTTTTTACTTTTTATGGTCAAAATCGGTTAAAAAGTAAAGGGGCTAGGCTTTTGGAAGTAAGGCTAAATATTTTAGTTTATTGTATAGCACACCAACTATGGAATAACCACTGAAAAAAGTAGAACAATCCATTCAATTCTTAATGAGATAAACCAGTTTACGTTTTTACTTTTTATGGGTCAAAATCGGTCAAAAAGTAAAGGGGTTAGCCTTTACTTTTGGACCGATTTTGGCCATTTTTCAACTTTGGAAGTAAGGCTAAATATTTTAGTTCATTGTATAGCACACCAACTATGGAATAACCACTGAAAAAAGTAGAACAATCCATTCAATTTTTAATGAGATAAACCACTTTACTTTTTTAGTTTTTATGGGTCAAAATCGGTCAAAAAGTAAAGGGGTTAGTTAGCCTTTACTTTTTGACTGTTTTGGCCATTTTTCAACTTTGGAAGTAAGGCTAAATATTTTAGTTCATTGTATAGCACACCAACTATGGAATAACCACTGAAAAAAGTAGAACAATCCATTCAATTTTTATGGGTCAAAATCGGTCAAAAAGTAAAGGGGTTAGCCTTTACTTTTTGACCGATTTTTGCCATTTTTCAACTTTGGAAGTAAGGCTAAATATTTTAGTTTATTGTATAGCACACCAACTATGGAATAACCACTGAAAAAAGTAGAACAATCCATTCAATTCTTAATGAGATAAACCAGTTTACGTTTTTACTTTTTATGGGTCAAAATCGGTCAAAAAGTAAAGGGGTTAGCCTTTACTTTTGGACCGATTTTGGCCATTTTTCAACTTTGGAAGTAAGGCTAAATATTTTAGTTCATTGTATAGCACACCAACTATGGAATAACCACTGAAAAAAGTAGAACAATCCATTCAATTTTTAATGAGATAAACCACTTTACTTTTTTAGTTTTTATGGGTCAAAATCGGTCAAAAAGTAAAGGGGTTAGTTAGCCTTTACTTTTTGACTGTTTTGGCCATTTTTCAACTTTGGAAGTAAGGCTAAATATTTTAGTTCATTGTATAGCACACCAACTATGGAATAACCACTGAAAAAAGTAGAACAATCCATTCAATTTTTATGGGTCAAAATCGGTCAAAAAGTAAAGGGGTTAGCCTTTACTTTTTGACCGATTTTTGCCATTTTTCAACTTTGGAAGTAAGGCTAAATATTTTAGTTGATTGTATAGCACACCAACTATGGAATAACCACTGAAAAAAGTAGAACAATCCATTCAATTTTTAATGAGATAAACCACTTTACATTTTTAGTTTTAATGGGTCAAAATCGGTCAAAAAGTAAAGGGGTTAGCCTTTACTTTTTGACCGATTTTGGCCATTTTTCAACTTTGGAAGTAAGGCTAAATATTTTAGTTCATTGTATAGCACACCAACTATGGAATAACCACTGAAAAAAGTAGAACAATCCATTCAATTCTTAATGAGATAAAACCACTTTACTTTTTTACTTTTTATGGGTCAAAATCGGTCAAAAAGTAAAGGGGTTAGCCTTTACTTTTTGACCGATTTTGGCCATTTTTCAACTTTGGAAGTAAGGCTAAATATTTTAGTTTATTGTATAGCACACCAACTATGGAATAACCACTGAAAAAAGTAGAACAATCCATTCAATTCTTAATGAGATAAACCAGTTTACGTTTTTACTTTTTATGGTCAAAATCGGTTAAAAAGTAAAGGGGCTAGGCTTTTGGAAGTAAGGCTAAATATTTTAGTTTATTGTATAGCACACCAACTATGGAATAACCACTGAAAAAAGTAGAACAATCCATTCAATTCTTAATGAGATAAACCAGTTTACGTTTTTACTTTTTATGGGTCAAAATCGGTCAAAAAGTAAAGGGGTTAGCCTTTACTTTTGGACCGATTTTGGCCATTTTTCAACTTTGGAAGTAAGGCTAAATATTTTAGTTCATTGTATAGCACACCAACTATGGAATAACCACTGAAAAAAGTAGAACAATCCATTCAATTTTTAATGAGATAAACCACTTTACTTTTTTAGTTTTTATGGGTCAAAATCGGTCAAAAAGTAAAGGGGTTAGTTAGCCTTTACTTTTTGACTGTTTTGGCCATTTTTCAACTTTGGAAGTAAGGCTAAATATTTTAGTTCATTGTATAGCACACCAACTATGGAATAACCACTGAAAAAAGTAGAACAATCCATTCAATTTTTATGGGTCAAAATCGGTCAAAAAGTAAAGGGGTTAGCCTTTACTTTTTGACCGATTTTTGCCATTTTTCAACTTTGGAAGTAAGGCTAAATATTTTAGTTGATTGTATAGCACACCAACTATGGAATAACCACTGAAAAAAGTAGAACAATCCATTCAATTTTTAATGAGATAAACCACTTTACATTTTTAGTTTTAATGGGTCAAAATCGGTCAAAAAGTAAAGGGGTTAGCCTTTACTTTTTGACCGATTTTGGCCATTTTTCAACTTTGGAAGTAAGGCTAAATATTTTAGTTCATTGTATAGCACACCAACTATGGAATTTTTGACCTAATTTTAAAGGCTGAAAAAATGGCCAAAATCGGTAAAAAAGTAAAGGGGTTAGCCTTTACTTTTTGACCGATTTTAGCCATTTTTTCAACCTTTAAAATAAGGTGAAAAAACGATAATTTAGGGCAAATAAAGTTTTTTTTGGCTTCTAGAGCAACAAAAAGACTTTATTTGTGCTAAATATGCATATTTTAGTCTTTTTTTGGCTTCTTGAGCAACAAAAAGGCTTTATTTGTACTAATAGTACAAATAAAGCCTTTTTGTTGCTCTAGAAGCCAAAAAAAGGCTTTATTTGGGCTAAATTATCGTTTTTTGACCTAATTTTAAAGGCTGAAAAAATGGCCAAAATCGGTCAAAAAGTAAAGGCTAACCCCTTTACTTTTTGACCGATTTTGACCATTTTTTCAACCTTTGAAATAAGGCTAAAATATGCATATTTAATACAAATAAAGCCTTTTTGTTGCTCTAGAAGCCAAAAAAGGCTTTATTTCGGCTAAATTATCGTTTTTTGACCTAATTTTAAAGGCTGAAAAAATGGACAAAATCGGTCAAAAAGTAAAGGCTAACCCCTTTACTTTTTGACCGATTTTGACCATTTTTTCAACCTTTGAAATACGGCTAAAATATGCATATTTAGTACAAATAAAGCCTTTTTGTAGCTCTAGAAGCCAAAAAAGGCTTTATTCGGGCTAAATTATCGTTTTTTGACCTAATTTTAAAGGCTGAAAAAAATCGGTCAAAAAGTAAAGGCCGATTTTGACCGATTTTGGCCATTTTTTCAGCCTTTAAAATAAGGCTAAAATATGCATATTTAGTACAAATAAAGCCTGTTTGTTGCTGTAGAAGCCAAAAAAAGCCTTGATTTTTGTTTAATTATCGTTTTTTGACCTAATTTTAAAGGCTGAAAAAATGGCCAAAATCGGTCAAAAAGTAAAGGCTAACCCCTTTACTTTTTGACCGATTTTGACCATTTTTTCAACATTTGAAATAAGGCTAAAATATGCATATTTAGTACAAATAAAGCCTTTTTGTTGCTCTAGAAGCCAAAAAAGGCTTTATTTGGGCTAAATTATCGTTTTTTGACCTAATTTTAAAAGCTGAAAAAATGGCCAAAATCGGTCAAAAATTAAAGGCTAACCCCTTTACTTTTTGACCGATTTTGACCATTTTTTCAACATTTGAAATAAGGCTAAAATATGCATATTTAGTACAAATAAAGCCTTTTTGTTGCTCTAGAAGCCAAAAAAGGCTTTATTTGGGCTAAATTATCGTTTTTTGACCTAATTTTAAAGGCTGAAAAAATGGCCAAAATCGGTCAAAAATTAAAGGCTAATCCCTTTACTTTTTGACCGATTTTGGCTATTTTTCCAGGCTTTAAAATAAGGTTAAAAAACGATAATTTGGCCATTTTTTCAAGCTTTAAAATAAGGTGAAAAAACGATAATTTATCCCAAATAAAGCCTTTTTTGGCTTCTAGAGCAACAAAAAGGCTTTATTTGTGCTAAATATGCATATTTTAGCCTTATTTCAAAAGTTGATAAAATGGCCAAAATCGGTCAAAAAGTAAAGGGTTAGCCTTTACTTTTTGACCGATTTCAGCCATTTTTTCAAGCTTTAAAATAAGGTCAAAAAACGATAATTTCGCCCAAATAAAACCTTTTTTGGCTTCTAGAGCAACAAAACGGCTTTATTTGGGCTAAATATGAATTTTTTAGCCTTATTTCAAAAGTTGAAAAAATGGCCAAAATCGGTCAAAACGTAAAGGGGTTAGCCTTTACTTTTTGACATATGAAGACTTAGCACAAATAAAGCCTTCTTTTTACTATAGAAGCTGCAAAAAAGCTTTATTCGAGCTAAATTATCATTTTTTGTCCGTATTTCAAATTTTTTTTTAAAATGGTCAAAATCGGTCAAAAAGTAAAGGCTAACCCTTTGACCGATTTTGGCCATTTTTCAACTTTTGAAATGGACCTAAAATATAAATATTTAGCAAATACAACCTTCTCCTTGCTACAGAAGCTACGAAAAGGCTTTATTTGAGTTCAATTATATTTTTTGTCCTTATTTCAAGGTTTGAAAAAATGACCAAAATCGGTTAAGAAGTAAAGGCTAACTGTTAACATTCCCACCTAACTTCCCTCAAGTCATGTTATTAGTTTGTAATATTATGATCGCCGAGGAAAACTTTAGAATCTTACCGACAGGAAATTTACACGGTTGATCAGAGAAGTTGCATCTAATTTTCCCGTGCATCTTGATGAGGGAAAATATAAGCAAGCGGGAAATTTAGAAGAAGACAAAGGATTACTTTGTCTTCTAATTTTCCCTCATCAACATGCACGGGAAAATTAGAAGACAAAGGATAAATTTCCCTCTTGCATGAGCAATGAGGGAAATATGAGGTTTACATTCCCTCGGAGAACAAAAGAATCCGAGGCGATCATGGTATTCATCTATTTATAATAGTTTTTTGTCGACTTGGGGGCATTTTTCAAACTTTTGAAAAAATTATCTTATTTCTAGCAATAAAGAATTTATTTCTAACCCGAGTTTCTATTTACATACTATAACTTTTGACCACAGCCAAAATACCGCGAAGTCAACTAATGCTATATGTAACTACAATGATATTTAAGGTATGCCTTTCTTGATTCAAGTGAAAAAGTTACAAATTCACACGCTAATTTGTCTTATCAAGTTACATTACTACAACTATGTCTTACTAAAATTGTTTATAAATATTAAATATGGGAAAAGATAAAGTTTCATATAAATTCCAGAAATTGGTGTTGTATTGTCATATTATCCCCACATTACTCCACCAAGCAAGCAAGCAAGCAAGCAAGCAAGCAAGCAAGCAAGCAAGCAAGCAAGCAAGCAAGCAAGCAAGCAAGCAAGCAAGCAAGCAAGCAAGCAAGCAAGCAAGCAAGCAAGCAAGCAAGCAAGCAAGCAAGCAAGCAAGCAAGCAAGCAAGCAAGCAAGCAAGCAAGCAAGCAAGCAAGCAAGCAAGCAAGCAAGCAAGCAAGCCAGCCAGCCAGCCAGCAAGCCAGCCAGCACGCACGCACGCACGCACGCAAGCATGCATGCGCTAGCAAGCTTAGCAGCAAGCCAGCGGACAACCACAAAAATCAACGACTGAATATTTATAAATGTCACAAAATCTTTGTATGAACAAAGATTGCCTACTTAACTCTTAAAATAATATATTAAAGATTGGCATTTACAACTTTTTCATATCTCACTTCGTTTTTGACATATCACGGCCTCTTTTAACTATATAACTGGGGGAGCCAAGGCCCCCCCCCCCCAGTCCCCCCTTGAGCCCCCCATGAATTGATTTTGGGTCCCCCAGTAAAAGTCCCTTTTTGCCCCAGGATAAAATGTGTATGGATAAGCTTTTTATTTTGATAAGATATATGTGGTGACGAAAAATATTTTTCTAGTTCCTCGCAACATTTTCCATATTATATTTGAAAGTGAAAGTGAACGAGATGAGTTCTGAGACAAAGCAAAACAGTCAGAAATGCGTTGTATTTTAACTAGTTTTTATGACATTTTATGACCTTCAGTGTTCTTAAAAATCACTCCTCAGAATGCAGGAATGGAGGTATGCGAATCCGATCCGAATCCGATCCGATCCGATCGGATTCGGACTAAACTTTTATCGTTCGGTTCGGATCGGATTTTGTTCTTTTTTCCCCAGATCGGATCGAATCGGATTTTGCACTTTTTACACGCATCAGATTCACTTTTGTCATTGTTTTTTGTCACAAAATTAACAAATTCACCAGTTGTATGCACGTAGCACAATATATGAAGCCTATTATTACATAAGATTATTATTGTAGAGTAGTTTTCTTAAATTTATTTGTTCATTGATTTTCTTTTCGGAAAGTTTGCGCAATTATTGCAACATATATCCGGTGTTTTAATTTTCTCGTATCGGATCGGATTTGAGCAGCTGTTTTCGGATCGGATCGGACTACGATTTTTTGGCTTCGGATCGGATCGGATTGACAGTTTTGGCAAACCCTCGGATTACAAGGGGTCAATCCGATCCGACGCACACCACTACAGGAAATGGCATTTCCGACTCTAAATTTTAAAAATTTCAGGGGGGAGATACCCCGGACCCCCTAGAAGAGTCCCTTTTTGTGAACGCCCCCCCCCGGAAAAATCCTTAAAAGAGGCCCTGTGACATATGATTTGTTTGATATGTACACGACCATATCTTTGACGTCATGCTTCATTGCTATTTCAAATCTACGTGTTTGGTGTTGTGGGAAAAAACTCACCCACCCGCTTCCTTCGAATTAATTTGGTTTGATAATAACAATGATATCTAACCTTCTCTAATACGTCATTATGCACACGTAACGTCATGCACTGTGACGTCAAGATGTTTAATGAAATACCTCAACAACGAAGCAAGGAAACAAAAAACTGCAAAAAAAAATATGTTACTCTGCCATTTTAAGTGTTCGTTCAAATAAGGCAGACGTAATTTTCGTTTCAAAAGTGCTCGTTTACAAAGGCAATTTTTGCTGCAATCTTTCTCCTTCTGACTGATGCGATCGAATAGACTGACTTACAAATGCATTATACATTTGGGCAAAGCTATTGTAGTTCAATACTTTCGTGAGTCGTCTATTCAATCGCATGCGTCAGAATGATAGAAATCGCACAAAAAATCGCTTAAAGTGCCTATGTAACGAAATTTCACCACAGTTTTTCATGATTGCATTTGAAAGAACACTTAAAATGACAACGTAACATTTTTCGTAGAATTTCGTTTCCTTGCTTCATTCTTGAGATATTCAGGTTTGTTTGATATGCAAATGCCATACTTATGACATCACACTGCATAATGACTTTTAAGAGTATGATTTTCTTTGAGAGTGCTTATCGGAGGAACTTAAAAAATTTGCACTTACATGTAGCTACGACTGGTCACTAAACGTGTGTAGCTCTGTGTAGATGTTGGACCATTCTAAAATTGCGGCTCTTTCAAAAAGTCATTATCCAGTTCTTTTCCAGATCAATTTCTTAATTTTTCCAAATCCGTGGAGAAAACATTTGGGGGGGGGGGGGGGGGGGGGCGAAGTAGTATTGAGACTTTTTAAGATTGTGACTATTATATTATTTGTCAGTGGCGCTCACGGCTGATAATCACTCTGGCGTTGGTAGGAGAACCGAGAACGGTCAGCAGTACTATTGCATTTCATGAAGGGTTACATAAAGTACGCTCTGTCGCATCCCCTCCGCTCCCCTCCGCTGATACGAAGTAGTTAGGGCTCGGGCGAAATTTCGTAATCGTCCTAAAATGTGTTTTCTTTTGTGCATTTTTTTATGACGTTTTATAACCTTCAGAATTCTGTAAAACCACCCCTCAAAGTGCAGGAAATGGCGTTTCAGGGACTCTAGATTCCAAAATTTTCCGGGGGAGCATGCCCCCGGACCCCCCTCGAGGTTTGTCCACCCCAGTTGTATCACCCTGGCGCTGCCACTTGCAATCAAACAAACCTGAATATCAAGAATGAAGCAAGGAAACAAAATTCTACGAAAGATGTTACGTTGTCATTTTAAGTGTTTTTTCAAATGCAATCATAAAAAACTGGGGTGAAATTTCGTTGCATTAGGTACTTAAAGAATTTCGTTTTTATTTAAGAGTTAGAATATTTATATGAAACTTCCGTTATGTGGGCCGATGATCGTATAAATAAATATTTGTTTTTAAATAATAAAACTTTGATTTGGAAAACCGTTCAGCTCGTGCTATTTCCACTGTTGTTTTGTTTGTTAAGTCTTTTAAAGACATTATGGAAGGAAGTGATCTTATCTTTGAGTGTCAAACATCGCTAGACTTTGACTTATGCACTCGTCCTTAAAAAGAAAAAGTACACAAGAAATGATTTATTTTATTTATTTTATTAATTAATTAATTAATTAATTTAATTTATTTATTTATTTATTCATTTTATTTATTTATTTATTTATTTATTTATTACATTACGATATTTACCTCCGCCAGGAGGTTATGTTTCTACCCCTGCCTGTCTGTCCGTCCGTCCGTCTGTCTATGTCCGTCTGTCTCTGTCTGTCTGTCTGTCTGTCTGTCTGTCTGTCTGTCCGTCCGTCCGTCCGTCCGTCCGTCCGTCCGTCCGTCCGTCCGTCCGTCCGTCCGTCCGTCCGTCCGTCCGTCCGTCCGTCCGTCCGTCCGTCCGTCCGTCCGTCCGTCCGTCCGTCCGTCCGTCCGTCCGTCCGTCTTGTACAAAGACGTTGGGTCTACATCTTGACGAGAAACTTTCTTGGTCAAAACATATTGATGTCTTGACAAAGAAAGTTTCACGCGCCATTGGCGGCTTAAAACGTGTTCGTCAGTATGTCCCCAGAAAGACGCTAATATTGATCTATAATTCAATAATTCAGTCCTACTTCGATTACTGTGATTTAGTATGACACAGTGGTCTGAATCAAGAACAATCTGATCCAGGGCCGGATTTAAGGGTGGGCAACATGGGCGCTCGCCCAGGGCCCCCACACAGAAGGGGCCCCCCCACAAAATACCTTAATTAATTAGTTTTTTTGTCTTCTGAATTATGGTTCTGACTAATTGACAAAATAGACAAGTACACTTGTAGCAGAAATTTACTTTAAAAAAATGGGGGCAAAACCGAGTAAATATAGGCGTGCATGAATATTCTATCGTATATTCCCATACAAAGTCATATATAATACATCTTACATAAAGTACTGAAATTAGTACAACTTGTAACGCGGGCCCGTGGTGTGTCAATCAAAAAGCAATATGGCTGACCGTCATACAACTCCACGATACTATAAAAGCGAATGAATTTACTGTATGAATAAATTTCTCTAAGGAGGGCCCCCACATAAGCGATTGCCCAGGGGGCCCACATTCCTAAATCCGGCCCTGATCTGATCGACTACAAAAATTACAAAACAGAGCAGCACGTGTAATTACCCAGGCTGAGTATGAAATACGATCGTCTGATCAGTTAATAGAACTTGGCTGGGATAATTTACACTCTCGCCGAATAAATCAATTCAGCCACAAATGATGCATAAAATATTTTATGGCAATACTTCTGATTATCTTAATAAATGTTATAAAATACGATCTGGAGATAATAATTACAAATTACGTACTGGTGAGGTTGATGTATCAACAATACCCAAGCCTCAAACCCAGTGCATGAAAAAAAGTTTTCTATATAATGGTGGTTTGATTTGGAATTCTATCCCAAACGCCAATCTTAAAACATTATAAGACAAAATTTAAGGCTCACCGCTTCTCATAACCACATATCTGATCTGTATATATATTATTTTGTTTTGTTTGTTTGTTTGTCTGTCTGTCTGTCTGTCTGTCTGTCTGTCTGTCTGTCTGTCTGTCTGTCTGTCTGTCTGTCTGTCTGTCTGTCTGTCTGTCTGTCTGTCTGTCTGTCTGTCTGTCTGTCTGTCTGTCTGTCTGTCTGTCTGTCTGTCTGTCTGTCTGTCTGTCTGTCTGTCTGTCTGTCTGTCTGTCTGTCTGTCTGTCTGTCTGTCTGTCTGTCTGTCTGTCTGTCTGTCTGTCTGTCTGTCTGTCTGTCTGTCTGTCTGTCTGTCTGTCTGTCTGTCTGTCTGTCTGTAGAAGCTCTTTTGCCATTTTTTGACCTTATTTCAAAATACTCAGATTACAGCCAACTGCACGCTAGTCTCGGGTACAGGCTGCTGCTAACTACTCTCCATTGTTGACGAGAAGCAAACTTCAGGTGTCTCATCGTGACTGCTCCCACTGGCAGTACATGTGTTGATTATAGACAATCTTTTACTTCAAAACTATACCTTCCTCCTTAAAGTGCCTGTGAAAATTAAGTTTGTCTTATTTAAAAGAACACTTAAAATGACAAAGTAACATATTTTGCAGTTTTTCGTTTCCTTGCTTCGTTGTTGAGATATTTCAGTTTGTTTGATATGCAAAATTTAACTTATAAGACAACTTTACGTCGCTCTTTGCATAATGACTTATCGCAAAACATTATATATCTTTGTTATTGTCAAACAAAACCACTTAAAACTTACAGACTCTGTTGTAGGAGAAACACTCGCACATGGTTCCTAATTCGCCAAGCTGCTTTTGTTCGATAATAACAAAGATATAGAACACTTTGCGATAACTCATTATGCAAACTGTGACGTAAAGTTATCTTATAAGTCAAATTTGCATATCAAACAAACTGAAATATCTCAAAACCAAGCAAGAAAACGAAAATCTACAAAATATGTTAAATTGTCATTTTAAGAGTTCTTTCAAGTAAGACAAACTTAATTTTCGTTTCATATGCACTTTAACACTCTGCCTGACAATTGTAACTTTTTCAGACTCTAAAGTGTTTACGTGTTTTTAATTTCACTTTGAACTTTCCTCACGCGCGGTAGACTGAAAGCCAGCAGCCGATCTCATTGACTTCTCACAAGTGTTAATACAGAATTTTAGATATTTTTTAAATACTTAACGCACAACATCGCGAGATATATTTCAAACACAATGCTATTTGGGGTAGAAAGTTCTAGTTTCTAGCTAAACGGAAAATATTTTTAAAATTGGCAAACGTCTTCCATTTGATTCACTGCGTGAATGTATTGTTGACTTCGAATTACAGTGTAAACCTTCTGAACGCTAAACTGGTCGTTAGGCCACTAAGCTTTGTATGTTATTAGAAAATATATTATTATTATTATTATTAAGTTATTATTTGTACGTTAAAAAACATTTACTGAAAATAAACCGACACAATGCGACTTGTAGCCCAATAAGTACTTGTGACACACGTACGGATTGACTAGTTCCCAGGCGTATAAATATCGAAAACAACCACGGTCTACCATCTGAGTTCCAGTGGCTCAATGGTGAGAGAGTCTTGCTGGTATTCGGAAGGTTGTGGGTTCGAGTCCCGTCTGGAGCTCAGAGTTTAACTTACGACAGCTTGTACAGCAAAAAAAAAGATACGAAAAAACTTTAATTAAGCTTTGGTTTAACATGATTAATCACCTCATGATCAATGAACTTTAGCATATAATTGGTCAATGATCTTTGGCAAATGATTGGTTAATTATCTTTGGCAAATGATTGGTCAATGGGCTTTGGAAAATAATTGGTAAATGATCTTTGGCAAATGATTGGTTAATGATCTTTGGCAAATGACTGGTCAATGATATTTGGCAAATAATCATTGGTCAATGATCTTTGACAAATGATTGGTCAATGATCTTTGGCAAATGATTGGTCAATGATCTTTGGCAAATGATTGGTCAATGATATTTGGCAAATAATCATTGGTCAATGATCTTTGACAAATGATTGGTCAATGATCTTTGGCAAATGATTGGTCAATGATCTTTGGCAAATGATTGGTCAATGATATTTGGCAAATAATCATTGGTCAATGATCTTTGACAAATGATTGGTCAATGATCTTTGGCAAATGATTGGCCAATGACCTTTGGCAAATGATTGGTCGGTCAATGAGCTTTGGCAAATGATTGGTCAATAAGCTCTAGCATTATTGGTCAATCAGCTTTAGCAGTAACACTCAAAGGGATCAAACTCAATCTCGTTCCCAGAGCCCACGTTCCCCACCCGGGAAACGAGAGACTCTGGGATAATCCGTTTCGAACCGTTACGTTATTGGGTGAATAGTGAGCATGAGTTGGTCTGAAGTGACCGGAAGTCGAATTAATAAAACCAAAATAACAAAGATGTCGGACGACAAGACTCCAGTGAAGACGTTGCCGCGATCGATATCTTCGTATGTGTGTAGATGCTGTAATTCGAGCTTCGCCAGCAACCCCATTGACTTGTTTGGGGGAAAGTCAAACAAGGAGAACATACTATCCAGATTCCGCTCGGATATTTATGCATGCGTACCTCAACCGGAATAACAAGAATCCTGTGATTTGAAACGGATTATCCCAGAGTCTCTCGTTTCCCCCGGGTGGGGAACGTGGGCTCTGGGAACGAGATTGGATCAAACCATTTCAGGCAGGAGGGACCTTTTTCGAATATTGCTAAGCATTCCCGCTTCCAGCCTTTCAAAGAACCAAGTCGACTACGCGACCAAGCTCATGGCGGAAGTGAAAGGCCTGATAACTAGGCCACTAGTACTCGCGTTGTTTTATAATTTACTAAAATACTCAAAAAGAGATACTTTGACTTACATTAGCACAATTATCAATGAACACTTCTTCTGTGATATAGCCATCGTCACTTTTATCAAGTATCTAAAAGAACATGTGACATAACATGTGACATGATACGATATTTGACATGACATGTGACAACCATGTGACGTGACATGATACGACAGTGACATGATACGACAGTGACATGATACAACATGTGACATGACAAGTGACGTAAAAAGTTGCATGACATGTGACATGACAAATGACGTAAAATGTGACATGACATGACAAGTGGCGTAAAATGTGACACGACATGTGACATGACAAGTGACGTAAAATGTGACATGACAAGTGACATAAAATGTGACGTGACATGTGACACGACATGTGAAAATGGACAAGTGACATGACATGTAACGTGACATGTGACGTAAAATGTGACATGGACAAGTGACATGACATGTGACATGACAAGTGACATGGACAACATGCGAAATGGACAAGTGACATAACATGTGACATGGACAAGTGACATGACATGTGAAATGGATAAGTGACATGACATGTGACATGGACAAGTGACATGACATGTGACATGACAAGTGAAATGACATGTGAAATGGACAAGTGCCATGACATGTGAAATGGACAAGTGATGTAAAATGTACAAGTGACATGACAAGTGACGTAAAATGTGACATGACAAGTGACGTAAAATGTGAAATAGACAAGTGACATGACAAGTGGCGTAAAATGTGAAATGGACAAGTGACATGACAAGTGATGTAAAATGTGAAATGGACAAGTGACATGACAAGTGACGTAAAATGTGATGTGACAAGTGACGTAAAATGTGATGTGACAAGTGACGTAAAATGTGAAATGGACAAGTGACATGACAAGTGGCGTAAAATGTGAAATGGACAAGTGACATGACAAGTGATGTAAAATGTGAAATGGACAAGTGACATGACAAGTGACGTAAAATGTGATGTGACAAGTGACGTAAAATGTGAAATGGACAAGTGACATGACAAGTGGCGTAAAATGTGAAATGGACAAGTGACATGACAAGTGATGTAAAATGTGAAATGGACAAGTGACGTAAAATGTGATGTGACAAGTGACGTAAAATGTGAAATGGACAAGTGACATGACAAGTGATGTAAAATGTGAAATGGACAAGTGACATGACAAGTGACGTAAAATGTGATGTGACAAGTGACGTAAAATGTGAAATGGACAAGTGACATGACAAGTGACGTAAAATGTGATGTGACAAGTGACGCAAAATGTGAAATGGACAAGTGACATGACAAGTGACATGAGAAGTGATATAAAATGTGAAATGGACAAGTGACATGATAAGTGACGTAAAATGTGAAATGGACAAGTGACATGACAAGTGATGTAAAATGTGAAATGGACAAGTGACATGACAAGTGACATAAAAGGTGAAATGGACAAGTGACATGACAAGTGACGTAATATGTGACATGACATGTGACATGACAAGTGACGTAAAATGTGACGTGACATGTGACATGACATGTGAAAATAGACAAGTGACATTATATGTGATGTAAAATGTGACATGACATGTGACATAAGTAACGTAAAATGTGACGTGACATGACAAGTGACGTAAAATGTGACATGACAAGTGACGTAAAATGTGACGTGACAAGTGACGTAAAATGTGATGTAAAATGTGACATGACAAGTGACGTAAAATGTGATGTAAAATGTGACATGACATGTGACGTGACAAGTGACGTAAAATGTGACATGACAAGTGACGTAAAATGTGAAATGACATGCGACGTAAAATGCGACATGTGACGTGACATGTGCCATAAAATAATATTTCACCTCAAAAATCCTTAAAACTTGTTTGTTAATTGCCATGTCACCCTCTGGTCTCTCAGATCCAATCAAACTATGAACAGCTGATACAACAACATTGAGGTCCTGGAAGATAGCAAGTAAAGCAAGTCTAGGAAACATTTTAATACAAAATGGTCTACGAGCTGACGAGGCGCAATCGAGCTGACTATCGTGCAGAGACAACGAAGACATGCATGCATACCAGAAAACGACATGCACATAACCACCAGCTGTTTACCTGCATACCACAAAACGGCATGCATATAACCACATGCATGTATTTGAATTATAATTTTTTTTAAGGGCATGCGATTTCACCGTCGAGCTGCTATTTGGGACCTTAGGGTATTGGCAATAAAAATTAAGTTTGTCTCATTTGAAAGAACTCGTCAAATGGTATAAGAAGACCTTTTACAATTTTTCTCTATCTTTCTTGTGTTTTGAAATATTTCGACCAAAGACAGCGTGCTGTACGCCATGTTGTAACATCGGGTCTAATTAACTAGGAAATTGGTGACGTCACAAGCAGAGTAAACCTGATGAAACTACTCCGTGGGTGACCAAATTTCCACCGAAGGCTTTTTAAATGTTGTGGGTCAATTTAAAATGGAAATAGTGCAACAAAATCGAGTTTCTAGCTCATAATGTCATAAGGTTGGCAAGATAAAAATTTCACTTTACCCTACTTATGATGTCACATACATATCGAAAATCATTCCAAGATGGCGGACAGCAGGCTGTCTTTGGTCGAAGTATTTCCAAAACCAAAACAGATACGGAAAAATTGTAAAAGGTCTTCTTATACCATTTGACGAGTTCTTTCAAAAGAGACAAACTTAATTTTTATTGCCAATACCCTTTAAGCAAGCACAACGCGAACGTCACGACGACGAGCCAAGTATAATAGTATTCTTCAACCAAAACAAAACGTTGAATAATTAACAGTCCCAAGAGTAATCCCAACACAGTCCTCGTTGCACATACAACGTCAACTGAAGTGTTTTCACGTTTTCAAGACAACGTTGTGGCAAGGAACGGCAAAAGTTGTTAGTTTACTTTGGCGTTAATCTATTATACGTCAATTTGTCGAAGCTATGGCTACTTTTTAAAGGTCTTACAAAATACATAAAGCATACATTATACGATGCCCTCATCCATGGTTTCTTTTAAATGTAGTACCTTACGGTGGCTCCCTACGGTAATTTCAATAGGGGACTGGTGACTAGAAATAGTATCGCTACGCATGCGTATATAGCGATCTTGTCGATTCGAAATTCTATGACCGCGTCGAAGACATGCCGCTTCAATTATGCAATATTTGAAAATATACCAACGTTCCAACGTCATTATTACCATGGTAACAGCAAATAATTGAACTTTTTGGTAGGTATTTTGTATCTGCAGTAGTTCTGCCATAGTAGGGTCTACTTGATATTTATCTAATAAATTTTTAAACTTGTGAATAACATTAGATAATGAGCGTATGAAATAGCGCGTATTTATTGAAACTATAGGGAGCCACCTTAATTGCCGTCGTCGTCGTCCTAGCTTGCTTAAGGTCCCTAATATTTATAGCAGAAAATGCGGACAAACAAACCAAAATTGACTTTCAAAGATTGCATCAGTGGCGTGGTGGCAGGGGGGCCGGGGGGGGGGGGGCAAGGCCCCCAGCTGGGGTTGCAGAAGGGGTAGCCTGCATAGCTGGCGCTGGGGTGCGCAGGCTAGCAAGAAACTAGCAAGGGCGCCAAAACTAGCAGGGGCGCCAAAACTAGCAAGGGCGCCAAAACTAGAAAGGGCGCCAAAACTTCACAAAATAAACCTATTTCTTTGTATAGCTAGGTCTTCAATGGGGGGATATAAATATCTGAAATCTGTAATCTTTTGTGTTTTCTATGAAGTTTTATAATCTTCAGAATTCTGTAAAATCTCACTCCAAAATGCAGGAAATGGCATATCAGAGACTCTAGATTTCAAAAGCAGTAATCCAATAGCAACGATCGGGTTTAATTAGTGTAGTCCTTCATCGTCACGTGTTGTGGTGCTTTATCGTCACGTGTCCATAGAATTTACTTCCATATATGAAAGTCTACCGTCTTTCAACATGACAATCACTTCACGTTGAAAGACAATGGAGCTTCCAAACCATGTATACGTTATATTAACTACGGACAAACTTAAATAACGACATAATAACGATGGAGCGCTATTAACTTGTGCAATTTAATATTTTGTAATGTAATACGTATACCTCTTTTGAAATAACACCATCACCATCGACATCGTACAATTGAAACATCCACTTCAGTTTCTCTTCTCGAGAGCCATGTAAGGCTGTAGAAAGTCTCATTACAAAATTCTGGGGAAAAACATTTTTTTATCTATATTAGAAGAGCCAGCTGGCCAAGAAGAATTTCAGGGGAGAGATTTGGAACGGATGCTTATGCCTTATAGTCGGTTTCAGATTGCTTTTGAAATTCGTTTGTCAACATTCGTTGGAAGGTTGGGAACAATTGGTACGGAAGTTCGTTGTAAAGTTCGTCGTGAAGTTCGAATTTAATAAGCTTTGAATTGAATTCCTTTGGTAAAATCACAGAGAAGAAGATTATTTGTTGTATAGAATATAATAATAGCAGTGCTGTGAGTAACTTCGTTACAAGTAACCAGTTAGAGTAACTAGTTACATTTTTAAGTAACTGTAACTGAAACTAGTTACTTTTTCTGAAGAAGTAATTGTAACTATAACTAGTTACTTTTTGAAGAAGTAACTATAACTAGTTACTTTCTTAAAGAACTGTAACTAGTTACAATATTTGGTTCAAAAATGTGACTAGTATAGTTAAAGGATAAAGGATAAAGGACAAAGGACTGGGGGCTAATCATCCTTACTTGCAGCCAGTGGCTGAATTGCGAAGGACGCAGATCAACGTGGCCGTGTCGAGGCATATCAAAGGCGCTCCAAGCAGCCGCCAACGACACAGTTCAGACCACGGATCACAGCTAAGATGTTAGGTGTTGATTTTACGGAGGGAGGAAAACCGGACAACCCGGCGAAAAACCCTCGAAGCACAGGAAAGATCAACTACAACTCTACTCACATAAGTTCAAAGCCCAACAACGAGGTCATTCCCAAGAGGTCACCCATCTAAGTACTAACCCCGTCTAACCGGGCTTAACTTTTTGGTGAGAGGCTAACAGCACACGCCATCCGTGCTCCCCTTAAACTAAGTTACTGATATTCAGTTGAGGATGTCATTCTTTCTTGATAAAAATGGTTTTGATATAATAATAAAGGTACATTATGTACACATTTGACTATTTCTGCTTAGTGACAACTATATTTAGGCATTTAGCTGTAAAAACATAATTATGGTACTGGCATCTAAAAACCAGTAATTTCTTTGTTGATTCTAGTAACACGGACAAAGGAATGTAACTTTGTAACTAGCTACAAAATGTTTGAAGTAACTTTGTAACTGCAACTAGTTACTTTCTTTTCATTGTAACTTTTATCGGTAACTAGTTACTTTTCTAACGATGTAACTGTAACTAGTTACAAAAATTATGTAACTTTTACAGCACTGAATAATAAATACTTGGTTAAGCAGAAACAAATTGCCGACTTAAATTTGTATCTACCTCGCAACGTAGTTCGGAACATTGCAACGCAAGTTCGGAATGTTCATTTCAATAATACGTATCGGATTTCAAAAGCAAGCTGAAACGGACTATAATTCTATTAATTGGTCATTAGTATTTTATTATAAGTACCATAAAAAGAGATGTATTAGCTCTTAAATCAAAGTAGTTTGTTTACACTCTTTACGTTTCTCTCTGATGAAGGGCCTTCGCTCGAAACGTTAGACTCCTACATTCCCTGTTTTGGCAGCATATATATCTAACCTTACTATAATTCGATTAGTTACATGTATTCAATTCTCCAATACCCAACAAGGGTCATTTAGTAAATACATGTAAATGGATTTTATTAAATGACCCGAATTCGAAATCTTCATGTATGAAGACTATTGTCTAGATATTGAAGAAACTAGTCTGTTTCAAATATCAAATAGCCTAAGTACTATCATTCAACCACCAACTCCCAACTTGACTTGTGGCTTGGAGTTGGTGGAGCATCATTGCAGGCTCATGGTGAACCGAGGGTTGAGGGTTCGAATCCCAGCTGGGTGAAGTAGAGTTTTCTTTACTTGTCTGGTATGGTTTGTCACTCGGGGTGATGCCTTATTAGCAGTGCTGTAAAAGTTACATAATTTTTGTAACTAGTTTCAGTTACAGTTACAACATTAGAAAAGTAACTAGTTACCGATAAAAGTTACTGACAATGAAAAGAAAGTAACTAGTTACAGTTACAAAGTAACTCCAAATATTTTGTAACTAGTTATAAAGCTACATTCCTTTGTCCATGTTACTAGAATCAACAAAGAAATTACATGTACTGGTTTTTAGAAGCCAGTACCATAATTATGTTTTTACAGCTACTAAATATAGTTGTCACTAAGCAGAAATAGTCAAATTGTATATAATTTATCTTTATTATTATATCAAAACCATTTTTTATCCAGAAAGAATGACATCCCCAAACTGAAAATCAGTAACTAGAGTCACATTTTGAAACCAAATATTGTAACTAGTTACAGTTCTTTAAAAAAGTAACTAGTTAAAAGTAACTAGTTTCAGTTACAAAGTAACTCCAAATATTTTGTAACTAGTTACAAAGTTACATTCCTTTGTCCATGTTACTAGAATCAACAAAGAAATTACTGGTTTTTAGATGCCAGTACCATAATTATGTTTTTACAGCTAAATATATAGTTGTCACTAAGCAGAAATAGTCAAATTGTATATAATGTATCTTTATTATTATATCAAAACCATTTTTTATCAAGAAAGAATGACATCCTCAACTGAAAATCAGTAACTATAGTCACATTTTTAAACCAAATATTGTAACTAGTTACAGTTCTTAAAAAAAGTAACTGGTTACAGTTACTTCTTCAAAAAGTAACTAGTTATAGTTACAGTTACTTCTTCAGAAAAAGTAACTAGTTTCAGTTACAGTTCCTTAAAAATGTAACTAGTTACTTGTAACAAAGTTACTCACAAGCACTGCTTATTATTATTTTCCACCCGAGTTTGATGTCCCATAATGGTTATTATATATATATATATATTGAAATATGTATCTTTTAACTACAGTACACGGCTACACCAACTATAGCTTTGCAGTCATCATTATTTCCCCCCCTCAACTATTGTGGTAAGAATACCTCGTATGATAACTTTTCTCTCCTGTACAAATCAAACGCATTGAACACAAGACCAGCATACTCGCCTGATTCTGAAAGAAAAAAAGAATAAAAATTTCTTTATAAAAATAAAATAGGATGAAAAACATACAATACAATAAAATGTTTATATAATTATATATTTAATAATATACATGAAAAAATATCTCGACTGTGATTGGCTGATTCCAGTGCAGTTAATCCCAAACAACAGTGCAGAATTGTGTTATCACAGTGCAAAAATCTGTAATCACAGTGCAAAAATCTGTAATCACTAAGAACCAGTCAAATTGATTGTACAGCGGATTTTTCCCGACACAAAACAAACAAAGATGGCGGGCAAGATTCGGCGGTTTTGGGGATAATTTGTTCAAATTTGAAGCTAGTTATGCTTTAATATTGCCAAGTGAAGTACCTACAAGAAGACCAGAAGCTTCTTTATGCCTCGAGTAAACTTTTTCAAGTAGTAAAGGAAGCAAAGCGTTTTTTAACAAATAAATATGCGAGGAGTGAACGGCTAAACACGTACGTTAAAATGTTAGTACAGTTGTTTTGAACATTTTTTCATGTATATTATTAATAAGTAATAGCATGGTTTCTCATGCAATTTGGAAAAACATGCACTTGTGAGTTTTTCAAATACTTCAAATAGCACTCGTCCTTCAGACTCGTGCTAGTTTGACAGTATTTGAAAAACTCACTCGTGCATGTTTTTTTCCAAATTGCACTCGAAACCATGCTATTACCTATACATATAGAGAATAATACATGGATGTGCGGAAATATGAAATTTATTTCGAGTGTTGACCAGGATATCTCACGAGTGAGTGAAGCGAACGAGTGACATATCCTGTTCAACACGAGAAATAAATTTTATATTTCCAAGCATCCATGTATTGTTCTGTTTATTATATAAAAAAAATTGTCCTATTGCCTTGCAAAAATTGCATTAAACTATAATGCTGATTCAGCGATAATCATCACATGTGCAATTATCATAAGTAATCACACATGTGAGATTATCACTTTTATTAATGGTGGAAAAATCAATAAAACACTCTATTTTATATAATAAATAATTATATTATATAACAATCGTAATAATAATAATTATTATATAATTATTATATAATTATATTATATAACAATAGTAGTAGTAATAATAATAATAATAGCTCTTCAGAGCTCTGAAGACATCCTGGGCTGACAGGATAAATAATTTTAATAAAAATATTTAAATATTAAATATTAAATAATACAAATTTTAAACATATGTAGTACCGTATTTTCTGGGCGATAACCCGCGGGTTATCTCTTAATTTTGCTAGGAAACATAATTAGTGCGGGTAATAGGGTGGTGCAGGTAATCTGTTGAATTATTAAGACAACGCCATCACAAAGACTGGAGACCTAGGATTCTACTTTCATCTTTCAACTACTGGTACTGTGCTTTTTTTAAATTTTGTGGTCCCAAACCAAGGGAGCACGCCAGACTGACCTGTATTTCTTCTTCCTTGTTCGGCGTTCCTTCATTTATATTCAGCCATTTTGAATAATGCGGTATATTCATTAGCGTATCGCAGGCATGGGCTACGGCCCGGTTATTTCATTTTCAGAACGCGCTCGGGTTTCCTTTGGCCCCGTAGCCCGCGCCTGCGATACACTAATGATATATTCCGCATTATTCAAAATGGCTGAATATAAAGGAAGGAACGCCGAACAAAGAAGAAATACAAGTCAGTCTGGCGTGCCCCCTTGCCCAAACCTATTATTAGCAGCTGCGGGTTATCCGATGGTGCGGGTAATACACTGATTTATTTTTCCAAAAGTAACATTTTTGTTGCTGTGCGGGTTATACGCCGTGCGGGTTATCGCCCAGAAAATACGGTATCCACAATTTTTATGCTAATTAATTACAATTGACTACATAGAAAGTGTTAAGGAAAATATATATTAAATAAATAAATATGTATATAGATAAACAAACAAACAAATAAATAAATAAGTAACTTAAAAATACAGTTTTTTACCTCCATGGGGAAAGAACTGGGCATATATTCTCTTAAATGCTTCTTTATCAGCATAACCAGTAGGACAATCCTAAATGGAAAATAAAGTAATTCTTAGAAATGATAAGATTAAGATAAGTACAAGAGGTGATTTTCACTATATACAAAGCTTGGTTAAGCTTTAGAAGTGATTTTTAATCACATCTGATGTACCATCAATCTCGTTCCCAGAGCCCACGTTCCCCACCCAGCGGGAAACGAGAGACTCTAATGGCTAAGAATTTTCCTAACTTGTAATGGTTTTTAAAAAGGTGTTGTGTACTAGTATAGAAGTCAAGGTCAAACTCACATCTGAACTAATTGAATTAGAATGACCAGAAATAACTCAACCGTACGTTCAACGCATATCCAATCCCGTTCCCAGAGCCCCACGTTCCCCACCCGGGAAACGAGAGACTCTGGGATAATCCATTTCAAATCGTTACGTTATTAGCTGAATAGTGAGCATGAGTTGGTCTGAAGTGACCAGAAGTAGAGTTAATAAAACCAACATAACAAAGATGTCAGACGACAAGACTCCAGTGAAGACGTTGTCGCGATCGATATCTTCGCCGTATGTGTGTAGATGCTGTAATTCGAGCTTCACCAGCAACCCCATTGACTTGTTTGGGGAAAAGTCAAACATGCTATCCAGATTCCACTCAGATATTTACGCATGTGTATCTCAACCGGAATAACAAGAATCCTGTGATTTGAAACGGATTATCCCAGAGTCTCTCGTTTCCCGGGTGGGGAACATGGGCTCTGGGAATGAGATTGATGTGTACCATTTGAAGACTCTGATTAAAAATATATTCTATATTATGAAGTGTTTGTTTTGGCTGACATATTTCAGGCCTTTCATGCCCAGAGTAAAACAGATGCTCTATAAAAAGCACTCCCCAGAGACTCAAGGTGCTCATATTTGCACACCTACTAAATCTGAGCAGGTGTCATATAACTACAGCACCATGCACTGCATGCTGTTTTATTGCTTCACAGACTAAGTACTTTTATCTTTCGTTGTTTATTTAATACCTGCTGTACAATGTCAACTACACTTAAAGTGCAAACTGTTTTGTAAGAAATGCCAAATTAGAATAGAGTATTTATTAAACACACGCACACCATCAAAGGTGCACCATACATGTTTTGACATGCTCGCTATGCGTGCAGGCTCTATTGAGCGCGTCTCACAGCAATTAGGCCTGATATTTGTCTACCTATGGTAATTGCTGTACAAGTATATACTTCTGCCAGGTTATGTTTTTATCAGTATCTGTCTGTCTGTTTGTGTCTGTCTGTTTGTGTTTGTGTTTGTGTCTGTCCATCTGTCCGTCTGTCTGTCTGTCTGTCTCTGTCTGTCTGTCTGTCTGTCTGTCAAACTGTCTGTCTGACTGTCTGTCTGTCAGACTGTCTGTTTGTGTCTGTCTGTTTGTGTCTGTCTGTTTGTGTCTGTCTGTCTGTCTGTTTGTGTCTGTCTATCTGTCTGTCTGTGTCTGTTTGTTTGTGTCTGTCTGTCTGTGTCTGTCTGTTTGTGTCTGTCTGTCTGTTTGTGTCTGTCTGTTTGTGTTTGTGTTTGTGTCTGTCTGTCTGTTTGTCTGTCAGACTATCTGTCTGTTTGTTTGTTTGTGGCTGTCTGTTTGTGTCTGTCTGTGTCTGTCTGTCTCTGTCTGTCTGTCTGTCTGTTTGTGTCTGCCTGCCTGTCTGTCTTAATTTTGAAAAATTCTGGTATGTCAGTTCAGTTATATGAGCTATATAGCACAAAATAGCCTCTTGTTCCTTGCTGAATGCCCTCTAGTTACTACTCTGGACCCTGAGATTCTACACCACCCACTCCCCCCTCCTAAAATGCTGAAAGCAGCAAGAGAACCTCTGGTCATAAAGACGCCACCAATCTCACTTTCCATGTTGCAGTAATGTAATTAAAGCTTGACCAATAATAAAAACACTTGCCTAACAGATTTACCCCCCTTACAGATTCTTGAGTCAATCCAAAAATGGGGTCAAGATATCTGAGTATCTCTTGACACTTGCAGCATTTCAGGGGGAGCAAGTTACTTATACTAAACCACCAATATTTCATAATTTAATCACTGTGTACTCACATTTTTAAATCCTCGATACATTCTTTGTATTTCAGTCCTAGTAAACTTTGTTTTTGTTATCAAGCCCTCAATGCCTTCACCAGGGTCACCACTACAATTGAAAGAGGACTCTAAAGAGGCTTCTAAAAATACCAAGAAAATATGAATTAAATCAATAACAGTATGTTCTCATGCTAGTGATGTGAATGATGGTATGTAGATCATCAGAAATAACTAGATTGCCCCAACTCCTTACAAAAATTTTGTACAAAAATTTTGATGATTTTGCATGGAGGGCCAGTAGCTGTCAGCTGTTCAGGTTTTCTTTTTTCTACACTCACAAGTGGGTGCTGAGAAAAGAAAGCAATTTTTCTATACCCAACAGGAAATCCAAAACACACAAAAAAAAATTTCTGCACTCACAACCAGTCACTGCCAAAAGTATATTTTTTGTATGCTGGACAGTAGATTCTGAGCACAAAAATTTATTTTTTTTACACTCAACAATAACTGCCAAGAAAAAAAAATATTTAAAAATCCTAATAATTTTGTACACTTGGCACCACTGCCGAGTGTACAAAAATCCTCAAAATTTTATACGCTCAGCACCACTGCAGAGCATACAAAAATCCTAAAAATTTTATACGCTCAGCACCACTGCCAGAGCATACAAAAATCCTAAAAATTTTGTATGCTCAGCATGTCACCACTGCCAAGCATACAAAAATCCTAAAAATGTTGTACACTCGACCCACTGCCATCCGCGCAAAGATTGTGGATTTTGTCTAAAATACACTACATAAAACTTAGCTTACCATCTGACATCGAAAAAAAATATTTAAAAATCCTAAAAATTTTGTACACTTGGCACCACTGCTGAGCATACAAAAATCCTAAAAATTTTGTACACTCGACCCACTGCCATCCGCACAAAGATTTTGGATTTTGTCTAAAATACACTACATAAAACTTAGCTTACCAATATCTGACATCGTGGCATCGCTTTCATGACGGGACTTTTTCCTCGATTTTCGTCCTAAGATAGATAAATATCAATATTTTGGCTTAGCAAATATACAAGACACGTTCTAAATAGCCTAAATCATGCAGCATGCTTTTGTAGTCTACATAAACCTATTTATATAAAACGACAATTCTTACCCAAAAATCCAAAGATTCTAAGGTTTGGTTTTCCTGACACGCCGTTAGTACAGGAAAACAATTGCTTATTCATCGATAAGTTAGAAAAAATACAGAAAAATGGCAAAACTTTTGATTATAAAATTCTGTATGACAGGTGCTTCGTGCTGCACTGCTGTGCCTCCATGTTCGCAAACAATGCGTGTGTGGGCACGCGGGATACAGTATCACGCGCGAAACGCGGGGTTTGCGTGTTTTCTTGGAAATTTCGGAATTGGGGAAAACGGAGAACTGTGCGGAGACGGGACACTTTGGGTATTAATATTACCAATTAAATTGTTACCGTTCGCTGCCCTTTAAATATTTTCTGATGTAATTAACAGTTTTTATTATGTAGCATCTATTGTAGATGTGAACGGTAGAAATCAGTCAGTTTTGAACGAATGTTACGCGACATAGGGGAAATTCTCCTCTCAGGGCCTGTTCGCACGAGACCGGGTTATCTCGGGGGATAGGGATAACTCGGGGGCTAGGGTCAAAGTTGACCCTATTTCACATGATAAAACGCAACTACCAAGTTGTCCCTGGCCCCCGAGATAACCCTAGCTTCATGTGAACGCTTCACCCCGAGTTATCCCGAGCAACAGCATAAATACGCATGCCTAAGTTGACCCTACCCCCCGAGATAACTCGGGTGAAAGCGTTCACATGGAGGTAGGGATAACTTGGGGGCTAGGGTTACCCTATCGCTCCGACCGAGTTATCCCTATCCCCCAAGTTATCTCGGTCTCATGCGAACGGTTTACTTTTTTAACATGGAAATAAACTAACACCGAGTTATCTCGGGGGATAGGGATAACCCTACCCCCCGAGATAACTCGCCTCATGTGAACAGGCCCTTAAAGGGCATATGACCCGAAAATTAAGTTTGTCTTATTGAAAAGAACATTTAAAATGATAAAATAACATCTTTTCCAGTTTTTGGTTTCCTTGCTTCGTTTTTGAGATATTCCAGTTTGTTTGATATGCAAATGACACAACTTTCTACGTCACACGTGCATAATGAGTATTATGAGTTACCGAGAGAAGGTTACATATCTTTGCTATTGTGAGACGAAATCACTTGGAATTCTACATGTTTGGTGTTGTGGGTAGAAACACGCACATGCTTCCTTTGAGTTAAGCCCATGTTTTCATAATAGCAAAGATATGTAACCTTTTCTGATAACTCATTATGCACATGTGACGTAGAAAGTTGTGTCATTTGCATATCAAACAAGCTGGAATATCTCAAAAACGAAGCAAGGAAACCAAAAACTGGAAAAGATGTTATTTTATCATTTTAAATGTTCTTTTCAATAAGACAAACTTAATTTTCGAGTCATATGCCCTTTAGGACCCCGTTTACACTGCCTCCTCCACAGGCCCTATTGCATCATGGACAGGTCACGCTGTTGAGAGGGCCTGCCAGATCCTGTAAACAAAATGGTGACTGATCCCATTATGCACAGCGAGACTAGGCCCTAGAGGCGATAGTTTTGAGAGGGCCTGCAAGTTTCCGGCCGCTGTTCGACAAACGTACGTCCAAGTTCTTTTAACACTGTGACCCACCAGGAAATTCGGTCTAAACTTTCTTACAGATCATGACAATGAAGAAACCAATATGTTTTAGAATTACCGACCTTCTGCCAATAATATTTTTAGCGACAAAAAGGAATTGAAGGGGAAAATATCTGCCGAACAAAAGCAAATTCGACGGTCAGGAAAGTAACAGGTTTTTCGTATTGTTTTTTGGTTTATTTAGCTATCGAAGATCTCTTAATGAGATTTAATTTTGTTAAATTGTAGGCTATAGTGTAGCGTAATTCAAGTTTCAGTTGTTGTGTATTTTCGTTGATTATTCCGGCCAAAACTTGACAAAGTTCAACTGTAATTGCTTTCTTCAAAAATTCCTGCATTTTAAAGCTAGGATTCGTATGCCATAAGTCTTCAATGGCCTTCAAAATCTTCGGATATAGCGATGGCTATTAACAATGGTAGTTAATTATGCAAATTTATTCCGTGCCAAGTTTTGCCAAATTTTTTACAGGATCTTGCAGGCCCTAAATTCGGCGTGTGACCTGTCCATGATGCAATAGGGCCTGTGGAGGAGGCAGCCGTTTACACGCTAGCGGACGAATTCGGAACCCGTCTCGAATTAGGGGGTGTTTATATGGAGGAGGGCTGGGATTTACCTCGCGTTGGCTTGTTTACTGACTTGTGCAGCTTTCCCACGAAGCCCGAAATCATGTTTTCGCAAACACGATTTGAATTTATAACAAACACAAGAACAAACACAAGAACAAACACAAGAACAAACACAACTTGTAAAATAAAAAGTTGACCAAAAAATATTATAGTAAAGGCAAACTTTACCGTGTATACCGAGCTTCGATTTGCTAGCTCTCCTAAGAGGGTCAGCCCTCTTGAGTGCGTTTACATGGGAAATTTCCAGCCCTCCTATAGGCGAGATCCTGGGTTGTCAATAGCGAGATCTCACCTAGGAGGGCCGGCCCTCTTGTCATGTAAACGCAAACAAATTTTTACAAGGAATTACACTGAGAGGCGGGATCTCGGCAGCTGACCGAGGGCCAGCCCTCCTCCATATAACCCCCCTCCCCCTCCCCCCCCCCCCTTAGTATGGTTCCGCCTGTTTACACGGAAGACAAATTCGGAACCGGTCACGAATTCGTCCCGTATTCAGATGCGATCTTTTATTTTGGACCACGTTAAAGTTTCGTATTGCAACTTTCATACAAAAAACAATTATGAAAAACGAGTAAATAGTGACGGAGAAATAATGATGTAAATATTTTTGACCGGACGTAAAATTGAAAGTAAAATTTTCTTTCAAGTGCGTTTACTTGAAATGCATTCTTCGCAACAAAGGGAGATTTTAAAGAGTTACAAGCCAAAGGGAATTTGTTTGATTTCCTTCAAATTTTCAGAGATGATAGATAAATATATCACTGACAAAACGAGTTCGGGGAATTCGAGAATTCCAAAAAATTTTACGTTGACGGCCTTTTCCGTGCGTTTATATATATACTTTATATACAGGTTTTTTTCTGTTAATTTACAAAATGTCACTAGAATGGAATATTGAAAAAGTCGACAATGTTCTTTAGCGCTTTGTATCAGGACTCCCAGGAAATTTAAAATTAATAAAAACCTCTTTGAGTTAAAGCTTGTGAAAGGCAATGACGACATCCGTCCAGAGGGATCGTGGAAAACTTGTGGATTCATTCAAACCGAAAATTACTAGCATATTCTTGTCGCAAATTCTGTAAGTTTTAATTTGATAAAGGGGTTAAGGTATGTGCAACGTAAATGAACACGCTACGCCCTTTAGACTGGAATGACCAGTAAGTGCGCGATAGAACAAACAGTATACAACCTTATTGAAAATTGTTACAATATTAAATTAAGCCCTAATCAAACGAGAACGCAAGTCATCGCAGGTTGGCAGTCACGTTATCTCAGCCAGCCGCTCTGAATAATTTCCCCAAAATATTATGTACGGTGACAAAATTAAAACTTGTTTAAAGTGTCACTAAGACGAAAAATCGGCAGTCTTTTTCTGATATAATCATAAAGTAGATTTAAAATGAGGATGAACGGCGTTTGGGGTTTGTAAATATTTCATCTCGTTCAAGAGATATTCACATTTTTGAAATATGCAAATTATATGGCTGATGACGTCATTTTCTCCAAACGAGCGAAATGAAAATCGTAAAATTAGGAATATCTCTAGAAATAAACAATAGAAAGTGCTCAAATTTTGCATGCTTATAGTATTAAATAAAATACGTCTCACTGAGGAACTTTAGTTGTTTTCGTGGAAACTGCTGGTTCCTGGCCCCATCCAATGATAAAATTAAATTTTCTTATTTATCAGCAATCAAGTAGCGTTTACTCCAGCGAATAAATGTGACGATTAGGGCTTATGTAGGCATTGTAATTCAAACGTTTAAATCTTTCTATTTTTAAACAACGAGGCAAAAATGATAACTCCCTTTTTAAGGTTTAGAGTAACCTGAGAGCATGCGCTTACCATGGCAATCACAAAAGCTCCACAGAGAAGTGTATTTTATTAGATACTATAAGCATACAAAGTTTAAGCACGTTCTATTGTTTATTTCCAGAGATATTCCTTATTTTACGATTTTCATTTCGCTCGTTTGGAGTACATGACGTCATCAGCCATAAATTTGCATATTGCCAAAACGTGAATATCTCTTGAACGAGATGAGATATTGACAAACCACAAACGCCGTTCACCCTCATTTTAAATGTACTTTATGATAAGATCAAAAAAAAGACTGACGATTTTTTCGTCTCAGCGACACTTTAAAACACTCATGAAACCTTTATTTTGTTAATTTGGGTGTTCGAACGACCGCCACAGAAATTTGTGACTGCCAACTTGCGATGACTTGCGTTCTCATTTGATTAGGGCTTTACGATCTGATCTATAGACGAAGCGCATCTTGCTTCTCGCAAGCCAAGCGCGCATCTGAACGTATAGTAATCTGCACTTTATAACAAATAAACCCACATTTATATATTTAAGTACCTCTGAATAAACGAAATCTTGAGCCCCTTGCAGTTGTGCCCCGTTCATCAAGACTATTTTCTAAATTCGACATACAGTTGTCCCGAGGTGACTCCACGTCCTCATCAAACCCATTTCCTTCGCCAGGAGAAGCTGAAAGAAATCGACGGAACACGTTTATGCTAGAGGCGAATAACTCCTGAAAATTTCGTATATCTTTAGAAATCCGAAAATCACAAAAAATCCGAAAAAATCTAAAAATAAATTCAAAAAATTTCAAAAAAATTCAGAAAATGCCCAAAATCCTCAAAAAATTGCCGAAAATATTAAAAAAATCCCAAAAAATCTCAGAAAATTCTCAAAAAATCCCAAAAAATCTCAGAAAATCTCAAAAAAAATCTCAAAAAATTGCCAAAAATCTCATATCGTTTGTGGTTTCCGTAAATGATGTCCTATATAGTTTATTTCTGGTTGGACTATTTAACAATTATAGACAACGAGCCCAATTTGTCTATTGACTGAAACATCTAGTTGACTGAAACATCAGCAAAGTGCACGTTTTTCCACCTTTCGCATTTAAAACTCGACTCTTTCACTACAAGTAAATATAGCTCAGTCAATCAGAATGCAAGATTTGTAATAGTTCATTAGCTGGTTTATACTAAAACTGGTTAACTAAATTTAAAGAAATACATATAGCAAGTCACTTTTGAACTTTACTAGCATTTTGGTAACATTAAAGTTACAATTATTTATTCCTGTTGATAACTTCTAACAGTTAAAAATTAACATCAGAGAAACCAAAATGCAGTTTAAGGTTTATGAGCCTCAAAGGGACACCGGCCGGTGAGAATAAATTAGTATAGGTAATAATTACTTATTAATAATATACATGAAAAAATGTTCAAAATAACTGTACTAACATTTTAACGTACGTGTTTAGCCGTCCACTCCTCGCATATTTATTTGTTAAAAAACGCTTCGCTTCCTTTACTACTTGAAAAAGTTTACTCGAGGCATAAAGAAGCTTCTGGTCTTCTTGTAGGTACTTCACTTGGCAATATTAAAGCATAACTAGCTTCAATTTGAACAAATTATCCCCAAAACCGCCGAATCTTGGCCGCCATCTTTGTTTGTTTTGTGTCGGGAAAAATCCGCTGTACAATCAATTTGATTGGTTCTTAGTGATTACAGATTTTTGCACTGTGATTACAGATTTTTACACTGTGATTACAGATTTTTGCACTGTGATTACAGATTTTTGCACTGTGATTACAGATTTCTGCACTGTGATTACAGATTTTTGCACTGTGCTAACACAATTCTGCACTGTTGTTTGGAATTAACTGCACTGGAATCAGCCAATCACAGTCGGGATATTTTTTCATGTATATTATTAATAGTGAAATAAAAGTAGCGTGCTGCGTAGCCGGCAGTGTAGAAACAACAATCGAAATATAGTAAGGTATGATATACTGCCGAAACAGAGAACGTAGGAGTCTAACGTTTCGAATGAAGGCCCTTCGCTCGAAATGTTAGACTCCTACGTTCTCTGTTTCGGCAGTATATCTAACCTTACTATATTTCGGTGAGAATAATAGCCTACTATAGCAGGCGCTATTTTTCTCCCGCCCTAGTAAAATAATAACACGTATTAAATAGCTGCAGTAAATCAAGCCCTTCACTCGCATTCTTGTTGTGGGACAGACGATTTTACTCGTCAAGGGGAGACGTTTTGGAAAGCCATGTATTCATGAAGGGTTAAACACACTTTTGATGAACCCTTTCATTCGCAGTGTTGTTGTGGGCAACTTTATCTTTGTACTCTGTCTAACACCAGACGATTTTATGGGAAGACGTCTTGGAATGCATGAAAAGGTTAAAAGGCGGGAAAAATAAGTTACCATACATGGTATATAAATGTACGAAATTCAAATATATAATGGTTGAATAAGGTTTATGAGCCTCAAAAGGCGATAGACCGTTAGAATAATAACACTACCACTGGTATCAAGACAAATACACTAATAATAACTACTGTATTAAAAGGCGGGTATATAAGTCACTATGGACATGGTATACATATACGAAATTCAAATATATAACGGCTGAAGTATTGAAGGCAGTTTATAGCGAAGCGCCATAGGCCTAAGTTCTGTATTTCTACATCTCTCGGTAAACATATAAATATGGTATAAGTTTAGACTGAGTAATGAGTTTGAACTCCAAACAAAGAGTATACACGTTTATAACACTGACATAATTTGTGTCTATATTGTTTGAACTTTTCCCTATATTAAACAAACAAGTCAGACGCGGTAATTCTGAAAAGCGAAAGCTATAAAGAAAGACTATAGCTCATTAACTGTTTTAGTTTCAACTATAAGGATTAAAGCAATGATGGAGTAAACCTTAAGGATTGGACTATGAACGTAGATTACAAAACTGGTCGAAACAGATGCCGATTTTCGTGCATGCATTCGCGCCACTTACCTTCCTGCATTGATCGACTAGGCCGTGTTCCCATTTTCCCCATTGCTAGTCGTCATAACCTACTTTTCAAATCAGTCAAAGTTGCAGAAACAATCTACCTAATGCATTACTACGCATTAAACCCAAGCCTTGCCACCTGTTCAGCTTTCGACCAATTTGCTGCTCATTAATTATGAATGACAGAGTGTTTATTGAATTAGGCGACCGCATGCGGTTGACTTTTGTCGCGATCGTTGCTTCACGCACCAATCACAATACTTGGTGTGTTCGGCTATCTCTCGTAAATGCAAAACAGTCTTGGACAACGTTCCGCAGTGGCCACAAGCTGCCAAACACGGTCCCCAAACAACTCACAGCTCTTTTCAATAAACCGGATCAAAACATGCATTCGTCTAAATCAAAATGTGAGCGATGATCATGGAGTAAAAAAAGCAGAGTGCTGTGTAGGCAGTGTTTTGGATAAAGCAAAGTAAAAAGGTGGTAAACTGCCGAGATACTGACGCAACGAAATACTGACGTTTCGAGCCAAGGCATCATCCACAATTTTACTCTGATGAAAAGCTCCCCTAAAAACGTGAATTTCGTGACACAAACTAGACCTGGGTCTGATTGCACTACGTAACCGTAATTTAAAATACATGAAGGTAGGAAGGAAGGAAGGCAGGAAGGAAGGCAGGAAGGAAGGAAGGAAGGAAGGAAGGGAAGGGAAGGAAGGAGGGAGGGAGGGAGGGAGGGAGGGAGGGAGGGAGGGAGGGAGGGAGGGAGGGAGGGAGGGAGGGAGGGGGGGGGAGGGAGGGAGGGAGGGAGGGAGGGAAGAAGGAAGGCAGGCAGGCAGGCAGGCAGGAAGGGAGGGAGGGAGGGAGGGAGGGAGGGAGGGAGGGAGGGAGGAGGGAGGGAGGGAGGGAGGGAGGGAGGGAGGGAGGGAGGGAGGGAGGGAGGGAGGGAGGGAGGGGAAGGAAGGAAGGAAGGAAGGAAGGAAGGAAGGAGGAAGGAGGGGAGGAAGAGGGAGGGAGGGAGGAAGGAAGGAAGGAAGGAAGGAAGGAAGGAAGGAAGGAAGGAAGGAAGGAAGGAAGGAAGGAAGGAAGGAAGGAAGGAAGGAAGGAAGGAAGGAAGGAAGGAAGGAAGGGAGGAAGAAAGGAAGGAAATTAATTTAAGAACAAGTGGCTAGTCTGACGAACGTTTATTTTTGTATTTACTTTATTTAATTACTTTTTAGTTGAAATCTTTTAAATACATTAGTTTGTTTTATTTTATCTTTATTTATCTTTACAGGTCTTACGTTAACATCACTGCTAAACTATTTATATTATTGTCTATATTATTTCTATTGTTTTTATTTATATTATTGTTTTTATCAGTTTTTATTGTTTTTATTTTATTATTGATTATCTATTTATTGTTTATTGTTTTTGTGTTTATTATTAATTATTATTTAAGATTAATTATTAAGTTACTCTTTACTCTGTGGCCTTGCTCTGAAGAAGTCCTGTGTTAAAGGGTATTGGCAATAACCTCGTGAAATTGTAAGAGAAGATCTTTTACAACTTTTTCGGGTCTTTCTTCGTTTGCATGATATTTCAATTTGTTTAATATGTAAATGAGATGGGCTCTGACGTCAGGAGCAGGTTACATAAAGCAACATCAGTTATGAAATGTTCAGTGTCACAAGGCGTTTTAATGTGCACAGTTTCAAGTGATTTCGTTGAACAAATTTAGAGATATGCAGTATTTTCAGACATAGCAAAATCAGTTACCCTGCTCCTGACGTCAGAGACCATTCATTTACATATTAAACAAATTGAAATAGCTTGAAAACGAAGAAAGATACGAAAAAATTGTAAAAGATGTTCTGTTACAATTTTATGAGTTCTTTCAAATGAGACAAACGTTGCCAATGTCCTTTTCACCAGGATGAAAGCTCAGCAAAATAAAGCCTATTTTCACATGGTTGTACTGTAAATTTACTTTATTAATTCTTTGAAAGTTTTCATGGCGATACTATTAATGTAATATACATAAGTTTTGTGGAAACACCACGTAAAAGATTTTTTAAAATTATTTTAATAACTAGGCATCGCCATGCAAAGTTACAAATTATTTCACTTATTTTATTGTTGTTGTTGTTGTTGTCACTGTAGTTATATTATAACTACATTATATTACAATTCTAATCACTACAATTTCCCTTGGAATCTAAGGAAGATTTGATTTTGGATATATATATATATTATTTATATACACTTGTTGAAAAAAATTCTGAACAAAACCAATATATATGTATATACATGTGTATATTGTATTTTGTTAAACTGCTGTTGAAAAAAGCTTTGTATTATACAATACAGATAAAATAGTGTCCTATTGATCTGTTGTATGATGAAAAAAGCCCATATAAAAACAAAACATCTATATATATACATATATATCTTGAATGTTCAGAATTTATTTCAACGAGTATATATATATATATATTTATATATATATATATTTATTATATGGAGAAGAGTATTTTACTAGCAACTAAAACACTGGTAGAATGTCCAGGAACCGAGTGGCGTATTTCTCGTATGTAACGCTCGCGAGTGACATATCGACAAGTCAAAATTTACGCCTTTTGCTGTAAGTTTCAAATCAAGTAAATTTGAGCCAGTAACTTCTCTTAATTCAGTTTTTCACGTAAAATGACGTATTTGAGTAAGCTGTTTTATTTTTTTATTTGTATTTTCTAAAAGTTTTAGATCAAGCGGTTGTAGTTTTTGCATTAAAACCCAGTTTATCAACATCACTTCCACGCATAATTTCATTGTCCATATAATAAATAGAACATTACACAGTTGCCCAAAGATATGGATTTTATGTTCTCGTGGCAAGAGCAATATTGTCCTTACCACTCGAACATAAAATCCATATCTTCTCGCCACCGTGTAATATCCCCTTTATATATATATATATATATATATATATATATATATATATATGTGTGTGTGTGTGTGTGTGTGTATTTATATACTTTTTTTTTAACCTTTTTTATTATTTACCTATACTAATATTTTTTCAGTTAATATAACTTTATTTTAATTTTTTTAAATAATACTTCGTAGAAGTTACTTTCTCATCTCACTAACTGAGTTACATAATTATCTTAAGTACCCTTAAAAGCTAAAAGAACATTGTTCTTGAAATCGACTGTCATTTCTTTCAACAAAACAACCACATGATACAAGAAACCAGGAAATGGAGTATTCCCAGATAAAGGACTCTTTGGCAATCCAAATACGAAAGTTGCGCCGGGTTGACCAGGGTTACAAGCTGTGTTATTCTGAAGTAACTCCGCCTATGATTAATAATTGTAATATTCTATTTTAACAAAGATTTTAAGCTATGTCTCGACTGCTAAATTAGCATGTCATCCATCTAGTTCTTCTTTTAGTTGAATGTTTAGAGAGATTTACGGTGGCTTGGGTCAAGCCAGTGAACTCGATGTAAGTTAAAATCTGATACCTGGAACGCTAACGTCCAGTCATTCGTGGGGCAAAAAGTGAAGCAAAAAGTTCCAGGCCCTTGCGCGGTTTGCAGGTAGATTTCAGTCTCCCACAAAATGTTTTTTTACACGGCCGCCAGTCTTGAGCGAACCGCGAAGGCTCGAAAAGGTTTGAAAAATTATTTATTGAACCATTTTATCACGCTTTGCTAAACGTGCATTTTAAATGTTAAATGGTTGTGCTATGCTGCCGAACTAATTATGAAGTAATTGTTTATTTGTTGCTATAGTAAGGGTCATTGTCTTTACGAAACGTGCACGAAGTTTGTCAGTCAAGAAATTAGATCAAACTTTTCGTTATATAAATATAAACCATATATTAGAGTTTCGTTACTCCGAAGAGGATACAAAAAATTCAACACAAACTTAGTATAGAATATGCCGTTAGTACCATGTATGTATGTATGTGTATGTGTCGTTTTGTTTAAAAACCATTCCGCATTCGTACCGAAAACAACAACTAAGTTGTCAGTTATTTCTTAAAATACCATAAGTCACAAAAGACCGTTTAACACAGTGGAACAAAAAATTAAAGGAGCAGAAATAAGAAAATGGCATTAGATGTATATTATGAAATATCAAGTATCAATACGTCTTCAAACCCGTACAACACTCACTCACAAACGCATGCAATGCTTTTTAAATTTTTATTGATTTTTAAGTCGTATTTTTCAGTCTTAGCTTAACGTATGAATTTTGCTTGAACAATTGCCCCCCCTGCCACCCCCCCCCCCGACTAATACGCCTATGACTGGGAGCTCTGCCCTTGACAAGTAAAATCGTCTAAGAGGACGCGGGGTTATTACCAGACGGTCACCAATCCAAGTACTAACCCCGTCTAACCGGGATTCACTATTGGTAAGAGGCAGCGCCCTAACAGCACACGCCACCCGTGCTCCCCAAACGCTAGACAATTTTAACACCAGACCATTTTATTTGTCAAGGGGAGTTTGGAGAAAGCTTTCAGTCAATTGACTAACCATTCCAGACCATGCAGTTATAAAATAAACAGTTTCAACATGTAAAATATGATAGAAGGAAACTTACCAATACTTTCATCTGAACAATAATGTTTGCGGTTTTCGATTTCATCACCTGGTTCGTCTTTTTGTTTCCAAAGAATAAGTAAGCATCCCCAAGTTTTTTGTGGAATAAATATAACCGTTCTATGATCTAAAAAAGACAATAGATAACTTTGTTATATGACTAGGACTTATATATTGTAATGTAATGTAATGTAATGTAATGTGATGTGATGTGTGATGTGATGTGATGTAATGTATGAAGTGAAGTAAAGTGAAGTGAAGTGAAGTGAAGTGAAGTGAAGTGAGGTGAAGTGAAGTGAAGTGAAGTGAAGTGAGGTGAAGTGAGGTGAGGTGAGGTGAGGTGAGGTGAGGTGAGGTGAGGTGAGGTGAGGTGAGGTGAGGTGAGGTGAGGTGAGGTGAGGTGAGGTGAGGTGAGGTGAGGTGAGGTGGAGTGAGGTGAGGTGAGGTGAGGTGAGGTGAGGTGAGGTGAGGTGAGGTGAAGTGAGGTGAAGTGAAGTGAGGTGAAGTGAAGTGAGGTGAAGTGAAGTGAAGTGAAGTGAAGTGAAGTGAAGTGAAGTGAAGTGAAGTGAAGTGAAGTGAAGTGAAGTGAAGTGAAGTGAAGTGAAGTGAAGTGAAGTGAAGTGAAGTGAAGTGACGTGAAGTGACGTGACGTGAAGTGAAGTGAAGTGATCATTAACACACCTTGTCTTTCTTGAGTTTTTTGATAGAGGAAAAATTTGAAAGAATATTTGCAGTCTTTGGAAATGTTTTAGACCGCTGGTTCTGAAAAGAAAACCATATAAATATACTGAGCTAATAAATAACACACAATTATATATATATTTTCAAACCAAACCGACATTGTAAGCAACACTGCAGAGTTCTGGTATGCTTAAACATTGGGGAAACTGCTCGCCTGTACCCATGAATACGGGAATAAGGTTTAACCAGTGAACTCAATTTCCATAACTGGAATGCTAACTCTAGGGCAGAAAGTGAAGTCAACTACACGGGTAAAAATCTCACAAGTTGTTCCGACAGGGGCAGATGTTGTTGTTACGACAGGAACGGACAAGGGCAAAATGGAGTCTACTTATTAATTGGACTAGTGTACCGGGCTAGTTCAGGTGCACCTGGCGCAGCAACTGGTAGAATGAAGTCCAAGATACAAGATAGTCGTACTCACCAATTTAAGGTTAGCCATGTTAAAGAGAGCTCCCAGGTCACGATTAATGTTATCGCAGTAAAGCTTTAGTTCCTGTTTCTTGGCACAGGTAGTGTTCATAGCTTGCTTCGTAACTGGCTTGGCGTGCGCTATTCCATCAATCAACACCAGTGCTAGCACAACTGAACTCATTATGATGCCAACAACTATACGTTTGAAAAGGAAAGAAAACCGTTCATTAGTTTAACTCCTTCTGGGCAGCGTAAGTAAGTAAGTAAGTAAGCAAGCAAGTAAGTAAGTAAGTAAGTAAGTAAGTAAGTAAGTAAGTAAGTAAGTAAGTAAGTAAGTAAGTAAGTAAGTAAGTAAGTAAGTAAGTGAGTGAGTGAGTGAGTGAGTGAGTGAGTGAGTGAGTGAGTAAGTAAGTAAGTAAGTAAGTAAGTAAGTAACCTCTCTTAATTTCAAATTGTAGTGTCGTGTATAATTGAAGTAGATAGAAAACACGGAGGTTTTGTACAAGCTAGGAGTACGGGATTCCCCGTTCCCGTTCTGAAACAAATTTCCGAAACAAGTTAGTGTTTTGAGACAAGTGTTAAAAGAAAACTGAAGGGATACTTAAACAGAAAATCTTAAAAGTGACAAACTATTGAAATTTCAGGAATTTAAACGAAATACTGATGATTCAAGCAAAATCCTTTCGATGTCAAAGTAAATTGTGAAACCGCAAAATCAAACGGAACTTATATAGATGTAAAAACATCACTAAACAAAAATTGGTTGATGTTTGTGAAATGTAACTCATTGCTTTGAAATACACAAGAATCCCCAAATCTAAAGTATGTATATGTATATGTATACAATCATCAACAGCGCGATCCGTCGCCGGTTGTTTTACTGGCCGTTAACCCTTTCCGGTCGCCTGGATTTTCCCTTTCACGAGTCTGAAAATCGCATGACGTGATTAGCCAGAGTAAAATACAGAAGACTTTTGAGTCTGACACCGAGAGAGTTAATCAACAAATACTTTTCACAAGTTAAATTATAACATTAACACTTATAGTTCAAAACTTAGAGCCCGTTTACACTAGAGCAAACGTTTTCGGATTCGTGACGAATCCGGAACGTTTTAGTACCGGATTCGTTTTGCCGTTTACACACAAAAGAATGAATCCGGAATAAAAACTTTCCGGTTTGATCACGTATCCGGAGATTTCGAATCCGGAAAAAAATTTAGAAACTTCGTATCCGAATACTTTTGAATCCGAGACAATACGTAGTGTGAACGGTTATTCCGATGAATTCGGATGCTCTTCCGCTCGTAGTCATGGGAGGTTGCGGTGGAACCAACATGGTCAACATATTAACTGAATTAAAGGAATTCAGAGTTTAGTGTAAAGGGCCGAATTTGCGAATACTGTTGTAGTGTAAACGCCTAACGAATCCGAATACTCGGTACGGAGTGAATCCGAAAACATTTACGAATCCGGAAACTTTTGCTCTAGTGTAAACGGGGTCTTAGAATACAAATGTAACGTTTGTTTTTACCTATCACTTGAACGATAGTATACTCTCAGTAATCACTATATAAGGGGCTGTTTACATGGAGGGACCCGTCATATCGTCCAGGTTAAACGGGACAGAGCCTCGATTGAGGAAACCAGGATCCCAGTTAGGCGGGACGGGACATAAACGTCCCGGCAAACACATTCTTCATATAAACGAAATGAGATAAAGGGATAATGTTAGCAGCGATGCGACCCCACTTAACGTATACTGTACCGTTTCGAGTATTTATTTTGATTCTTAAGCTGTTTATTCGATACAAATGAGATAATACGTCAAATTCTATTTATTTCTCTGTTATTCTGTGGCTTTTACAACTTTCTAGCTGTGTTGTGAAACGTCCCCGGGTCGCAATTCTCCCGCCTGAAAACATTCTCATATAAACCTGGGATCGGAAAAACGTTCCGTCCCGCTTCTTGCCCCGTCCTGGCTCCCATGTAAACAGCCCCTAAGAAGTGTTTAATTTGTACAATATAGGTAATCTTAATGACAACAATTAACTTTGGCCCACCAGTGGAAACGTACATTTTTCAGTAGAACCAAGGAAGCCAAATGTTAATGAAGTATACGCGATACATGTAAACTGGCCGAACCGTGAAAATTTCAGTGTACAGCTCCGAATTTGTCCCGTGCCGCGTGTAAAGGGATTCTTAACCGTTAAGATCAGTATAATTGAATAATTGAGTACGTAAAAAACTATTATTGAGTATAGGCTATACTGTATATAGTTACTAAGTAAGATTTGTATATAATCAAAAGAAATATCATTAAACATTTTAACTAACCTTTCATGATAAAATCTGTATTGCTGCTGTGTATACTTTTGCCTTCAATTAAGGAGTGACTGATGGCCTTCACGCCATGCTATATATACCATATTTCACTTCCGGGTTTTCTCTTGGGGGAATCCCCGAGCAGCCAGGATCGAGAGTAGTACATGACCAGTCCTATAGGTCGAGAGTAGTACACGAGGAGCAGTCCTTATCAGGCCAGAGGCGCAATAGCAAGTCATATACAACTAGACAATCACCAACCACTCAAAATAGTCTGTTTTAAAAATCTAACAAATACAGATCCAAAAAAGAAATAAATTAATACAGATAATGAAATGTAATTATCGAATTTGTTATCTGTTTCACGTTTTCGAAACCTGGTTTACTAAACCACAGAGAATCTAAACAACTGATGACTAATACAAAATTTAGAAAATGATTAATATAGGAACACATAACGACGAAACTTACAATGATATAGTCTTATAATATAAAATACACCCTATGAAACAAAAATTATCTGACCTACTTACCGTATTTATTCCAATAGACGCCCTGAGCGTTGAAAAATTGAGCTCTAAAGGGTAGCGTTTATTAGAGAGAGGCATTTATTAGAGAGAGGCATTTATTTCAAAATTTCATATTTCAATTATTAAACAAAAAGACACGTCACACAAATGTTCACACAATCTCATCATCCATATATAATAACTAAAAAGTTCATCATATGCGTCCTTAACATCCGAATAAGCAATTAGAAACAAAAAATGTTCACGCAATTTACATGTAACGATAAAAAAAACTAGTTTTTTTTATTGTTACATGTAAATTACGCGAACATTTTTACTTCATCTTTTAAAAGTTATTGTTAAAAAATAAAGCGCTGGCATTGTATTTTTGTTTTACGTTTTGTACTGACAGGTATATTTGGAAGTAGCATTTATTAGGGGGGCGTTTATTGGAGAGGGGCGTTTATTGGAGGGGGCGTTTATTAAATATTTTTATTGGTAGATTATGCAGCATATATATATATATATATATATATATAGAGAGAGAGAGAGAGAGAGAGAGAGAGAGAGAGAGAGAGAGAGAGAGAGAGAGAGAGAGAGAGAGAGAGAGAGAGAGAGAGAGAGAGAGAGGGAGGGAGGGAGGGAGGGAGGGAGGGAGGGAGGGAGAGAGGGAGGGAGGGAGGGAGGGAGGGAGGGAGGGAGGGAGGGAGGGAGGGAGGGAGGGAGGGAGGGAGGGAGGGAGGGAGGGAGGGAGGGAGGGAGGGAGGGAGGGAGGGAGGGAGGGAGGGAGAGAGAGAGAGAGAGAGAGAGAATCAGATTCACCTGATGAGTGTATCAGATTCACCTGATGAGTGTGGTAAGCTTCGCTTGCCATACGAAACAAGTTTGTAGTGATTAAAAGTTCAAATGAAGTAATCTGGTTTGTCTTCTGTGTTATATATATATATAAAATATATATATAAAATATATATAATATATATAAAAGCATCGAGAGCTCCAGCAAACGGCTGAGTTGATTTTGTTAAATGTAGTTTCCAGTGGCCTTCGTCACATTGTGTTTGCTGTATCCTCGTCATCACGTGGTTATTTGGCGTTATATTGAAAGTCTTTTTATGTGAGTGGGTATTTTAAATAAGAAATGTAATTACTTTCCAGGAAAAGGCCAGCCGTTTGTCGTCTGGCGTACGAACGTGAAGCTTAAACTCTCTAATACAGAGTTGGCGCCCGTGGCGGGGGGCTTCTTGAGTTATTGGCTATGCGATTTGAGCAATGACGGCACACGTTGTATGTGGGAGAAAACGGAAAATCAGTCATTCCTTTGGATTGGTTTGACTACACGAAACCACACATTGCAGATGTAATCAGACCATACCCTAAGGCATATTTCCAGCGTTTGATTCAGTTTAGTCAAACCAATCCAAAGATATAACTGATTTTCCGTTTTCTCCCGCATACATGCAACGTGTAACGTCATTGCTCAAATTGCATAGCCAATAACTCAAGAATGGGATAAGATTTGAAAGGCATGTAAAAGCCATTATTTATTATCTTAGGTGTTCTTCCAAATACAATCTTAAAAAACTGAAGTGAAATTTCGTTTCATATGCACTTTTTTTGTGAATGCAATGATTTATGAACCAAAAGAAGCGACACGAGTTTCACGAGGAGTGTTACACAGTGCAGATGTGTACGGTTCGTGAAATTTGTCACCCGACGCAAAGTGTATAAGACTGCATGACATAATCTTAATAGGGACCTTACGATGCTAGGACGACGATGGCGGTTAAAAAGCAAGATAAACTTTATAATTGAAAAAAGTCACGGATAACTGACTATAATATTTGATATTTGAAGCTAGTTTAATGACTTCCACAACGCTCCAGTTTTGCTAAAATGATTGTAGTGTCAGTATTGAAGTAAATCTAAAGCAACAGTTCTCATCTTTTGGCCGTTGACGTCGTCCTGAAGACGTGAAAATGCTCTTAGTGGCGTTGTAGAAAGAACCAGGACGGTGTTGAGATTACTCTAGGGACGAAAAATTATTCATTCTCTTTGTTTCGCAACTACAATTCTTTTGTTTAAAAGACGTCGTCGTTGAAGTTGCCGTCGTTCTTCGAAAGGTCCCTAATATATGCTTCTGGACCGCCGCGCAAACCCAAAAGGCCCTGCATGAGAACGAATTTACCTATAGTCGCTTGTCAAATCACGTGTCTGGTCGATCTGTGGCTTGAAGAAACATAGTCAGGAATAAAATGTGATAGAAACATCCGACCTGATGACATAGCGCTACACGGTTGCGTAAATGCCACATGTAGCAGCAAAAAGGCAAACTCGCAACACTGCTATACTGCAGTGCTCTGACCAACGAGTTATACGGAAGCCTTTTTTGGCCTGTTGCCAAACACTTATAGTCAAGAGCTCTGAGTGGTGGTAACGGTCGAAGAAGTAATTTTTTATGTTACAAATGATAGTTGGCATTTCACGCACTCGATTACAGTAAATATTATTGGAATTAACAAGCAGTTTACATGAAAGGCATTACCGGACGATTGCCAGAACGAGAGGTTAAGCGGGATAGTTTCGCTACTATATTTCCCCTTTATTTCATTTCGTTTATAATAAGAAGACATTTTGTAATTTTGCTGTATCTTTCTTGTGTTTTGTAATATTTCGACCAAAGACAGCGTGCTGTCCGCCATCTTGTTGTTATATTGGGTCTAATTAACTAGGAAATTGGTGACGCCACAACCAGGGTAAACCTGATGAAACTACTCCGTGGATGACCAAATTTCCACGGAAGGCTTTTTAAATGTTGTGGGTCAATTTAAAATAGAAATAGCGCAACAAAATCGAGTTTCTAGCTCATAATGTCATAAGGTCGGCAAGATAAAAATTTCACTTTACCCTGCTTATGTCGTCACATGCATATCGAAAATAATTCCAAGATGGCGGACAGCACGCTGTCTTTGGTCGAAATATTTCCAAAACCAAAACAGATACGAAAAAATTGTAAAAGGTCTTCTTATACCATTTGATGAGTTCTTTCAAATGAGACAAACTTAATTTTTATTGCCAATACCCTTTAAGCTGTTTATCCGATACAAATGAGTGATAACGGGTGGTGTAGGAGGACAGCAGTTATTCATAGTACAATCAAATTCTATCTAGTTATCTGTTCTGCTATTTTTACAACTTTCTAGTTCTGTTGGGGATGAAAAACGTCCCGTTCCCGCTTACTAATTGCCCCGTCCCGTCGTCCCCCATGTAAACAGCCCCTAAATCTTTATAAGAAAAACTTATAGGACAAATTACCGTTATTATAACATGCTAATTTAATGCAAGTTAGAATTTCTGAACTCACTAGAACAAATATATCTCCCTTCCTGAAAATCATGGACTGTCTAAAGGCCTTGCCAAACGCTTTCAACATCGCATTCAACATCATCCAACATTGTTGAACGATGTTGAATAATGTTGAAAGCACGAGTGGCCAATTGAATTCAACATCGTTCAACATTCATGAATGACAATTAATTGAACTCGATCGGGCCACCACAAAAGCTGGAATCGACAATATTCCGCATGGCGCATGCCTCTGTTCAACAAAGTTGAATGAAATGTGGCCAAATGCGTTCAACACCTTTCAATATTTTGAGAACAATAGAAATGTTGAACGAAAATTTGAACATGTTCAAATATCGTTCAACATCCTTCAACACCATTCAACAACGTTCAACATCATTCAGCAGGGGTGGCCAAACGCTTTCAACATGTTGAATTCAACAATGTTGAACGATGTTGAATGAAATGTTGAAAGCGTTTGGCCAGGCCTTAATACTTTTCAAAATGATTAACACTAGAGTTGTCCATGGAACTAGAACGAAGCACGAATCCACACTGTGAAACGTTTTAGAAACTGAAAAATCCAATTGTTTATAGCTTTTTCCTATTGAGCCCCCTTACTAATATTTTGACCAAAACTCTCTAGAATATAAAGCCTCTGGTGAGATTTTCTTACTAGCATTAAAGTTACTCAAATCCTTGAGAACAAATTGTTCTCATGTGAAGACTGAAGACGTCAAATGGGAAACACCCAAGTTATTTTTGGCGTGATCGAGCTGTCTTACGACCTTATGTCACGGTATACCTGCAAAATTCCGAAACCTGCAAAACCACAAAAAAAAAAAGAGAAATAGACGGTGACTAACACACACGGTTAGAGAAGAGCGGAAGATATATCGATATGAAAATAATAATCTTAGAATAACCCAGGGTACGTCCCTTCCATTGGAAAATGTTACCAAAAACAGTACATGTATCACCCACAGGACCCCGAAACTCTAAATTAATAACGTTTTCACAAAGTTTCCCACATTACGATGTCTTCCGGAGTTGCTGGATATATAAGTCTGATATCAAACGTGAGTTTGTATTCTATCTTATACCTTTTGTGATAAAGATATACAACAAAAATGGACTCATTCAAAGGTAAGGAATTAGTTACAAATATTTGATCAACTTCTAGTATTAGTATTTTACTCTGACTAAAGCCAGACTATTTTATCTGCCAAGGGGAAAACTGTTAGCGATGAACTTGTTAATAGCAATTTGTAAACTATATTATAAACTCCTAATTCACGAGAGCATGGTTCGTTTTAAAATCAAGCAGAATTAATGATTTTACTTTTCAAGAGGAAAATATATACTCGATCACAAAAGTTAAAGTTGTTTTTCGCCTTTGTCAACTATCAGATAATAACAGCACTTTTCATGCATTAGTTAAAACAGCTTACCCATAAAAAATCTTCGGATGTTGTCTCCCATATAATATAGCTCTAAATGTATATAGTAAGCAAAAGAAAATAATTCAAAGATGTTGGCGAAAAACATCCCACCTAAAACACATAATCAGAGCAATTATATTTACTTTTCGACGTTTCTCTCTGCATGGCGAAGGGCCTTCGCCCCCGAAACTGTTTCGGCAGTATATCAAACCTTACTATATTTCGATTTATATTTATACTTTTACACATTTCCATCCTACTTCCATTCAGTTAAATCGCATTTCGTTATAGATTGAGTCTTTATTTGGCAATCTTTCAATTCGATTCGATTCAATTCAATTCAATTCAATTCAGTTCAGTTTAGTTCAACAGTTCAGTTCAACTCAGTTCAACTCAACTCAACTCAACTCAACTCAACTCAACTCAACTCAACTCAGTTCAACTCAACTCAGTCTAGCTCAATTATAATTTACTTGCACATTTATCGTTTAACAGTTTTAAGGAATAATACTAGCATGCATAAATACATAAAGTGTAAAAGAGAAACAAAATAACATTTATTGAGAAAATAGGTCTGTCTTCAACTTACCTTTACTTCTTTTCACTGTTGTTTCAGGAATTGTCATAATTTTCTTAGCAATCACCGTACTCCGCCGTCAGAAAGTGCTCGCTCGACCGGCGTTGGGCCGTTCTTCGAGAGCAACGAGTACTCAGTGTAGTCCTGTTACATCGTTGAAGAAAGATTACACGAACAAGATCAAAATGATGTTGAATAGCATGGCAAGTCTGTTCTTTCTAGTGGAAGACGAAAAAAAGAAAAGAGTATGTAAATTCATTTACTTGATCGTTAAGAGACTTGCTACTCAGATATAATTCCTTTTTACATAGTTCAGAGATTCCCCAGTGCATAATATACATGATACCAAGTGACCTTATTCTAATATTCGCATAATTCAATTTTCAATTCTGAATTTTCAATTCTGAATTTTCAATTCTGAATTTTCAATTCTGAATTTTCAATTCTGAATTTTCAATTCTGAATTTTCAATTCTGAATTTTCAATTCTGAATTTTCAATTCTGAATTTTCAATTCTGAATTTTCAATTCTGAATTTTCAATTCTGAATTTTCAATTCCACTTTCAATACAATTTTCAATTCAACAATAGGCGAGTTTCAGATGTTGCGCGCGCATCACTGTTCAAAAAAACTGGCAAGCTCCACTCAGTAAGATCTACATGTTTAGTGCTGTGCGCAAAACACATCCACATGCTTCATTCAAATTAATTTGGTTTGATAATATAGAAAAGATATCTAACCTTCTCCGAAAAACTGGAAAAGATGTTACTTGATCATTTTAAGTGTTCTTTCAAATAAGACAAACTTAATTTTCATTTCATAGGTACTTTAAATTGCGTGTCACCAATTATAATCTTAGAGGAACTGATATACTAACCTAAGCTTAACACAGTTACAATAGTGGACAGAAATCATTGAGATATATGGGGCCAAAAATATGGAACAATCTTCTAGACGAGATAAAACGGCAGATAATATTAGTATTCTCAAGAATCTTATTCGAAAGCATAATTTTAATTATTAACTTTTTGATTGTATTTTAGTTATTGATAGTATGTATATAGTTTTACTAAATACGTTTGTATATATGTATATCTATTTATCTTAAGTACTCAGTCTGTCTAACTGGCACCTTGTGTGCTATATTTTCAACTGAGGATAAATAATAAAATATTAATTTTATTATTATTCGGGTTGACTACTTACAGTATATAGTATATCATTCTGTTTCCTTTGTGTTCAATTTAGAAAAGTCAACCAAGCCAACCGAGTATCTCTTTCCCACCAAGCTATGTAAAGTCCATAGGAACTAAAAACATGGTACACATTCAATATCTAACTTGAATATAATTTAATTATTACATCCGCCAGGAGGTTTCTGTCTGTCTGTCTGTCTGTCTGTCTGTCTGTCTGTCTGTCTGTCTGTCTGTCTGTCTGTCTGTCTGTCTGTCTGTCTGTCTGTCTGTCTGTCTGTCTGTCTGTCTGTCGGTATGTCCACCGCTGTTGTATTGTTACCTCGCGTCTTTTGCCCCCTCTCCCCTAACGGGCCCAATGCCCCGAAACCCGCTGTGGCATTGTCTGCGGTGGCCACAAAAATCTGACCGCAAGAAATGCTTGATTATGCAAACATTTTTGCATAATTTTGGTACGAGTGCAATCAAGCATTTTATTAATACATGCATGTGTAGGTCTCGTGAGCTAGCCTGGTTAGCGCGATGGCTCGTTTTCTTTTTAAACATTTCTAATAACCCGCTGGCGGAGGTATATGCAGTCTCTAGTCTGACTGCCCTATAGTTTCCAATATATTACAATAAAATATTGTAAAAACTTTTTGAATTGTTATTTAGACAATGGACAAACTTAATGCTTATTTCATGGAAATGGACAAATACACTGCATATTTGGACACACAAAAGCTTTCGGTTTTCCACAAAAATATGCTACAATCCATCAAAAACGTGGTAAGTTAAAAATATAGACTAATTAAAGCCATAAATTATGGAATAAATGAAGTATCAATGTGAAAAACATACCAACTGTGTTTTATATTTCTCTCAAGGGTACCTCCGTTCAAAAGTACTGCAACTGTCCATCCAGTCCAACAGGAAAACAATACTTTGTCTTCAGTCAGCCAGGTGGTTCAGTTCCTGGAAAGAAACTCAGTAACGCGGAAATGTCTTACGTTCTGTACAAAATTCAAACGTCTCTCCGTGATATCAGAGAGAATCATTACAGTGATAAATCCATCCAATGTCAATAGACGTTAAAAAAAGATTGAAAATTAAAAATTACATTAGATTAGTTATTTAACAACTGCATTAAAGTGGTTCTTTGATGAAAAAATTGTTGGCAATGTTTTTACATAATCCTAAAGATGTTATGGTATTTAGCAATCGTTGCAAAGTTTCATTTCAAAATTCGTTGAAGAAAAGGTGGTATTTTACGTGTGAAGTTTGTATTTTGGAGCGCCGCCATTAAAGTGGCCGAGCTTGAGAAGAATGAGTCGCGGAAGCTTATGACGTCATAAACTCAATAACAACAATGACCCTTTTGTTGACAACAACAATGATCTTTTGTTTTTGTTGAGTCTATGACGTCATAAGTTCTCCTCAACTCATTCTTCTCAAACACGGCCAATTTAATGGCGGCGCTCCAAAATACAAACTTCGCACGTAAAATACAACTTTGTTTTTGAGAATTTTGTGACGAGTATAAAGCATTTTCTAGCTAAACTGCATTAACACAATAACCAGTACTGAATAGTGATAGGAGGCGGGCATCTCTTTATTGGCCATGTTGTCGGACATACATACATACACAGTAACCATAATCCTTCTACAACCAATTTTAAAATTTGATAGTACAGGCGTACAGGAAGAGAATGCCTCGAATGGCACACTTTCTATTTTACTTCCTTAAATACAATCTGTGTTATTACCCTAGAGACTTGTCACACAGTACACTCAGGCTGCTGTACATTCCGTAACGCTACAAAATACATTTAAGGTTATGCAGCAACATTACCAACAATATTTTCATCAGAGAACCACTTTAATATTATGTGTTAAATTATTTATATGTGTAATACGCATAAATTCGTAAAATATTTTATTAAAATTTTGTAAAAAATATATATATCACATATATAAATTAATGTATTTTGTGGTGTTCTATGCAATAAGTAGAGGATTTTTTGTAATCGTGCATATTTCACTGGTTGCTATGGAAACAGCAATTTTTTTGGTTTCGGCCTAAATACTTCTATCAACAAAAAATCCCTTTACTTGTTGCATACTCCACAACCTGTAGAACATCCCCCCTAAAGTTTTAAAACAATTCCAAGCTTTGCCAAGTTGTTGCAAAAATATGTTTGTCATAATAAGTACTTCCATCCTGGAAAATTTTTTTGTCATTAGTGGAGTATTAATGAAGTTATGTCATAAAAATTGTTTTGAATAATCCAGGGCTAACTACCACCTTAATGAAGATTATCCAGTATTTTTATGAAATGATAAAAACCGAGTTATAAATTTTATAACTATATTTAATTTTATAAGTTCATAGTTCTGTTCAGTGCATAGTACCTAATATATTAAATTAAAATTTATTTGTAGACGTATTTTGGAAGGTTTTTTTCCCCAACTAACTTTCTAAACCTCTGATATTCTGATGAAGTCAAGTGCAAGCTGCTAGGCATGCATTGCCAGCTATCTCTGATGAAATAAAAGTAGCGTGCTGCGCTGCGTAGGCAAAGTCGAAATATAGTAAGGTTAGATATACTGCCGAAATAGAGAACGTAGGAGTCTAACGTTTCGAGCGAAGGCGGCTACGTCAGAGAGAAACGTTTCTCTCTGACGAAGGGCCTAGGAGTCTAACGTTTCGAGCGAAGGGCTTTCGCTCGAAACGTTAGACTCCTACCTTCTCTGTTTCGGCAGTATATCTAATCTTACTATATTCCGATTGTTATCTCTGATGATGCCGGTGATGGTAATGATAGTCATGGTAATGTTGGTGATAATAATGGGGTTTTTTTTTTTCATTTTTAATTTAATAACTTAATCACAAAGTAAAGAATATTTACAAGGTGAAAGGCGATCCAACAGAGCATAGTCCCAATTGAATAGATGGTAATGTTGATGATGGTAATGTTGGTGATGGTAATGATGGTGATAGTGACAGTAATGTTGGTGATAATGGTAATGTTGATGATAGTAATGTTGGTGATGGTAATGATGGTGATAGTGATGGTAATGTTGGTGATGATAATGGTAATGTTGATGAGAGTAATGTTGGTGATGGTAATGATGGTGACGGTGATGGTAATGTTGGTGATGATGGTAATGTTGGTGATAATGGTAATGTTGATGATGGTAATGTTGGTGATGGTAATGATGGTGATAGTGATGGTAATGTTGGTGATAATAATGGTAATGTTGGTGATGGTAATGATGGTGATAGTGATGGTAATGTTGGTGATGGTAATGATGGTGATAGTGATGGTAATGTTGGTGATAATAATGGTAATGTTGGTGATGGTAATAGTGATGATCATGGTGGAAGATGATCAAGGATGGTGATGGTAGTGGTACTGGTCACAAAGGTCATGGTAATGATCATGATGATGATGGTCATGATGATCGATGGTCATGGTAACGATGGTATTGTTGGTAATGATGGTCATGGTAATGATGGTCATGGTGATGATGGTCATAGTAATGATTGGCATGATAACGATGTCATGATGGTCACGGTAATAATGGTCAATCATGGCAATAGGCGAGTTTCAGGGTGTTGCGCGCGCGTCATTTTTCAAAAAAAACTGGCAAACTCCACTCAAAGTAAACCGCATACTGTTTAAAATCAACAAAGCATAGACACAGTTTCTGGATGTTTAACACTGTTATTCTGCTGCTGTTGGCTGGATAGCAAGTCTGTTAAACATATTGGAATAAGTGATCATAGTTTAATCTATACTTCTAGAAAACATTGCAACCCATGCAGATCTAATCCAAAAATTATTCAAAATCGTTATTACAAACATTTCAATATTGACAATTTTAAGCGAGATATTGATTTAGCTGCTGTTTGCCATTGCTTATTTTGTGGGGAGCCCGCCAATTCCTTTGCAAAATGATGCGCGCGCAATACCCTGAAATTCGCCTATAATGGTGGCCCTTGGTTATGAGATTGTGTGCTGTCCAATGCAAAAGCCTCCACTAAACACGTATGAATGCAGGTTATATTTTTGGAGTAACCTTCTCCTAGGGTGGGCTGCCAGGAAATTAGACTGAACACCCCCCCTGATCTAGAATACTTGTAGACCAGCCTCTCACCTGATTTGGCTCTTTCGTATGAAGGTTGGTGTGCATGTTCCTTCTATCGGTCACCTAACCCACCACCCCCACCCATAATCATTTAGTGATCGATGCATGAAACAACCCCCCCTATAAATACAATTTTATATCATGTGGGGGCGTGTCCGGCCCTGTGGCCTAATGGATAAGGCGCTTCCCTCCGGATGTCGTGGTGAGAGGAAGAGATTGTGGGTTCGAATCCCATCAGGGTCGTTTCAAATTCCCTCCTTTCCTTTCCCCGTATTCTTTCTCAATTTATTTTTTATTTCACTGCCAGTTAGGTTTCTACAGCGATTAAAATTTACTTTGGAACAAAATAAAGAAATATTACGTCACGAAATTTTTTCCCTTAAACCTACACTTGAATTGCGATGTAATCATGCGCGGTAGCTCACCCCAGGCTACTACCGTGCACCGACAATTTTGTAGATTGTACGATCGGAAATGGCGGCTGTCGAGGCTCGCGAAATACGGGCTGACCCGTATTAGCTACGCATGCGTAGAACGAATATCTTGCGTGTAAACGTCGCCAATACACGGCCGACAACTCACTTGAGCCAGCACGCACGTGGACTGCGAACTGTCCCATGAAAGTGGCCGATTTTCTACGCGATTTCCGATCGTGCTTTCATGAAATATGATGCTTTTATATCGCCTTTTATATCGCTTTTCTACTCATTCGTAGTTGCTTATCATGCGTCTAAACCAGAAGTTGGCGGATAGTTATCGCATCAAAAATCGCACGTGTAAACAAACGGGTCTTTAGGATAGATACGATCCAACAATATAGGATCTTGCAAGTGGTTTAAAAGAACTTTCGTTTCGTATTTCTTAAGCCCTAACCGTTTATTAGTACATTAGTATTGGTTTTCTTTGATGTACCGTGGTTGTTTATTTTTAATAGTTACTCCCGACAAGTTAATTGCCCCGGGGCAATTAACTTGATTTATGCGTGGTTGGGAAAATAAGCTTTAATCCATAGTCACAAATGTGATAAAGGATTTATCATCGCGACCGAATTGTTTAAATAGACAATCTCTGTGATAACGAACAGTTTTCTTAGGCAACCTCTGTGATAATGTACTAAGAAGGTTAGTTACCTCAACCTCGGTAACTAAACTATACAAAGAATTAAATATATTATATTATAGTTTTTTATACCGAGATCATATATAGTTGATAGTTAGTTAACGAGGCCCGTATTCAGTCCATTCATGATATAGATTTCTTAAATAATATCTGTTGTTACTTGTTACAAAATATAGTATTCTTGACTTCGTTTTAGAGCAATATAGTAGGCATTGATTTAGTATGCAAGGTAACTATATAATTAACAACCGCGGCACATCAAAGAAAGCCGACACATGAATGAAGTGAACTACTGATAAAGTAAAGGTTAGTTACAACTTAGTCGGTAACTAAGCTACAGTTAGTGACCTATATTCAATGCCTGTACTACATTGCTTTAAAAATACGTCTAGAACACTATTTTTTTGTTAAATAACCACGAATATCATCTATATCAATTTTAACTAAGTTGGTTAACTGAAAGTCGGTAATTAAGCTAGAGTTAGCTTAATTACCTCCAACTCGGTAACTAACAGCAACCTATACTTAACGACTGTAGCTTCAAAAGCCTCCATCAGTGGCCATTAACGTTGAACAATGAACTAAAAACGTTTATGGAAAAAAGTCAAGTTTATTAAAAAAAGTCAGATGATGACCGAAGATTCCTAACATTTTTGGCCCTGCATGTGATGACGGATACGTAAACTGATGTCTCGTATTTCCGACTCACAATAACATGCTTCGCAGTCGTACTCCAGTTACTCCTACCCATATTTTGAGTGGAAAGAAGTAGAGTGGTGCGTAGGTGGTAGACTACCGAGATTAGTTTTGATAACGAATTAACGAAATACTAATCTGTTTACTTTGCCTACCGTATGGATCGTTTTCAAACGAATCAACCTTTGAAGCGAGTCAAAAGATAGCCCTTGTTTACATGGGGTAGGGTGACCCTTGTAGCAGAGTTATAGTCAGTTTCAGCTTGCTTTTGAAATTCGTTTGTCACATTCGTTGGAAGGTTGGGAACTTGGTACGGAAGTTCGCGAAGTTCGTTGTGAAGTTCGTCGTGAAGTTCGAATTTAATAAGCTTTGAATTGTATTCCTTTGGTAAAATCACGGAGAAGAAGATTATTTGTTGTATAGAATATAATAATAGATACTTGGTTAAGCAGAAACAAATTGCCGACTTAAATTTTTATCTACCTCGCAACGTAGTTCGGAACATTGCAACGTAAGTTCGGAATGTTCATTTCAATTATACGTATCGGATTTCAAAAGCAAGCTGAAACGGTCACCTTCCTTTTGCGTGACCATTTTCCTATATTTTCGGTTTACATGTTATTGTTGGCGTCATTTGCTTGATATCTTCACAAGGTCTATAAGAACATGAAGGGCAGCCACAAAATCGTTAAGACATTTTGTTCGGTACGCGTTTTTTTCTCTCATTGAAACATAACCCGGCTGGCTTATGTAAACAAAGATAGCCCTGCTGCCAGGGTTACCCTAGCAAGCTGATAGGGTAACCCTCCCCCCAGGGTCACCCTAGCACTCATGTTAACGAAACACGGAAAGACAATGAACTACCCTTTTACTAGGGTAACCCTTCTAGAAGGGTCACCCTACCTCGATGTAAACAGGGGCCTAACGCCAGACGATTTTACTCGTCAAGTGGAGAGCCCTCGGTAGTGTCACGTAGTGAAGGAGTTAAGGATGGTTTAAAAACTCCTAAACTCTTTGCCTACCGTATCGTCGTTTTTGAACCAAGCAGACTTTAGTATTTTTGGTACGGCTCGGATAAAAAAGGTATACGTACCAATTTTACCCGTGCTCGGACTACCTATTTATAACGTCCAAGCACAGATAAAATGAGTACGGGTACCAATTTAACCGAGCCGTAACGATGATTAACCTCGCTACTTGACAAGTAAAATCGTCGCTGGTGTTAGAATAAAATACTAAAGTCTGCTTGGTTCAAAAACGAGCGATACGATAGGCAAAGAGTTAAGGAGATAGTTTTTAAACCATCCTTTACTCCTTCACTACTTGACGTGTAGTTAACTTATTATAGAGCCCCATTTACACTACACTTGATTATTGGTGTATAGATACTAAAAAAATATAGATATAGATACTTAATATAATATTGTATAGATACTTACAAAGTATTGTAAGTTTTAGCTGTCAGGCATTGGGCCGTTTTACCTGAGTGCCACATCTCGTGGTACGAAACTAAATAGTAATAAATATGCCTAGTCAAATTTGTTGAGTCGTTCTACCTCCATTTGTTTAATATGCTCTTGGTATCCATTGAGCACTCTGCCAAATGTATTGTTCCAAGCTACACTGATGAGCTGTAGTACAGAGAAACACCGTGTCTGTAGATTGAACTATATATACTATAAGTGGGCTTACCTCAAATGTTGATCGTCGCTACTGTCAGTTTCACGCTGGGCGATGAAACTGACAGTAGCGACCATCAACATTTGAGGTATAAGCCCATTATAGTATATTCGCTCTATCTTTACGGCATTGAGCACTTTTCGACATTTCGCGAACAACACTTCGTTTGTTTTAATATATATATATATATATATATACTACACACTATTACACCAAACTTGTTTCTAGTACATATGTCATGTACTAACCACATATACGCACATATTAATAAAAATATCAGATTTTATCCTACATTGTCCACATAAACACATTCTACTCTTTATAAAAAATTATAATATATTAATTTTTTAGGGGCGGTTCACATCAGGCGAGCTAACTCGGTTATCTGGCTGATTTTACGTCCCAAACATCTCATGACTACTTCTATTTATTTTATGTATATTGTTTATATATCTATGATATATTCTTCCCTATATACAGTTTTCGCGATCTGTATTCTTATAATTCACAAAACTCCCAGCTCACTCTAGTTTTCAACCGAAAACAAAACACCACAACTCGGCTTCGACTGTGGACCGGTGGTTGTGTAATTTTGTGGTTAACAGGTTGCCTTACAAGTCAAGAGGTATGCATGTAGTGGCCAAGATAAACATCACGCCTGTTGTTTTAATACAACGCTGGCAAAATCTCAATTCTAGACAATCTCGCTTTATAAGCCAAATCTTCCTCGTCTATATTTTCACTTGGCGATGTCTTATCCCGTTTATCAGAGAACCTCAACCGAATTGAGGAGTACATTCGCCGAATGGACCCCTTGCGCTGCATTACAGGCTCGTTACGGAAGCTTCGGAATTTCGAGGGTCCTCTTGCGAATGCATTGGCTTCGTTACGCTTGCTCTCTTCAGTGTGATACGTCAATGGATTCGTTCCTGAAACACTACAATTATAAAACAGTCGGCACTCGAGGATATCATCCAGAACTCGGTGGGCTACCTTGTTCGCGTATAAACCACGGAACTTAAACTTACATCTGCCTGTAGAGGTGGATATCAGAAGTTTGTTCTTGTAACAGACGAGATTGCTTAAAGCTCGCCATTCAAGGTGTCGTTTCAGAACGTCAGGTTCATTAAGGTTGTTTAGGTTATAAACCTTGACACCTTCCTCCGAGATGGATATCTGGACATCACTTTTATCACTGCAGTCTTTAGCTTGGTGTTTCAAAGGGCTGAAGTCAGGGACAGTAGACATAGTCGTAAGAAGGCCAAGCCAGGCTTCTTTCGTTTTCATTCCCGAATGGCCACGATGACGGTGGACAACGTCGTTTTCGTAATCTCTCGCATTGACTTCAGTAGTACAGTTGATTCCACTGGGATGCATGAAGAACGAGCCCAAGAAATCCTCCAAATATCCCGGTGTGTGGGTCTTACGAGTAAAGTCGCCGATGACGGCTTGAGCAAAATACGAATCAATGGCTGCATGTTGGCTTGCGCTGCACGACAATTGACCTCTGTTTAAATCACTCTTGATCTGGTAACAGCACAGACGGAGACAGCTGTCGGACAACTGTTCGTTGGCTTCGGGGTAGATTCGAACTCCCAATTGAAACTGATAAGGTTTTTTGAAGGAATGCTTCTTTACGGAATCTGACAGCGGTAACCAGTTCATTTGTCCGTCTGTGTCCGGGTACTTCAGACCGAAATGCTTTAGATCTTGTTTGGGAATAGCCAAACGCTCACCAAGTCGGTTTAATATGGCTACGCCAGTTACCGAGAGATCTTTGTCGAATTTCTCGTTAATACAAGTATTGTCCATAATAACGACCCGCGTCTCGCACGACGCCATTTGTCGTCGAAACGACGAACCAATACTCCTCAGTCTCAAAGACATATATCGCCAAAGCTGATCACGGCCGAAGGCAACTCTCTGTGTGTCAAAGATACACACTGGTCTATTTTCTCTCTCCCTTCCTTTTCCTGCTCGGAAATTGTGTTTAGTTACCCTTAAATGGCTTCAAGCATATAGTGCTTTAAGTTTTCTCGAAGATTGTTTACTATATCGGTATATATATAGCAAGCAGACACAACGCTGAGTGCACTTGAAAGACGAGTCATACGTACATCAGGTCAGCGGTTGATGGCAACGATAGGGTTGTATTTAGGGAGTCAGCCTGCGCCTTAGCCTGCGTCGTCCTAAATAGAATATTATATCCTGAGAAGAACGGCCTTCTCTCACATGCTCAGGAACAAGGTAGCCTGCGTCGTATCCGGCCTTCGGAAACCCGAGAATATCGGGTTTCCGAGTTTCCTATTTAGGAAGTTAAGTTAGAGTGGTCGGAGTAACCCCTCTCCAACAATAAAGCTTCTTCCCCAGGGAAGATTGTGATGTAATATATCATACACGAGGAGTTTTTCATCAGGATATCCAAACACCGAGACGTTTGTTGAAAACCAAGGCGAAATATAGCATCTCAAACAAATCAGTATTTTAAGAGAAAATCAAGATGAAAGTTTGCTTAATTTATGTAATTTCTTCCTCCGATATCCAAACCACCGACACGGTACTGATTTCCTTTGGGATGATTACATCGTATTCATACAAGATGACCGACAATTTCTATTCCTTTATGTAATAGATAAATCCCGAGAATCGAACGAGGGGTGTATGCTTTATATTGCATACATCCCAACGTGTGAGGGATTTATCTGACTTAATTTATTATTGAGGAGGTTTTCCAACAAAGTTTTGTCTATTTTTTCCACCTTGGACAAAGACTTTCCTTGTTTTTTTTCTTCATTTCGTTTCTAATTATTATTCAAGGGCTTTATGCGATATGAAGCCTCAGAAGAACAAAGAAAACCGACTCAATAATAAATTAAATGCTTCTAAATTTATATTAGCTTTTCCAGCCTCGTTCGTGTCCAAGGTTCTTTTCAGTTATGAACACAATAAATTAACGAGGTTCGAATAGGCTAATTAATCACGCGGTTTTCTTTGTTATTCGTAAGTCTTTGTCCCTCATACAAACTGGAATTCAATTGGATTGAATTGTCATTATAAATGCACGTTCTTTATCTGTATAAAGCCCAGGAAAGTATATAGAGCGTTTTCACTCACGTGATCGGTGGCCCATATGGTGAAACAATACGAAATATTTGAATAAGAAAGAGCTAATTCCCATACCGTACACCAATATGGCCGCCATTTCATTGTTTTGGTACACCAATATGGCCGCCGTGACGTCAGATGAAAACGCTCTATAGATAAAGACAAAACCATGTGAAATTGTTCTCGGTATTAACTCTTACATAAAAGAATATAAATTGAATACAGTGTATATTAAATCTATAAAAGACAATTGCAGGAACGCCGTTAAACTTTTGTTTACGATAATCAGAGTAAATAGGTCAACTCGTCAAACTCACGTCTGAACTAATTGAATTAGAACGACTAGAAATAACTCAACTGCACACATTCAAAGTAAGATTATAGTGGGGACTGGGGAAGCGATCAGCATAAGGGAATTAGAATTTGGGAATATTATGTCAAAATTTAACGGATTTCTTCGAGCTTGTGTACTACTCTATCTATTCTTTGTTTAATTATTAAAGTGCCTATGTCATCCTCAGGGACTTTACATATTTATACCAATTGGAACATTCTGAGAAGATTTATAATATATCTTCTCAGGCGAAAACTTCAAGGAATTTGTGCTATATGAAAATCACTTTACAGATTCCTCTTTTGACGTCACTCCGTCAACTTTAACGGCAAAAAAGTCCATGAAGATGACATTTTCGCCTGAGAAGATATATTACAAATCTTCTCAGAAGGTTCCAAATATCCTAAATATGTAAAATCCCCAACCATGATATTGGTTCCATAAGAGACACTACTAGATCTATGCCATCATTCAAAACTGCTTTGTACAAATACTATCTAGATCTTACTGATGATATCTATGATCCGGAAAACCCGAAAACATTTAAATCTGTATGTGTTAAGTGCCACACAACTCGTTCGCTCCACAGTATATCTGTGAGAGAGTGTTGTTAGATCGATTTTATTTATTTATTTTTTTACTTATTTATTTATTTATCAATTTATCTGTTTATTTTGTTTATTTAATTACTTATTTACTTTTTTATTCACTTTTTTACGTATTTCTTTACCTAATATTTACATATTTATTTACTCTTTTATTTATTCATTTATTTATGAGATTATTTATTTAACTAGTTATTTATCCAATTATTCATTTATTTATTGTTTGTTTGTCTGTCTGTTTATCTATTTATTTATTTACTTATTTATTTATTTATTGGGACCCGTTATTGGAGATTTATATCTCTGTGGTCAGTCCCTGCCTTTGTATTTACTTTATATCACTATTTATTTCCTGTATATTTGTTGATTGTTTGTATGTGTGTATTATCTGGCAAATCTTGTAAAATAAAATAAAATAAAATAATAAGAGAAGAAAATGAAGGAAGTGTGAGAGAAGGGTGAGTCTGCTCAAGGAAAGGAGGAGGCAGAAAACGGAAAGAGGGGAGGGACAAGAAAAGGGGGATGAGAGAAGGAAAAGGGGAGAAGAGGGAAAGAGAGTTTACACACGAATATTAAAAAAAAAATAGAGAGAAAAAATCCATAATTTGTTTACTAGATTCATAAATAATAATTCTGTTCTAGTTATTCATTCATCATTCAGTTAAAGTTGAAATCAAGCCTTATAGCTGAGTCACTAATGTTACATGAATATTGGAAAACACAATTGGAAAACATTTTGCAACTAGTTAATCATATATCGATCGTACTTGCAGACTGTCCCTCGACCGTTCCCCCCTGGAAGCGTATTGTACATTAAAGAGGTTGATTTTTATTCACTTTCTGATGATTGACAGCGATAACTTAAAGTGCCCCTAACCTCGACAGTTTTTATTGTCTTATTTGGAAGAACTTTTAAAATGATAAAGTAACTTCTTTGGAAGATTTTCGCTTTTTCGCTTTGTTTTTGAGATATTTCATTTTGTTTGATATGTAAATGTCCGGAATTTAGGTCACATATGCATAATGACTTATCGAAGACGCTTGTGTTTCTCTTTCATTCTCGAACGAAATCCTTTAAAATCGAGAAAAGAAACACGCACACATGTTATTCATAATATAGTAAGTATAGGTTAGTGACCGAGGTTAAGGTCACTAACCGACTTAGTTTATTCATGACACAGACGATATTTGTCGTTATTTAAGAAAAAAATGGTATTCTAGATGTGGTTTTAAAGCGATATAGTAGGTCATTTAATATGCAAGGTCAATAACCTATTTATTGACCGCGGCACATCAAAGATAATTTATGCATGAATAAACTAAGTAATAGATAAATCCCGAGAACGAGGGATTTATCTGACTTAATTTATTATTGAGGAGGCTTTCCAACAAAGTTTTGTCTATTTTTTCCACCTTGGACAAAGATTTTCCTTCATTTCGTATCTAATTATTATTATATAAAGACTTCGGAAGAACAAAGAAAACCGACTCGATAATAAATTAAGGTTAGATATACTGCCAAAACGAACGTAGGAGTCTAACGTTTCGAGCGAAGGCCCTTCGTCAGAGAGAAATCATATTCATACTTCAGTGTTTTTATTTGATGAACGCAAAGTTATATAACATTCTCTGATAAGTCATTATGCATGTGTGACGTAAATTCCGGACATTTGCATATCAAACAAAATGAAATATCTCAAAAACAAAGCGAAAATCTTCCAAAGAAGTTCCTTTATCTTATTTTAAAAGTTCTTCCAAATAAGACAATAAAAACTGTCGAGGTTAGGGGCACTTTAAATAAAATATTTGCTCGCGAATAGGAATTTTATGCCTTCCGTCGTGTTAATGTTGAAAGATAGGCAGATAGCATAATTAAGTGTATCGAGAACACATGACTTTTAAGATAAGAAATACCGGAAACACCTCAGGGAAGCTGGAATATCGAGATAACTATTACGGAATGGTGTTATAACACACCCTATCACTATTTTACTGCCATTCACATACACAGTCCACTGCCAAGTAAAGATATTCTGAAATTTATTTACCCGCCTCCTCCCCATATCTGCGTCCATAAATTTTAGTTATTATAGATATATTGTTCTAGGTTTTGGCGTTATCTGGCCCTCACCTTCACTGGGTGAAACCATTTTAGCACGTTTGTAAAATACATAGTTTATAATTTCTGTTTTCAAAGTTTTAATAAAGCGGCTAGGGGATTTTTACCCCTAGCCAGATTATCCCAAAACGTGTCAAAGTCATTATATTAATTCACCCAGTAAACGGAGCTCAGGAAATGCAACACGCAATGTATCGGAAGATTTATATATAGAACTAATTATCGTACACGACGGAAGGCATAAAAACGTTTAAAGGGTATTGGCGACATTTTCGACAATCAAACTTTTATTTGTTTTCGCTAATTCGCTGTACAACTCAGAAAATTCTGAGCTCCAGACTGGACCCGAACCCACAGCGCTCTAACTATTGAAGAGAACATCACTAGAACTCAGATGGCAGACTGATACGATATTTAGAGCAAAATAAACTATGTGGTAAAAAAAGTAACTAGCTACCGATAAAAGTTACAATGAAAAGAAAGTAACTAGTTACAGTTACAAAGTAACTCCAAATATTTTGTAACTAGTTACAAAGTTACATTCCTTTGTCCATGTTACTAGAATCAGACAGACAGACAGACAGACAGACAGACAGACAGACAGACAGACAGACAGACAGACAGACAGACAGACAGACAGACAGACAGACAGACAGACAGACAGACAGACAGACAGACAGACAGACAGACAGATAGATAGATAGATAGATAGATAGATAGATAGATAGATAGATAGATAGATAGATAGATAGATAGATAGATAGATAGATAGATAGATAGATAGATAGATAGATAGATAGATAGATAGATAGTTTATTAAGTTTCAAAATTTGCAGCCTGCTAAGGCTGAATTAGATAAAAACTTTACATCAATTAGATCTATGAATTACTTAACCCCTTAAGAAATTACTGGTTTTTAGATGCCATGCAGTACCATAATTATGTTTTTACAGCTAAATATAGTTGTCACTAAGCAGAAATGCCAGAAATAGTCAAATTGTATATGATGCATCTTTATTATTATATCAAAACCATTTTTATCAAGAAAGAATGACATCCTCAACTGAAAATCAGTAACTATAGTCACATTTTTAAACCAAATATTGTAACTAGTTACAGTTCTTTAAAAAAGTAACTACAATCTTGGACAAAAGTATTCGGACACAACAACACATTCTTCACTTATAACATTTCATTCTGCTTCAGCCTGTTCTGCTTGAACGATCGATGCCTAGCAACCCCCTCCTCCCTTTCAATGTTGTTCACTGTATCAAATATAATGTATTTTCATGCATATTTGCCATTTATATCCGTCAACATTGATTAGGGGGAGGGGTTTTGTTGCTATATGTAAATTTTTGCGTAAACATGAACGTGCGCGTGGCGCGTCCCAATGACTTTTGTCCAAGATTGTCTGCAAGCGATTTTTGCAAAATATGTTGATTGACAGTGTCAGTGAATTTTAAAATGTCCCTAATTTAATTAAATATACCTCAAGCAAGGACTAAATATTGAAATAAATGTTTTTACCGAATTACTCGTGTTTGTGATTAATTAGCTATTCCGAAGTATTGTTTAACAATACCGTTTAAACAATTATAATAATTATTCATGTATGTTAATTAGCGGTACACACGGTACACACTTGTGCGACGTTATTATATAAAAGAACAGAGTTAAAAATCCTTTTATATATCGGTGCACAAGTGTGTACCGTCTTACACAAAATCTAAAATAATATTACAACACTTGCCTCAATATACGGCAGTAGAACAACAGCATTTCACTTACATTTCTGCATACATTGTGCATATTCTCTACGCTATAAGTGTACACTATATAGGCACCACAAAGGCGAAACATTAAATTGCCGTGTGAAGTTAATATAATTCCACGTTGACTGAAACACAACATGTATACATGCGGGTGCATATTGCACCAAGGAACAACAGCATTTCCCACATTATTTCCCTATTCTCCCTTGGTGGAATCACAATTCTTGAACAAACAATTCAGAAATTCCTCAAAACATTTATATTATTTTAATTTTTTGGCACAAAAAAAACGTAATATATTTAACTAATCAACTGAGACTATACACTTTTAATGGTCGTTTGAGTAAAAAATAAGGCATTATTGACAGAGACACATTTCGCAGACAATCTTGGACAAAAGTATTCGGACACAACAACACATTCTTCACTTATAACATTTCATTCTGCTTCAGCCTGTTCTGCTTGAACGATCGATGCCTAGCAACCCCCTCCTCCCTTTCAATGTTGTTCACTGTATCAAATATAATGTATTTTCACGCATATTTGCCATTTATATCCGTCAACATTGATTAGGGGGAGGGGTTTTGTTGCTATATGTAAATTTTTGCGTAAACATGAACGTGCGCGTGGCGCGTCCCAATGACTTTTGTCCAAGATTGTAGTTATAGTTATAGTTACAGTTACTTCTTCAGAAAAAGTAACTAGTTTCAGTTACATACAGTTACTTAAAAATGTAACTAGTTACTGTAACTAGTTACTTGTAACGAAGTTACTCACAGCACTGGGGAGGTGTCATTAATTCTATCCGGGAGGGGAACAGAAGGAAAACTGAACATTTTTGCTAAAGTTTCGTGGCCCAACACCATTTCTCAGGATGGATTCATGACCCAACTATAAAATTTGTTTTGGTTTCGCGGCCCAGTATTTTTTGAATAAGATGTAGGTAATTGGACAAACACTGGGGTTATGAAATTTTCTCGAAGCTCTGGATGCCCAACTACTATATTTACAATACATATTTTCTGGGAACAAGGGGTTCTCGAAACAATTTAATTTTTTCTTTGGGTGTGATATGGATATGACTTGGAATTTAATATACAGCGTATTAATTTTTAAGTATTAAATATTTTTTTTCATCGATTACATTTGATACTAACCAAAAAGGTCTCAAGGCCCATCAAAGTTTTTCCGAATGTTTTCGTAGCCCCGCCAAATTTTGATTTATAGTTTCATGGCCCAGCACTTTACCTTCTGCCCCCTCCCGGGTAGAATTAATATACCTCCCTTAGATATATTTTGCTGAAACAGAGAACGTAGTAGTCTAACGTTTCGAGCGAAGGCCCTTCGCCAAAGAGAAAGGCCTTCGCTCGAAACGTTAGACTCCTATACGTTCTCTGTTTCGGCAAAATATATCTAACCTTACTATATTTCGATTGTTGTTTCAACACTGCCTACGAAGCACGCTACTTTTATTTCACTATGTGGTAAACTGCCGAGGTCTTTGGTAACGGACGTTTGGAGCGGAGCCCTTGATCAGAGTGAAATGTGACATCACTATGATGAAGGATTCCGCCCAAAACGTCCGTATTTCGTTACCGAAGACCTCGGCAGTTTACCACATTTTCACTTTGCTCTATCTAAAACACTGCCTGCGCAGCACTCTACGTCGATAGGTGCACGATATTTATACCTAATAACGAGTCTTGTGGGACTTATAGCATAACAAGTACTTGTGACAAACGTACGGTTTGACTTGTTTCCAGGCAAACGCGATTTAAAAACTTAATAGTTAATTACCAAAATAATACTTTTCGCGTGCATGCGCATGAAGATCGTGTGGTGCTCACACGGTGATGGGCAATCTTATGTTCGGAGCATCGTCGGAATCTTCCAGTGGCTAAAGCGACTTCTACTACACTGACCTTTGCCCTTTAACAATCAGACTGGGAGCCTTGGGCTTGTTTACCTTCCTGAGAGTCGAGTGCGAGCGGACTTTGTGGGAGCTTTCTCTGTTCGGGAACACTGCCCGGTCTGGACCCAAGAACTAACTGATCCCCGCTTCCGATTGAACCGTTTGTAACATCGGATAAGCTTCGGGGTTTACCGTCGAGGTGTAGATCCACCGACGTGGAAAGATTGGGGGTGTTTAAAGCTGAGTTCGATCGCCACCTGGGGGTCTCGAGATCGGGAGTGAGTTTTGGAGAGAGGCGTTGAACTTGCTGAAGGCACGAATTCAAGGTTGCTCGGCGAAAGGCTTCGTGGCGGTTGGCTTGAGGATGAAATAGAATGATGTTGAGTTTTGGTACGTAAATAAGAACCACAGTTGTCAAGTTAGTGAGCAATACGAACAAACACGTGATAAACTGCTTAGCTGAGCCCGCGGTTTGTAGGTACCCAGGTATATAACCAAGCCACATTAGGAGAAAACCGAACATCGAGAAAAAGATAAATTTCGCTTCGTTGAAGCTCTCGGGCAGTCGCCTGGCGTTGTAGGCCTCGTAGGTACACAATAGAGCCAGAAGTAGAATATAGGCAAGTTGATACAGATGAAGTGCGCTCGCGTGCGCACAAAACACCACAACCCTGTGGTCAGCGGTTTTGACGCGTTCGGTCGTTACGGTCAGCGGCGCGAGTACAATCCAAGCGGTCGTCCCCGCTGTGGGAATACACGCCATTACAAACGTCAGCACGAATTGGACCTTGTTACTTAGCAACCGACTGCGTTTCGTTAGCCTCGATTTCGAGTTGAAAATGCGCACAATTCGATCTGTTTTTAAAAACATAATTGATGTGACAATGGCGAAAAGGATGGAGAAAAGGAACGAGCGTGCGACGCACGTGGCGCGAGTTGGTCGACCAATGAAGAGAAGGGGAAGAAGAAAGATCAAACCATGGCTAGCCAGATGTACGACGGAGAGCTCGCGATTCGACGCTTTCACGACGGCCGTTTTCGAGTAGCTCCGAAAGACGGCGATTACGAAAATAACAAGAACGAGGCCGAAAAAACAGAAGACCAGAAGCGTGATCGATAGAGCCGATTGCCATCTCAAAAAATCCACATCGACTTTCACACATTCGGCTCGATTATCAGTTGACATTTTCCCATCTGGGCACTGGTGACAGGCTGTGTTACCAACAGTATCCTTGTAGTAGTCATCTGGGCATTTCAAGCATTTCCAACAGCATTTTATGCTAGACTTTACAAAGTAAAACCCAGGCTGGCAATCTTCAGAACAGCGGGAAACAGGCGTCGATGATTGACCAGTATTCCACTGAATTTTGACGTTTTCATTCAAATCAAGTTTGGACGTTTCACCGTCCCAATAACCAATACTGACAAACTCTTTAGATGTTCTGTTTCTTTGGAGGTTCTTAATAAGGTACGCCCCGAATACAGGATCTCCTTTATCGGTGAACATAAACGTCCCACTTCCGGAAAGGGCCTTGAACTTTACCATTTTGATACGATTCACGAGCGTTTGTTTGTCCAAAGTCCAGTTGTTTGGGTAGGAGTCTGTCAAGTTCTGTAGCCCATAAGCAATCGCGTAGACCGCGTCCATAACATTGGCGTACTTATTCGGTGGTAGTGAAGCAGCACTCGGGAGCTGCTCGCGTGAGCATTTGCCTGGCGACTGAACACACTGGTTGTCCTTGAACCCGTCTTTTGCCCAGTACTCTTTCAACCATGGATTAACATCCCCATTCTGCGTTTTTGGTGTTAAACTCTCGAGGTGCTGCTCAAATTCCGCATGCCTTCCGAGAAAAGGTAGTACACCCAACATTCCACCAATTACACCGAAATCGACTGTATCCTTAACACGGCTATTATCACCCCATGACTCCGTGCCAATCCAGGTTATATTGAATAACTTCCCCGTTGCTTGGGTAAGGAAGTCGATCGCACTTGGCTGTTGGCACCAAAGCACAACTACGGTAGTCCGAGCGTCTTGCTGCAATTTCCGAATGATATTGTCAGAATCGCGTTTTCTCTCTTCGGGGGAACTCCTCGTGAACATTCCCTCAATGGCGATACAAATATCTTTCATCTTTAAGCGATTTCTGAGGGCGACCAGGCCATTTCTCCCATACTCATCATCCGACACTACAACTGACACATACGTCCAATTAAAATAGGCTAACATGTCTGCTATTGCCTCGGCTTGGTAAACATCTGAAGGGATGGTCCTGAGGAATGACTGATACAGTGTCTTGTCGCTAAGGCTCGGACTAGTCGACGAGTAACTGATCTGGGGGATGTCATCGGCGGAGAAAAGCGGTGAGACCGCGGCGGAAATGCTAGAAGAAGCTCCCCCAACGACGGCTATTACAAGTGGGGAACTGGTCTTGTTTGTGTTACATAAACACGATGAACGGTTCGAGTTGTCTTTTCTGACCCTGTAGGACAAACGTTCTTTCTCGTTTGGTGACAACATGAAGTCAAGTGTAGCACTTAGCGCCAGATCGACCCTATTACACGAATCGCGAATATCGAAGCCGAGTTTCAAGTTTGGCAGTAAAGTTGCATTGGCGTTGATTTCTCGAATGGCAAACATCATAGCCTCGACCCACATTATTCCCGGTTCATTCAGTGCTAGATTGGCACCGGCGTGAATCGGTATAAGACCAGCGATAACAACATCGGCATTACGATTGTAGACCTTCTTTGGCGGGTCACAGACACTTTCCTGAATGCTTGCTGTAATCAAGTTAGCGAATATCCAAGACGGCAGCAATAGTACGGAGATGGGACGACAGTTCGTCATTTTAATTTATAATTTATAGCCTCTCAATACGAACGTCAAATCACCATTCATGTAGTATCCCTGGGTTTCACTAAAGACTGGAGGAAGACAGACCTGGTGACTTCCTTTTCTTGCTGTTTATCTTGAAACAGCAAACTGATAATGTCCTTGCATGATTTATTTCCACGTCATAGTTATTCAAGTTCACAAAGTCTTAAAACACGAGAGACAGCACGCGTTGGCATGACATCCTGTAGTCGCTAAAAGGCTCTCGACTTTAATAAATAACATCCGCTGTGCCCGCATCCCGAGGGATAAACTCAGACAATAAGCTCGTTATTTGTATCACATCAACGGCGAAAAATTCGTCAGCAAGTCGACAAAAGTCAAGAGGAAGATCTATGGCTGCTTATCTATCATTGAGCCAACAAGTTCGCTCCACTGATCAAACATAAAAAAAGATCATTATAAATTAATTTGCCGTAACCCAAGAGACATTAACAAAAACATTATATTACATGCATTTTTCGACGTTCATTAAATGATACGAGGTTAGATACAAGTTATTACCAAAATATGTATTCGATCAGAGTGTTGATTACAAAATAAAATAAAAATAAAAATAAAAAATAAAAATTGAAATTGGTCTTGATAATTTAACATGCAGTCAAGTTAATTGGAGATGAACGCAAAATGGGAAATGTTTAATTATAAGCCGAATATATATATGGAGGCATAGCATTAGCATAAAATGTTATTATAAAAAATGTTTATTCGATCAGAGTTTTGATAACATCCATATATAGAAAAACAAGGCTTGATAATTTAAGAAAAACAGAGGCCTATGTCAAGCTAATTTGAGATGAACGGGAAGTAGGGAGAATCTTCAAATAAGAATATATGAGAATAGCGTTAGTTACATGTTATTACAAAAAACATGTATATTCGATCGGAGTTTTGATAACGTCCATTTATTATATGGAGAAGAGTACTTTACTAGCAACTAAAACACTCGTAGAATCCATATTTCACTACATCCGGGAACCGAGTGGCGTATTTCTCGTGTATAGCTAACGTTCGCGAGTGACTATATCGACAAGTCAAAATTTACGCCTTTTGCCGCAAGTAAATTTGAGCCAGTAACTTCTCTTAATTCAGTTTTTCACGCAAAATGACGTATTCGAAGAAGTTATTGTATTTTTCATTTGTATTTTCTAAAAGTTTAGGTCAAGCGGTTGTAGGTTTTGCATTAAACTCAGTTTATCAACATCACTTCCACGCATAATTTCATTGTCCATATAATAAATAGAACATTATACGGTGGCGAGAAGATATGGATTTTATGTTCGAGTGGCAAGGACAATATCTCACTCGTTCGCTGCGCTCACTCGTGAGATATTGTCCTTGCCACTCGAACATAAAATCCATATCTTCTCGCCACCGTATAATATCCCCTTTATATAAGACATACACTGAAATTAGGCTTGATAATTTAAGAAAAACAAATTAGGCTTGATAATTTGAGAAAAACAGAGGCCCAGTCAAGCTAATTTGAGATGAACGCGAACTGGGGAGAATCTTGAAATAAGAATATATATGAGAATAGCGGTAGTTACATGTTATTACAAAAAACATGTATTCGTTCAGAGTTTTGATATCATCAATTTATGATATGATGTATACTGAAATTAGGCTTGATAATTTACTGACAAAAACAGAGACCTATATCAAGCTATTTTAAGATGAAGGCAAAAGGGAGAATCTTCAAATAAAAATATATTAGCATAGCGTTAGTTACATGTTATTACAAAAAATATGTATTCGATCAGAGATTTGATAACGTCCATATATAAGACACACACTGAAATTAGGCTTGATAATTAAAGAAAAACAGAGACTTAGGCAAGCTAATTTGAGATAAATGCGAAAGGGAAATGTTGAAACAATGAAAAATAAGAATATACAAGCATAGCATGAGAGATACATATTATTACAAAAATATGTAAGGAAAAATCTTCAAATAAAGATATATGGATTACAGGCAAATCATAAATTCTTCGAAGCCTGCATAACTTATTATTATTTGAAAGTTTGCGTGGTGACAAATTGTAATACAAGCGAGAATTTGTGGTAACACCACTTTTATGTTTTAATATTGCTGAGCTTTCGACCTGTTTACTCAGAAATACCAACATCGTGTAGGCTCACGTCATAACAGCTCTGTAATAAATAATAAACGTGTTGTTACCACAAATTCTCGCTTGTACTATACAACTTATTCTTCCTGAATAGTATATAGAAAGGCTCTTATATACTTCGTGCACCGGACATAATTTTCGGGTCAATTGAATAAACGTTCCTACTACGAAAAATCTAGCGAGTTTTTCTAATGAACGAGGCGATTCAACTTATCCTAATATATACCCAATGCAAAATTCTGTATCTAGTACAAAATTTGGCGGTGTCGTATTGTGTATACGCGTAGACAAATTGCGAGTCACAGATGGTTGTTTTTCGCTTTTCATATCGGATTAAACAAATACGCAGATGATCATTCATATATCATTTATGTAAATTAGATCTGTCAAACCTGATAAATGAAACAAGAAAATAAAATCATCCCCCATAGTCGATATGTCAACAATTAGTTTGTTCGACCAAAGCCATCGCATTATGATGATTCAAAACGAAAATATTAAGGTACATGGCTTGATAGGAAAAGTTATGAAAAATTATATTTTTTCCCTTAACCCCTCGACCACCAGGGGTCTTCCCTTGACGAGAAAAATCGTCTGGCGTTAGCTAGAGTAAAATAGTCTGGCGTTAGCCAGAGTAAAATACTAAAGTGCGTCTACATGCGTGGTTAGGAGTCAAAGGGTTAAAACGTTTTGCAGTGTAGATTTGTGCCTCATTCTAGTTCCTTGCATAGCTCTAGTGTCAGCGCTGATAATTGAAAAGTTTTACACTTGCAGCATTTGTGTATCTGGACAAATTACATTTATTGTAATTGTGCAAATTTAAAGTACATATAACGTCTGTGGGGATTTAACATATTTGTAATCTATGGATTCTCCTGTGAAAAATTGTAATATATCTTGTCAGCCGAAAATTTCATCTTCATACACTTTTTTGCTGTTAAAGTTGACGGAAGTGATGTCATAGCGGGCATCTGTCCACATGAAAACCGCTTTACAGATGCCCGCTATATATGACATCACCTCCGTCAACTTTAACAGCAAAAAAGGCTCTGAAGATGAAATTTTCGGCTGACAAGATATATTACAATTTTTCTCAGGAGAATCCATGGATTACAAATATGTTAAGTCCCCACAGGCGTTATAATTATGCACTAGAACAAAGATTTCTCTCCTCCTGAAAACAGCGGACACGATTCTATGCACCGTGAAAAGTTTTAGAAGGAAAAATCTGAAATAGATTTCTAATTAGTGTTAGTCCAGAGCATATAAAACAAAAGAAAACAAATTCATTGCCTAATGGAAAACCGTCTCGCTTTAGACCTCCTGTTTACAAGCAATTCGGTAGCACACCGACGTTCTATTTGAATTTTTATTATGCCTACGTATAAGGCCTGGCCAAACGCTTTCAACATTTCATTCAACATCGTTCAACATTGTTGAATTCAACATGTTGAAAGCGTTTAGCCACCCCTGTTGAATGATGTTGAACGTTGTCGAATGGTGTTGCATTAATGATGTTGAACGAAATTTGAACATGTTCAAATTTTCGTTCAACACGCGTTCAACATTTCTATTGTTCTCAAAATGTTGAAAGGTGTTGAACGCATTTGGCCACATTAATTCATTCAACTTTGTTGAACAGAGACATGCGCCATGCGGGGTATTGTCGATTCCAGCTTTTGTGGTAGCCCGCGTTCAACTAATTGTCATTCATGAATGTTGAACGATGTTGAATTCATTTGGCCACTCGTGCTTTCAACATTATTCAACAATGTTGAATGATGTTGAATGCGATGTTGAAAGCGTTTGGCCAGGCCTTAACACTATATTTTTACATCCCTATATTGGCTATAATTTATATCGTTTTAGCTCGGATGTTGGACCCTATATTTATTTTTAGATACGTAACGTCATATATATTTCTGTTTTTCCATAGTTTTTGTTAATGACCTACGCAATTCAGCCTGTCAGTAGTTCTATTCAAGTACTATAAGCATCATGTAGTGTTTGTTATTCCTGTACGTGCGAAGTCTCCATATTTCTTCAGTTTCGATTACTCTATATTACAAGCAAGTCCAATATCAATTTCCATACTCTCTCTTTGTAATTATATTTTAACTTGATAAATATTTTAATTAGTTGATTGCTATGAAGACAATGCGAGAAAACATGCAACGTTTTGAAACAAGGACTTTTTTAACAAGTCCTGTGAGGAGAAACGAAGATTGTTCTGGTGATACTGTAGTCCAAAGAAGGGTCGGACGTCCTTTATCCTTTTCGCCAAAAAGAACGAAGACAAATCCACAATACGCTAACATGACCAGTGAACCTGACCCACTGATAATATATAGACCTGCCAGAAAGTGACGCAGGCTACCGATATTCTATACGAGAGTGTTATAGAGTGTTGCGTAGGAAGTGTTTTCAGCAGAGTAAAGTGAAAAGGCGGTAAACAGGCGAGATTTTTAGTAATGAAAACTGACGAGCGGAGCCCTTATCAGAGTAAAATGTGTTAATTAAAATTACATCTATATACGGACTGTTCATGCAAGGCATGCGAGGGCCTGTTCACATGAGGCGAGTTATCTTGGGGGGGGGGGGCAGGGTTATCCCTATCCCCCGAGATAACTCGCGGTGTTAGTTTATTTCCATGTTAAAAAAGTAAACCGTTCACATGAGACCGAGATAACTCGGGGGATAGGGATAACTCGGGGGCTAGGGTCAAAGTTGACCCTATTTCACATGATAAAACGCAACTACCGAGTTGTCCCTGGCCCCCGAGATAACCCTAGCTTCATGTGAACGCTTCACCCCGAGTTATCCCGAGCAACAGCATAAATACGCATGCCTAAGTTGACCCTACCCCCCCCCCCCGAGATAACTCGGGTGAAAGCGTTCACATGGAGGTAGGGATAACTTGGGGGCTAGGGTTACCCTATCGCTCCGACCGAGTTATCCCTATCCCCCAAGTTATCTCCGTCTCATGTGAACGGTTTACTTTTTAAACATGGAAATAAACTAACACCGAGTTATCTCGGGGGATAGGGATAACCCAACCCCCCCGAGATAACTCGCCTCATGTGAACAGGCCCTTATAGAGGGACTGATAAGGGCCTGTTCATGCAAGGCATGTAAGACATGCATGTAAGAGGGAGTCGTACAAAGACATCTTTGCCTTTCAATATCTGAAATACGAATTTCTTGACAGTAAATAACGTTGTTTAACTTTCTAAATCAGTATAGAAAAATCAGCACGAGTGTGTACTTTTTTCTTAATAATATTTCATTTCAGGTCATTGGTTTATATACAATGCTGTTTTACTCTTTCAAGGCTGGTTTTTACTCAGGAATATTTTCCTCAGGACAGGAACGGACAGCCTGGAAAGTGTTTTTTTGTGACTTGTGATCATGAGCTCTCGCTTGGGACTAATGACGTTAACACAAAGGAAACTTTTACTCATCAAACAAAGAACCCTCAGACATCTACAGGATGTTAACGGGTTAACAAGTGCATGATTAACCCATTCCTGCTTGAGCAGGCCAAAAATAGCCGACCTTTTATTTTTTTATCTCTGTCTAACGCCAGACGATTTTACTCGTCAAAGAAAGAATCCTCAAAGATTCCAAGCAGCAATATAGGTTAACAAGTAATTAGCCCATTCCTGTATAAGCTGGCCAAAAATGACCTGTTTGTTGTTTTACTCAGGCTATGTGCACACGGTAACTTTCCGAGCGTTTTCGTATTGTTTCAATGAATGAGCTGATTGTTCTCGATTCCCTTGAGAACAGTAAACAATACGAAAACGCTCGGAAACGTTACCGTGTGCACATAGTCTTAGGGGCTGTTTACATGAGCCGGGCTGACTCGTGTCACGAAATTCTTTCCTCGGCCACAAAAAGAGATTTTAATCAACGTTAGGATTAGTTTACATCTAAACTAAACCAATTCTTCTTCGTACATTTAGTTTATGCGAGTTTCAAAACCACAGTGAGATCCTAATCAATCGCGTGAGCCCAGTTAACCGAGTTAACCGGGCTAGCCCAGCTCATGTAATTTAAGCATGCTTAAACACGGAACGAGCGCATAAGTAGCGTCTTAGCCCCTAAGACGCTCGCGTGATTAAAAATCTGATTGGCTCACAAAATATGCGGGTATTATTTCAGTCTTCCGGTTCATCAAGGTAAAGCCCGCCAACAAAACAAATTGCGCCGTTTAGTTCGCCCAGCCATACAGTCAAGTTTCTTTTACTATTGGTTTGGTTTCGAAATTATTTTATATGATGGCAGAAGACAACGCAAATGTCAAGGTGAGAATCAATAACTTTTATTATTTTCTACAAATCCTTTACTGTTTACAAAATATATAAATGATATGCATCGGCGATTCGGCCCAACGAATTATGCTAATAATAATGCACATAACAAAACAAATATATACAATCTTAGGTGGTCGTTTCTATTCCTTCTTCCGAGCTTGAAGCACTGCGGTCATTTCTGGATTATACTGGAGGAGAAGTCCTGAAAGAAACGAGAATACGAAAACGAAAACGAGCAGACAGTGGTGGCGAAGGTCAAGACACATCAGAGAAAAATACAGGTAATAAAACATATTTGTGAAATATTTCAATTCAAAGTTATAAATTAATTAAACTTTCTTCTGCTATCTGTATAAAAACAGAACGTTGCAAAGAATATAACCTGGGACGCTTACAGACTGACAACCCTGAAAATGGTGTGCAATCTCATTCGTCTGCAGCATGCGAGTATTGCTTGCAAAATCCTTGCATTACTTCACCTGGTGAGCACAAGGCCAATTTTCTGATGGCGTATGGGCCACCACGTCTACAAAATATCGCCAAGCGTTACAAAAACTACCGAGAGTTCTACAAGCTCCTAAAGAAAGTTGGTCTCTGGCATAACCCATGTTATGTAAACAGGAAAAGTGAACTTGGTATATTTATTGACGATGTCAGAGAAGTTATGCCCAACTGTGTGGTAAATGATGTCAGGAGAAGGTGGCCAAACCCTTCTGGAGTCCCATACAAAGGACATGTACCTACCTGTACCATATAGATGATAATATGTACATACAAGAATAATATCTGCCAGTGTATATGTAATAACAGTAAACAATGAGCCCAGGGACACATATTTTATGCTTAAAAATTAATTGAAAAAAATGATGACCATATGTTATTCCTAAAATGAAATGTTTTTGGCTTCAAGATTCTGTAAGGTGCCACTCTGTCAGGTCTCTTTATACTCTGGTAAAACTTTGTAGAATATACTTCACGGTCCACATTTTCATTCTACAAACAACAATTTTTGAATGTATGTCAAATTAAACAATACATTAGAAACAAATAAACCTACAGGATACACATATAATTTATAATAGTAAATATAACATAAACAATATAGTAAATTAATAGTATGATAATGGTAATTAACTGAAATTATGCATACCCAATCTAATATAGCAAGGTTGATTCTCATGTTATATACTTCATCACTGAAATGAATTCTCTTCGGGGCGTACACAAGTATGACATTATGGAAGCTTTCTATGTAATAAGTGTCACGACACTGAAAGTACAGTATAATTATCACAAGTTAGCATGAGTCCCAAGACACGAGTCAGTGTCCATTTTCTTACACCAAAACTTTGTGTACTACAGCTTGCATATACATGTATATAGTACTTCTACACAGACAGTTCACTAACAGTTGCAAAATCCTTTGCATTTTTGTAAATACTAGTGGATGTGATACTCTCCATAAGTGCTTTAGCTGCTGCAGGACTCGTAATCACCCTTTTCGTTGGAACATAATCAGATTGGGTTTTGCATCTTGATTCTTCGTTGCATTCTGCATGATTGCCCTATTATATAAAGAAATGCTCCTGCATGCAATCTCCAAAAAGATCAAAATAAAAAAAGTCAATAATGTAACACATGATAGGAAGCCATACATAAACCAACCTTGTAATGCTCAACTATATTTCTTAGACTTTTTTGAAGTTGTTCAGGGTCATTGTTACAATTTTTCATTGCATAGTAGAAGTGTGTCTTGACACCTTTTACTAACAGCAAATATAGAAGAACCAGAATTATAAAGAAGTGTATGTAGTACTATAGTGATATGCTTGCTACATTTTAGAGTTTTAAGCAAACTGTATATAGCCACTAGTGGTTGAATATAATCAGGGTCCCTGTTTCACAATACCTTTGTCTGACAGTTCACAAAACCATGTTTTCCCCTCATTTTTTAAGGCTCCCTTAGCCACTTTTGCTAAAGCCTTTTTTGCACCCTTTCCACCTATTAGCATAAGTTGTAGAATTACATGGTGATACAATATTGACATAAAAGGGTATAATTAATGAAAATATATTCCTCTTACCATGCCATGTATCAAATGAATTAGTTATTCCACGAGAAACCAGCTCATTTTTAATTGATATTACAGTATCGTGGCTAACCTCACCAATTTTTAACTCTGAAAACATATAACAGAACATGTTATGTATCACTGCACATGACCATAACCCAATCCAAATGTATATTAAATAATCGGGTTTTTTTCATATTATCATTAGACAATCATATGTCAGCCAGTTGATTGTACTTGTTATCTATTTTCTATACCTTCCTGTAGACCATCTATTAATGCAAGGCTCATAGGTTTTTCACGAGATTGTGCACTGGAAATGTCAGCTCTTGAGCAATTTGTCACACCAATTACTTTGTGATTCCTAAATTTTACACCAAAAAGATTCATTTTTAGCCACTCAAAACTGTTATCATCTGAACAATTCAAAATTTATTTAGTAGATAGTATATGTGCACTGTATAAGACAAAGTAACACAGAAGGAAAGGAACAATCTACTGTAATAACAGAAGAAAGTTTGAAAAGTATAACTTACGTCATACTGATAGCTGACGCAGTTGTATGGTATGTAGCCCGAACTGAGTCATAACGAGCATCAAGCATCACACCCTATAATAATTATGGAGATGGAATTAAATACCATTCAACTTTATCTTTTGTCCAAACTATTCAATATTTTTATTATTTGTCCAAACTAAAAGGCAATTACCAGTACATATAGTTAAATTAAAAAATATATATAAATATACATATAAAACAAATATTCACCTCTCCATTTTGCTTATATATATCATTGCCCTTTATTTCTTCAATCAATCCTGAACACTCATAGTCTGTTAAACCCCGCACAGCCTCTATATACTTCATTGAATGGTACACTATAGCAAAAAAATGCAAGTTTGTTAAATTATGAATTAATTAATTTTAATATTATGGCTGCTGTTTTATTGCCTTACCATCAGAAATATAGTGTTCCTTAACAAATCCAAGGTTAGCAGCTTGACAAAAGCTTTCATACTGTGATGGGAGCAAGCCAGCTGAAGTAAAACCATGAACTGCCCTAAACACATAAACAGACAAAATAATGTAGAATTAGGTATTGTGATACCGGTATATGGTTGGTTATCCTGGCCATGTCCCATATATATATATATATAATATATATACATGATTATATTGTTTCTCATGTGGGACAAGCTAAATTTTTCTGCTGAGTAAGTGAAAAGCTGAGCTTTTAGATAAAAATCTGCCAACTCAATGTGTGTCATGTGGCCACACATGCCAAACATGCACCTGTACACCTAGTACTGTATGTATAATATTCGTATAATATATATATTATTAGTATACTATATAATACACCATAAACATTTATACGCACCTGAAGGAGGGATATGGTTGAGAAGTTGGTCTGGGTTATTCACACTGATAGAATCGGTAGGATCAACGGAATGTTGCACTTGACTTCCAGCAACATCTACCCAACTGTCAACGAGCGCTTCCATTAGATCAAAGTTTGTTGTCTTCGTCGAATTTAGTTGCCTCAGCCGTTCCTTAGCCTGGTTCAATTTAGTCTTGATTTCATCCAAGCGATGTCCGTCTTCTTTTGGTACTTCCATCTTAAATTGATAGCTGCTTTTGCTACTTTTTAAAACGGCCTTGTGCTTCTCGTAATATTGCTGGTTTCGTATCTGCCTTTTCTTTGAAGGCGAATGCTCCGACTGCATTTCGACGTTGTTTTCATCCGCCATGGCGGCGATTATATACATTATATTTATGTAAATTTATTCAGTTATACACGCATGATCAAATGAATGTAACCGTTAAATAATATAGCATCGCAGGCGTAAATAGAAACGCAGTTGTGCATATGGAAATTGCTATGAACACCCTGGCTGTGAGTGATCTTTGTGGCCTTTTAGCGCGAAATTTGAAATAGCAGCGATTATATGACTCCACGAAAACGTTTCATTTATCGTGAACTCAATACATTTACATAGGAATTGCGTTTACAAAAATATCTAAAGTTCTAAAGAAAACAAAAGAATGGGAAATGACTTTTTACACGAACATTTGCACTTTATAGTTTACACTTCGTTACTGACCATCAGCCGCCATGTTTCAAATTTCAAATGATGGGTTTTCACTGGCTGAATACCGGGGGGGTGTCCCCTTTTATGCGCTCGTTCCGTGTTTAAGTTAAGCGTGCTTAAAATGCGCCACCTTGGTGCGTTTACACGGTCATTTAATAATCCCTTACTAAAATACGTACACCATTATTCAACATGACGGACGAGGTATATTTTTGGTTTTGGAAGCTTCGTATGGGTAGCGTGCGTCAAAGAACAACGGAAGACATCGGTACACGAGAAAGAGTAAGAGCTGAAAGAAACAAACAAACAAAGGAACAAAGAATAGCAGGGCAAAAAAATGCACTTTATCGTATTAATAACACCGCGTATTAATAGCAAGCGTTTTTCAATCCCGTTGCGTTTACACGGCCAAGTTAAGCGCGATTAACTGCATTTACGCCGATCTGTTTACACGGACATTTTAAATTAAGCCCGCTTAAAGTCAGATGTGGCTCAGATCCCACTTAAATTTTGGCCATGTAAACAGGGCTTATAAGCATCGGATTCACATTGTTTTTCATCCACATGGGAATAAAAAACAATGTAAATCTGAAAACTTTTGCTCTAGTGTAAATGTAGTCTAAAGTCTAACACCAGACAATTTACACCGCTCGTCAAAGAAAGAACCCTCAGACATTCTAGGCAAGAATGGGTTAAAACCGATCGATGTTGGGGGCTGTGTGGTACTAACTAGACATTCCTGTGACTGCGATATGGGAGAAGTGTTCGTTACAGGGGGTCTTGTTGTTAATATAAGAGAATGTCTTTACTTTCACTTGTGTCTCGGAAATCGTTAAAATAGAGTACAGTAAACGATATGCATTTAAGACCCCGTTTACACGACGCTGGTACAATTTGAAAACGGAACAAAATCATGCCGTTTAGGCCTTGCGTTTACACGATACCGGCACAAAAATGACATGAAAACGGCACAAAATGAAGACGGGTTCCTTGACGGCATGAAATGAAAACGGAACACTAACCGGTATCGTGTAAACGCCCGTGCCGTAACAGTTTGATGACGGTAATCATGATATTCACGACCACAGTATTCGGGTCAGCAGTATTCACAAAGTCTTCTCAATTCTCATTGGAAGAGAATAGTCGCATGCTAATCCGTCATTATATTATACCGGCACCGTGTAAACGCAAGACTTTTTGGCCTGTATTTACACACTGGCATGATTTTGTTTCGTTTTTAAATTGTTAGCAATATTCGGTATATTTGATACCCGCCCACAAATACCAAAACATAGCAATATTCAGTACATTTGGCACCCGCCCACAAATACTCACAAGATTATTTATATAATCTTAAAAATCGCCCACGGTACGTAATATTTACTTCCATTTAATAAAGGTGTTGGAGTTATATAGCACGCACGTACTACCGTATCATAAACAAGATGTAATTTTTGAACTAAGGCGAAAGAGAAAATGCTTAGTTTTTGAATTAATGCGAAATTTTACTTTTACCACGAGTTTTACTTTCTGATTATGTAGAAGTGTACACGAAGGAAAGAAAAAACATAAATCGAAAACTGTCATGTCGAGACTTGTTTTTCAAGTTATAAGGGATGTTTACACGAGACTGCATGGCCTGAATTTTGCATTTCAGCATAGTTAGTGGACGGGGATGTTTTGGAAACTCGGCAAAAGTCATCGTTCCATGTTTTTGTTCAATTTGTCTAATTTCACGGTCACTGAACGTATTGTATTTTCTGTATAATGAAGCAGTCATCCAATACCAACGTTCGGGTTTAATTAGTGTAGTCCCTTCGTCGTCACGTGATGTAAGTCCTTTGTTCGTTGTGTAGTCCTTCGTCGTCACGTGTCCATAGAATTTCCTTTCTTCAACCAATAGCCTTCCTCCAACATGAACTATTGTCTTCATCAACATGACCATTGCATAATCTTGAAAGACAATGGAGCTTCCAAACCATCCCCCTCCACTAACTATGATTTCAGTTTTTGTTTACACGAGGCCGGCCTTGAAACTATATATATATATATATATATATATATATATATGGAAAATTCGAGTGTAGAATATATACATTTTAAGACCAAACCGGGACCAGGTGCGAAAAATGCAACTACACAGGCTTCCGGCAGGAATTGAACCCACGACCTTGCGATTCTAGTGCAATGCTCTGACCACTGAGCCACAGAGGGCGTTGCCGAGAGCTTGATCGCGAGTTCTGTATATATAATAAGGTGGTAATGCCAGGAGAGAATTGGGTATATTATAAGTAATATTGGGCATATTCCTTCACCCAAAATCCTTATAACATGTTATGTAATCGAGTGAAATGCCCAATATTACTTATAATATACCCAATTCTCTCCTGGCGTTACCACCTTATTATATATACAGAACTCGCGATCAAGCTCTCGGCAACGCCCTCCTTGGCTTAGTGGACAGAGCATTGCACTAGAATCGCAAGGTCGTGGGTTCAATTCCTGCTGGAAGGCCTGTGTAGTTGCATTTTTCGCAACTGGTCCCGGTTTGGTCTTAAAATGTATATATTCTACACTCGAATTTTCCTTCACCCAAAATCCTTATAACACACACACACACACACATATATATATATATATGCCTTCACTTCGGTGTTGTTGAGCACTCTGCGAAGTTGCCGTGGGTACCTATTAGCGATAATGCAACGCTCACTACCCTTCTGGAAGTTTGAGCACTCTGGGCCCATGCGCACTTCACGCTATCTGAATGTATTTCACCGATGCTGTCCCACATGCGGTTGTCACCGACGATCGCATGTGTATAAGTAATTGATGAAATTCATTCAGATTGTTCCAAGCTACACTGATGAGCTGTTGTACAGCGAAACACCGTGTCTGTAGATTGAACTATATATATATATATATATATATATATATATATATTACTATATATACTATATATACTATAAGTGGGCTTACTTCAAATGTTGATGGTCGCTACTGTCAGTTCAGTTTCACGCTGGGCGATCTTCAGCCGCCTGAAGATCGCCCAGCGTGAAACTGACAGTAGCGACCATCAACATTTGAGGTAAGCCCACTTATAGTATATTCGCTCTATCTTTACGGTATTGAGCACTTTCCGACATTTCGCGACCAACACTTTGTTTGCTTGAATATATATATAACTTTCTCCGATAAGTCATTACATACATACACATGTGACGTCCATATGACGTCCAGTGGTTTCCATATGATAGCTACGAGCCTACGATAGCCAAGTTCATTTTTGAGCGATCGTAGCGATTATATGGAAACCAGGCTTTAGCGATCATATGGAAACAGCGACATGATTGTTGATCGTTGCGATCGCTGAGTTAAAGGGTATTGGCAACAAAAAATAAGTTTGTCTAATTTAAAAGAACTCCTAAAATTGTAATAGAAGATCCTTTACAACTTTTTCGTATCTCTCTTCATTTTCAAGATATTTCAATTTGTTTGATATGTAAATGAGATGGTCTCTGACGTCAGGTGTTGGGTAAAATATTTTCACATGTAGCAAAACCAGTTATATCTCTAAGTTTGTTCAGCGAAATCATTTGAAACTGTGCACATAAAAACTCCTTGCAACGCTGAACATCTCATGTTAGATATGTAAGTGATTTTGCTCTGTATGAAAATATTTTACCCCACTCCTGACGTCAGAGACCATCTCATTTACATATCAAACAAATTGAAATATCTTGAAAACGCAGAAAGATACGAAAAAGTTGTAAAGGATCTTCTATTACAATTTTATGAGTTCTTTCAAATTAGACAAACTTATATTTGAGATCTTGAAACCTATCTCGCACAGGTTTCACGAGACATTGCATCGTGTAACAACGGCTTAAGTAGTTACCAACTTTGACAGTGAAATTTTAAAAAGTCCATGAAGATGGAATTTTGGAACGAGAAGATATATTGGTGTTTTATCACACCGCGGGTGTTCCGCCAACGTCAATTTGTTCAAGCTCAAATTACTACGACACAGAACGCAGCACTGCGTGTTTAGTCGTCTCAGCTTTCAGTGAGCGTCACGCGCCATTCACGTGGCACAGAAGCCCCCAGCTGTTTCGAGTTTCAAATTACCGCGCGCTGCAATTTGCAATTTTGCTCGGGAGAACCTAAAAATTACGAATATATATAAAACATCCAAAGGTGAGATATAACTTTTTCCCCCAGCTGATTCAACTGCGTTAAATAACTCATCAAATTGTCTTTACACAAGTTCAAAGTTTTCATTAGCAACTGAAATTTTGAACAAAAATTTGAAAAGGGAATTTATTTTACATTAAAATATTATATTATATATATATATATGTTGGTCTCATGTACTTGTATAGATTTTGTCTGCGGCTGAAGTTCTTGAAATGGTGGATATAACTGTGTACAGTGGTATAGTTGGTGTATGCAGTGGTGGGTGGAGGAACGTCAACACTTGTGGTTGCTATCTGGTTTCAACAGTAATACTGAAGTTTCTTCCTAAGGAAGTTAAATGAAAGATATTTTTAAACTCGAAGTACACTTGAAGGTTAGGCGATCAATACCGTATTTATTCCAATAAACTCCCCTCTCCAGTAGACGCCTCGTCTACTAATAATAAGGACTTATTAACCGAGTGCGAGGTCTGTACGGGAAAGTATTTCCCTGAGGTTTTCGTACAGACCGAGCGACGAAGGAACGAGGTTTGTGCGATAAAACCGAGGGCAAATACTTTCCCGTACAGACCGAGCAAACGAGGTTTAATAAGGAATTTATTATATGGCTATTGGTTATTTCTATTTTTAAGTTTCGAGTGTTGTTTTTGTCTTCGGAGTATGCTGTTTACCTTACCTGTTAAGTTTTTCGTGTCGCTACTTGGCCTTCTTGTTTACACCAGTTCGGCCTTTATTTGTCGTGTTTTTAGATAAACAGCTTTAAAGAAAACCAGCAGCAATGTTCTAGCATATTTTATTGTTCAGAATATTTGAATAAAGATAACCAGTTCTCTTTTATTTGTATTCAAATCAACCCAGATTGCAGGGCCGAGAAAAAAGCGTATTGACCCGGACACAGACCGGAGGTCAATACCGCAAAATCCCGACCTCTCAGGAACCAATCAGCGTGCGCCGTTTTGCGTACGGACCGGAAATCAAACCCAGCCATATAATAAACATATTTAATAAACACCCGCCTCCAATAAACGCCCCCCCCCCCCCCCCACCGTCGGTTTTCTTTGAACTACCGCGGGATACATATCACGAATATCCCGAAAATCGGTGTTATAATTACCTATACAGTGTGTATAAAAAAAAACCGGAACCCTTAGAAAATGAATTAGTATTCTTTTAAAACAACCTATTTGTAGCAGTTTGAAAGCCCTGAAAGCGCTGCGTTATAAATTAATGAGCACATAAGTTAAACAGGAAGTTTAGAAACAGACGATATTTGTCGTTATTTAAAGTGCATATAACGCCTGTGGGGACTTAACATATTTGTAATCTATGGATTCTCCTGAGAAAAATTGTAATATATCTTGTCAGCCGAAAATTTCATCTTCATAGACTTTTTTGCTGTTAAAGTTGACGGAAGTGATGTCATAGCGGGCATCTGTAAAGAGGTTTTCATGTAGACAGATGCCCGCTATGATATCACTCCCGTCAACTTTAACACCGAAAAAGTCTATGAAGATGAAATTTTTGGCTGACAAGATATATTACAATTTTTTTCAGGAGAATCCATAGATTACAAATATGTTAAATCCCCACAGACGTTGTATGCACTTTAACAAAAAGTTTTAAAGCGATATAGTAGGGCATTTAATATGCAAGGTCAATAACCTATATATTAACCGCGGCACATCAAAGATAATTTATGCATGAATAAACTAACATCACTTAGACGCCACACTGTATAATGACTTGTTGGAAAATCATGTCTATTCTTGCAATAATTCAAGTAAATCACCTGTAAATTTTCATGTATAGTGTCCTGCGATACACAAGAGCACATGCACAGTTAAAAGTGATTTCGTTACATAATCTCAAATTGATATTCAAGATTTTCCAACAAGTCATTAATGATGCAGTGTCACGTCTAAGTGATGTTATTTACATATCAAACAATCTCAAGAACGAAGTGATACATGGAAGAGCTGTATACGTCAATCTTTATAACTTCAAAAGTTATTTTAAATAAGATAGTCTCTCCCGAACTTATTTTCGCTGCATAGGCACTTTAAAGTACCTATAAACTCAAATAAGATATTACTGATATGGATTCTATATAATGCGAATAGTTGAATGCTAAAATATTTTCTGACTTGAACTTCTATTTGTTGTTATATTGAAGTTTGTATTTCCAAAATGGTAATGAGGATGACGTCAATGTAGGCATTTGTGTTTCTTGGGTTGTTTTTTTCTTATGATAAACCGCTTGAAGATTTTAATGACAAAATACAGAATATACTATTCAAGTATTCCATTAACATGTGAATTGGCATTCAACTATACACATTAAATAGAAAGGGTATTGGCAATAAAAATTAAGTTTGTCCCATTTGAAAGAACTCGTCAAATGGTATAAGAAGACCTTTTGTAATGTTTCTGTATCTTTCTTGTGTTTTGAAATATTTCGACCAAAGACAGCGTGCTGTCCGCCATCTTGTTGTAATATTTGGTCTAATTAACTAGGAAATTGGTGACGTCACAAGCAGGGTAAACATGATGTAACTACTCCGTGGGTACCCAAATTTCCACGGAAGGCTTTTTAAATGTTGTGGGTCAATTTAAAATGGAAATAGCGCAACAAAAAATCGAATTTCTAGCTCATGTCATAAGGTTGGCAAGATAAAAATTTCACTTTACCCTGCTTATGTCGTCACATGCATAATTTTGCATATCGAAAATAATTCCAAGATGGCGGACAGCACGCTGAATTTGGTCGAAATATTTCCAAAACCAAAACAAATACGGAAAAATTGTAAAAGGTCTTCTTATACCATTTGACGAGTTCTTTCAAATCAGACAAACTTAATTTTTATTGCCAATACCCTTTAAATTCATTGTTGCCTGAAGATCGCAAAAGGCGTGAAACTCTGAGTAGCAATTATTCTCAAAGTTAACTAACTAACTAACTATATATATATATTTATATATATATATATATATATATATATATATATATAGTATATATATATATATATATATATATATATATATATATATATATATATAACCCAGATATATACTAGTTTAATGTGGTCTAATTCATAACATATTGTTTACAACAAGTTTAATCCATGTTCATAATATTCATTTTCACATTAAAAATGATTAAAATTATGATAAATATTGAGTCTATCAAACTTCAGAAGCCAGAGTCATCACATCGATAAGATGTTATCGAGCAGCACGATTATCTATTGTTGCTATAGTAACAATGACGTTGACACAATCATTGACATCATTGAAACGAATTATCTCCACGAGTGTCGATTGATGACTTGTTTTTGAAAAAAGGTGTCCCATTAATAGATTTAACAAATAAAACAAAGCTATAAGTACATATGTGCTACGACGTGTATACTTTTTCTTTGAAAAACAATAATAAAAAGCCGATGTCAATTTTCATGTCATGTGCACTTTAACAGTGCCGATAAACTCATAAAAGGACATTGTTTTCCTCCAGACTGGCCACTGATAAATAGCCTTGATAAATATTTCCGACGCAAGTAATATAATGTATCGTTTTTAGCGTTCTTTAAGTCTGACATCATCCATCCTCCCATCGTCCACCGCACGCCTCGATCAAATTTCCATCGGCCCACTCCCACCTTTGCTCGCGCCTTCGCCTCCCCAACTAGAGCCAGACTAGTTCCTAGTCCTCTTTTCTCTCTAACGTATTTTGGTGACGTCACAGAATAGGCATCGAGCGAGAGGACTAGCGGAAAATGTTCATCTTTATCTATCATGAATCCTGCTGGAGCTCGGATTCTTTAATGTTTATGAACGAGGGCACTTAAACAAACTTCTTCTTGAGAGCAGACAGCAAACGAGTAGGTTTCTTTGTTTCACATTACGTTAAAAGGTCGTTACATACGAGGCTTTATAAAGTAGTGTTCGGCGTAGGAAGTGATTGTGTTGAAACACATTTATACAAATCGAAATATGCTATTTTAACGTTTCGGCAGTAGACCAACCTTGCTATATGATGTTATAAAGAATTGTGCAGACCGACGTGAGTGTTATCTGCCTTGGTTTTCAGCCAAACGGCCGTTTGGTGCCTGTATAAGTTGGGGCCAGTTTTGGGGCCAGATTTGGGGCCAAGCAAAACATTTTATTCCAGGCCTCTCACAATTCGGTCTGCCGCTCGACGTTAAAAAGAGAGGCCTGGGAACCAGGCTGAACTAGAGCCTCTGCGGAGGAAAAAGGATAAAGGACTGGGGGATAATCATCCTTACTTGCAGCCAGTGGCTGAATTGCGAAGGACGCAGATCAACGTGGCCGTGTCGAGGCATATCAAAGGCGCTCCAAGCAGCCGCCAACGACACAGTTCAGACCACGGATCACAGCTAAGATGTTAGGTGTTGATTTTACGGAGGGAGGAAAACCGGAGAACCCGGCGAAAAACCCTCGAAGCACAGGAGAGATCAACTACAACTCTACTCACATGAGTCCAAGCCCGACAACGGGGTCATTCCCAAGCGGTCACCCATCCAAGTACTAACCCCGTCTAACCGGGCTTAACTTTTTGGTGAGAGGCAGCGCGCTAACAGCACACGCCACCCGTGCTCCCCAGAGGAGAAACGTGTGCTAGCTATAGCTTGATATGAGATCTGCTAATCTGTATCGAGACTTCTTGTCTCCTGTGTTCAGCATTACATTGCATTACTAAACTAACTATATTTATTCTGGATAACTCTATCAGTTATATCTAAACTGTTATCCCTATAGAGGTCCAGTAAGAGCCATCCCTCATTGGTCCAGTGTTACTACAGGAGGAAACCGGAGTACCCGGAGGAAACCAGCGGTGTTTGATAGAGTCAAACTGGAAGCACTCTTCTCACATGCGGTCAAGGTGAAATTTTAGGATAACTACTGAGAGCAGGAATCGAACCCACGTGTGCTAACCACTGTGCCATCAACACTCCACCTCAGCTATAGACAACTTGCACGATTCCCTTAGTGGAGGACAAATGCTTATAAACAAAATCTTCAATGAACAGTTGCTTTATTGAACATGTTATCGGAACTTTGAAGTTGTCCCCAGATCTAGCGTTTTGACGTCACGTGCAAGAGGTGTATAAATAGCTAGCCAAATAGACTGGGCACGAGTAATGACAGCTAGTGCTTGGAGTTGGTTGTAATTTCACGTTCAATGAAATGGGTGGAATAAGCTGGCTGGCACTAACGAACCAAGGTTTATCGATATTAATGGATCTTCTGCTGCTCGTCGTCCGCCACTTTGTCATGGTCCCACCAGCCTCGTTCCCAGGCGCTTCCGTAGATATCGAGCTGAGCGCGCGGAGGTGCTTAGAGAAAACGCGACAAGAGAAAAGAACAATGTCCATCGAATATTTATTTATTTAATACTAGGATCTGTAGTCAGTAACGTATTCGCATTGCTAAATAATTAATACTTCGTGAAGCCAATAAACGAGGTCGTCCGCTTCCAGTATGCAATCCGCTATGACCAGATTTTATGTGATAAAGATTTACTCATGCTGACTCAACATTATAGCTAAGCAATAGTTGTGCGAACACAACGTTCCATTCTGGCGAGGATAGCAAACATTGACAAAGATTAGCCGTAGGCTCTGGGTACGAGATTAGAGAGCTTAAGCAAGCCAGGACGGTGACGGCAATCTAAAGTTCAATATCTAACAGAAACCACAAATCATTTACGTAGTATTGAATACTTAAAGTATGTTTTACGACATCCAAAATTTTGTCGCATAGTTTGAAGTCAAACTCAACTAACAGGTATCGCCGTTTCACGAGTTAACGTCGTCCTGAAGACGTGAAAATAATCTGAATAACGTTGTATGTAGAACGGGGACGGCGTTAGGATTACTCTTGCGACTCAAAATTATTCATTTGCTTTGTTGTGTGAGAAAAATTATATTGTATTAAGGACGTCGTCCTTGACGTTCGCGTTGTATTTGCTGCTTGGTTTTCATCTGACGTCACGGCAGCCATATTGGTACACAGAAACAATGAAATGGCGGCCATGTTGGTGCACAATCTTTATCTTATGGGAATTTAACTCTATTCTTATTCAAATATTTCGTATTGTTTTACTACCCCAAACGGGGCCACCGATCACGTGAGTGAAAACGATCCATTGTCACCACACCGGAACGCAATGTCACGTTTTCGCAATCTAGAACTCTTGACATTGCCCCTTTAACTCTTAGAATAAGAGACAATGGGCGCTTAAATTAGCCGCCGCAATACCGAACTTGAACCGCCTTCTGGTGTATGTAATGATTAATGATTTATTTGAGTAATGATTTATTTAACGTCGTAAACACAGGATGTGGTCGCCCAATCATCCGAGCCAGAGGCTCATGTTAAAAGTGCACGACATAAGCTAAGACCTAAGTGTTGATTTTACGGAGGGAGGAAAACCACACAACCCTGCGAAAAACCCTCGAAGCACAGGAGAGACCAACTAAACTCTACTCACATGAAATTCAAGTTCGAGAACGGGGCTATTCCCAGACGGTCACCCATCCAAGTACTAACCCCGTCCAACTGGGCTTAACTACAGCGGTGAGAGGCAGCGCCCTAACAGCACACGCCACCCGTGCTTCCCTAAACTAAGGTATTAAATCAAGTCAACGTTTGACCCTACCTGAAAAGACAGCGCTACAGTTCCAAGGTTCGAACAAAAATCACGTCAGTAATCCAAAAGTCTTCAATCTTGCTGATTTTTCGTTTCTTTGCTCTAACCCAGTCCACCTCATATTCTCTAATTGCGACTAAAAGTAAAGCAATAATATATACAATCAGAGCATCGTATCCATTCAAAAATAAATTAACCGTTAATTCAACTGCCATTCGCACCTGTTGTCTAGCAACGGAATATGACCCTACCTTTTCTTGACGTAGACCAGCCTGTTGTTGTAGCGTTCGCTGTTTATTCGCTGCTGTAGACTGATGGGTTGATGATTGTCTTTCTAGAAATATATAGAAATAAAATATAATTACGAGATATATACAAAATATATATTGTTATGTATTTGATGTGATGTGTCGTTGTGTGGTATAGTATGGTATAAATATACAACAATATAAATATATAGCATGGTAAAGTATGCTATAGTATGGTATGGTGTGACATAGTATATTATGGTATGGTGTAGTATGGTATAGTATGGTAAAGTATGGTACAGTATAGTATGGTATGATACTTATTTTAGACAGACAGACAGACAGACAGACAGACAGACAGACAGACAGACAGACAGACAGACAGACAGACGGACGGACGGACGGACGGACGGACGGACGGACGGACGGACGGACGGACGGACGGACGGACGGACGGACGGACGGACAGACAGACAGACAGACAGACAGATTGATTCACTTTATTGATTGATTCACTTTTATTTGAATACGGTAATCCCATAAGTTATAAGAACTTCTTTACATGAAAGCCGTATAAAATTACAAAATATTTACATATTTTAAATAATATAATACAGTTTTACATAATAAATATAATACATTTTAAAATAATACATTTTTATTTACATATATTAGTCGACAATTTGTTTGACTGAGGATAATTTCTTTTTCAAAATTGTTTTTGATTTGGAAGTCTTCAAATCACGAGATAGTGAATTCCAAAGTTTTGCGCCTCTATATGAAAATGACCCTTTATAACATTCTGTTTTAGGTATATAATTCATGGCTACATTAAAATCATTTTCTCTAAGTCGTGATTTGTAAGCATTACTTTCCGAACAGTCAGACATTCAGACAGACAGACAGACAGACAGACAGACAGACAGACAGACAGACAGACAGACAGACAGACAGACAGACAGACAGACAGACAGACAGACAGACAGACAGACAGACAGACAGACAGACAGATAGATAGATAGATAGATAGATAGATAGATAGATAGATAGATAGATAGATAGATAGATAGATAGATAGATAGATAGATAGATAGATAGATAGATAGATAGATAGATAGATTAACTTTTACATTGCAGCCTAAATTGGCTGAATTGCGTAAAATTTACAACAGAAATACTAAAATTAATTCCTTTAAAAAAATACATAAAATATGAAACATAAAAACGATGTGTCGTTTACTATTTAACCATGGTTAGTATTACACTGCAGCAAATACTGATGGAGTCGTAAGATAGAGTCGTGTTGAGTTTATGGGGGGAGAAAAATCGGAGGACCAAAACCTAACAAATTTGCTCACACGAATCCTTCCACAAGCTACAGAATCAAACCCGTAAATATGTTCAAAGAAATATAGTTACTATTTTGAATTTCGAGGGGAAGGATACGCAACCGAGTGACATTATCCAATTTCTGATGTCTTTGATTATAAGTTTGATCGTACCTGCCCGCCTTTGTTCCAGTTTCTGTCTCAATTCATCCACTTTGGGATCACTAATTTCTGCTTTGACTAGCTTCCGTTTTTCCTGTTGTCTGCAGAGAAAAACATAAACATTTGCTGTTTTAGTACATTGCTGTGTGCTCTAATGTTATATTAATTACACGGTCAGTGTTTTTGATGATTATCTCAAAACCCATTCACATAATAAGATTTGATTTTCCTCCTGGTCCATGCGATGTGGATTTACTTACTAGTATACAGTGAAACCTGCGTTTTGCGACCACCCCAGGTGCCACGTAAAAGTGGTCGTTAAGGACAGGTGGTCGTTCAGACAGGTAGTGATGTGACGTCATAGCAGCCATTTTGGCAGCGCGGCGACTCGTACTGTCATTCACTTCAGTTTTTACGCTGTGTTTTTGTTACGTTTCAGATTGAATTTTTGCGCTGGTTTGGTCTTGTTAAAAGCTCTTGGCTTTATTTACGATCTTCCAGTAGTATTTTTTAGATGTGAACACTCAGTTTTGTCACTTTCCTTTCTAAGTTAAAAAGCCTTGTAAAATATACAAACTTGTCGCGGTAAACGATCGTCAAGATCAACTTGTCTAAAGTTAACCAATATTACTCATGGTTTTGGATTGTTCAGTCATTGTATTAACTCTCAAACATCAACTAAAAAGTATTTGGCTTTGGCAGGAGAAATTCACACAGATTTTCATCAAATAATGCTCAAAAGAGAAGCAAAACAAGACTAAAATGCGGTAACACGGCAATTGAGCAACACTTCCGGTTTCTTGTTTTCACATATGATCGCATTCGCGTTTGTTTACTATGAAAAAACGGGTATTTCTTTAACGTATTTCGGCAGTTTTACGTTGAGATGGTCGCTCATAACAGGTAAATATCTTGTTTGGGACACAAAAAACCGGTCGCTGGTCGCGTAAGGCAGGTGGTCGCTCATTGCAGGTATATTTCAACTACAAATCGTCCGTGCCAGAAAAAGTGGTCGTATATGACAGGTGGTCGTAAACATGGGGGTCGCAAAACTCAGGTTTCACTGTATTGAGTTATGTGTTTGCAAATTCTCGCAATTACTATAGTTTTTATTAAATCATATATGCATCACAAGGAAAATCCGATCGTGTGAATCATGTAAATTTTGAGGGTATAAAACTTTTCAGTAATCAAGATCTCCACTAGAACTATCCAATGAATTAAAATGAAGCACAAATCTGCATTACAAAATATTTTATGCGAAAAAGAATAACTCTACTTTACCTTAACATTGACTGGTTTCCTTCTATTTCTCTACATTTGGAAATCTTTGCCAAAGTCTTCATTAACATTTCATCTTTCTCCTAAAAGTCCAAAGTATATTTAAGAAATAGAAAATGGCCGCCCGTGTTTATATAGCCTGATGCAAACACGAGAGTGAGTTGGGAGAATTCGAAAGTTTATGTGAACCCGAGCCGTAGTCGAGGGTTTACATAAGTACTTTCGAATTCTCCCAACTCACTCGAGTGTCTCCATCAGGTTATATAAACACAGGGCATCCATTTTCTATTTCTTTTATGAAATAAGGCTAAAAAATGTGCCGTAACATCACAACCGTGTTTACATAGCCTGATATAAACACGGTAATTGACCAATCACAGCGTGCGTAAGACGCAACCTATTTTATAAATTGTTATATACTTGATGTGATGTGACGTTGTGTGGTATAGTATGGTATAGCATGGTAAAGTATGGTATATTATGGTATGGTGTGACATAGTATATTATATTATGGTATGGTGTAGTATGGTACATATAGTATGGTAAGTAATATTTCATAAACGAGTGGGAGTGTCTTACCAGGGGTTAGAAACACGAGAGGACAATGAAAATCACGAGGCCGCTAACCGAGTAATTTTCATTGTTCTCGAGTGTTTGTAAAACATGAGAGAATAATGAACAGCCGAGTGATTTTTATTGTTTTCGAATGTTTTACGCACTGTTTAATGAACGAGCAGGAGTGTTCTTTCAGATATAAAGACACGAGGCGAAGCCGAGTGTTTTTATATCTGATAAAACACGAACTGCGAGTTTATTGAACGGCTTCAAAAACGAACCACTTGGTAAGTTCATTGGCGTAGTAAGTTTGAAAAATAACCTTGTCTAAGCCGAGAAAATCAAAGCTAAAGTTTATGTAAATCAGGAGGTATCTTTATCACATATAATTGTATAAAGACACGATACGGTCATGATTTTCTTCTGTGTTTTCCTCATGAATTATTAACGAGTTTTTGAAAAACACGAGAGAACATTGAAAATTACGAGGTCGTAGGCCGAGTGATTTTTGTTGTTCTCGAGTGTTTGTAACCCCTGGTAAGACACGTTACACGAGTTTATGAAATAGCTTCTCAGTTGTCAATTATAGTTGGTCGATATTGGTGCATATTAGATTAGACAATGGTCTCATGTTGAATTTATAATTAAGAAATGTGGTAATAAACGATCTTTTGTTTGTGCCGTTTATTATCTGATTTCCTAATTATGAATTCAGTTTGCACGACCTTTACGGGTTTCAAAACTCATACATACACATGACCAAATATTTTTCTTTCATTGACTAATTAGCTCATGAATTATTAATGATTTGAGAAAGTATGGTAAAGTATGGTATGGTACAGTATAGTATGGTATGACATCAGTCCTAGATAAAGCATTTTTCTTCCTGGCAGCAAAATCCAAAAATAAATATTTCCTGCTAAACTAAATTAACGATTTCCTGCCTGATAGAATTTTTCAATTTTATAAGTTGTGATACCACCAGAGTTGCAAGTTTATATCTCAAAACCATAATTTATCCGAATGTGGTATCTATACATACTTTGAAATAGCGAACTTTTTCAATTGAATACTACGTAATACAAGTACTAGCAAAAATGCTGAAACAGTTGAATAAGATAAAAGCAGCTTGCATTCTTGCAAATGCACAATGACAGCTGCAGTATGCAACAGCAACACTATACTGAAATGATAAATATTTCATTGTTTTCTAGAACAAATCGTTGCGTCATTTGCGCAAGGATATACGAAATTTAGACAGGTTAAGGTCATGTAATAAACCTTCAAAACGCTTTCGAATTGTTTACAAATCGCCGCTGGGTTTGGCAAGAATATAGAAAGATGAGTAATCGAATATGAAACTTGATATTCGATCAAAAGTGATGCCCATCAAAATTGTGTGATTGTGTGACCGTGACGCTTTTCGATTTTTTGAAGAATAGGAAATTTATCTTTAAACTTTGACTTGGATTAAAAAAACTGACAAATATTTCCTGCAAGATACAAAAAATTTCCTGCGAACAACTGTTACAGAAACTTTCCTGGCGCCGGCGCTGCTGGACATTTTCCAGCACTGTATGACATAGTATATTATGGCATAGTATGGTATGGTATAGTATAGCATGGTATGGTATAGTATAGCATAGTATGGTGTGGTATGGTGTGGTATAGTATTTATGTATGTCACAACAAGTTTACTTACTACTTTAGATTTCAAAATATCGTCTCGTTTCTTTTCCAGTTCTTGCTTTTCAGCTGTTTTCAATAAACTCAATCTTTCGCCCAACTATATAATGTGAATAGAGCTTATTTGTAGTAATGCGACCAAACTTGTATTTAGACCAAGCACCAAAAAGCTAGTGCAAAACGCATACAACTTACCTCGGCTATAGACATTTCATTGAGAAGTCCAGCACCTGATGTCTCCGTGAGATCAACATACTATACAATAGAACAATAAAATGTTTCGGAAGAAAATCCAAAATAAAATAAACACCCGTCTCTTCCTCTGTTCTTGCAATTATCGATCAGCGAATAAAGTTTTTTAGATGTCTGCTGGTTTATAAAGCATTAAACAATTGAACTTTTTACTACGGTGTCAAGACTGGCCATGAATATCATTTTCCTTTATGCTTTCCTTATCAATGAGTTTACCTTAAATCGAATAACTGGCACACTTTCGATGGCTCTTATCTTTGCAATTAACGCAACTTTCTCACGCATTTCTTCTTCAGCCTGTAAAATGGAAGAAAATATTGTCATGCGAGATAGAGACATCAAGCATCTCTCGTAAGCAGATACCACTCGTAGTCTCGTAAGGTAACACCTCCGTAAAATTTACTTACTATAGTAGTGGCTTATGTGTTTGCAAATTCTCGCAATTACTAGTTATCAAACCATATGCATCACGAGGAAAATTGTGAATAGATCGTTTGCACATAACATTACCTCCACCATCTTGGTTGATCTTTCAATTGGCAAACACTGTTGCAATTGACACACTGCTGACTGTCATGTTTGTTTTAGCAAGGGTGTTGGAAATTAACTGGAAATGATGGTGTCTAATGTCACGTGATGGTAAACGATGTATATCGCAAGGCCCTGGGTACACGCGTAAAAATCTCGCAAGTTGTTACAGCATTGTTGCCTGAACAATGCTGTAACAACTTGTTGACATATGTGAACAACATTGATAAATGAACAACATTGTTCATCATTGTTTCAACAAGTTGTTACAGCTTGATGAAACAACAACCGTTGTTCACGCATGTTGTAACAACCGAAGAACGTGTTGATACATCAACCATGTTCACCATTGTTGTAACGTTGTTGTTCATCGTTGTTATTTCGTCATGCTGTTACAACATGTTGTATCATGTGCGAACAACTTTGTTGACTATAAAAATGTGCTGTTGGAACAACTTGTCCATGACTGTTGATTTATCCGTGAACAAGTTGTTTGAACCATAAGTGAACAACTTGTTGACAACTTGCTCACGGCGAGCAGCACAACATTGTTCACGGCGAGCAGCACAACATTGTTCACGCCTGTTGACAACCGTGAACAAGTTGTGCGTTTTTACGCGTGTAGGAGGTTGTGTATACCACTGTAGCCCTAAACGTAGACGCATGTACGCATTGCGTGTCTATTTTTTACCTCTTCTAGAGCTCGTTTCATTATCGCTTGGCTTTCCTTATTCACTTCTTGTACTGTATTAGGACAAAAACAAAAGAACTTCAGAAATTTAAACCAAGTATTACATGCTATAAGGCAGACTAAATTTTGCGTGTTCAACCCATACCAAGTTTCTGTTTGTATATTTGAAGCTTTTTTCTTGCTTCTTTTGTATTTTGATGGCTTTGCATAGTTTCTTCAACCAACCGCCTAATAAAAAACATATTATAAGTATTTGTGACTTTAATTATACAATATTATCATAAAATAGAGTGTTTTATTGATGTTTCCACCACTAATAAAAACGATAATCTCACATGTGTGATTATTTATGTGTCGATTATCGTGAAACGTATTAGAGTTTACTGCTCTATTTTTGTTGGGAAATAGGACTATTATTTTATATAATAAACAGAGCAATGCATGAATGCTTGGAAATATGAAATTTATTTCTCGTGTTGACCAAGATATCACACTCGTTGACGTTCGCTTTGCTCACTCGTGAGATATCCTAGTCAACACTCGAAATAAATTTCATATTTCTACGCATCCTTGTATTTTCTCTATATATTAAAGGCTTATTAACTAGTCTGTTTGGGAAAGTAAATACTTTCCCATATACAGACCGAACAAACAAGGTTAATAAGAAATTTGTTGCATGGCTTTTGGTTCATTTTCTTTTTAATTTTTAACTTTACGCTGTTTTCCAATTACCTGTTAGTTTTTTCGTGTCGCTTCTTGTTTACACCAGTTCGGCTAACATTTGTCGTGTTTTTAGGTAAACAACTTCACAGAAAACCGGCAGTAATGTTCCGAAACATTCTATAGGCGAATTTCAGGGTATTGCGCGCGCATCATTTTGCAAAGAAATTGGCGCGGGCTCTAATTGGCGGGCTACCCACAAAGTAAGCAACGGCAAACAGACTTGCTAGCGAGCCAACAACAGCGGAATAACAGTGTTAAACATCAGAAACTGTATCTATACTTTGTTGATTCTAAATATAGTATGTTTACTTTGAGTGGAGTTTGCCAGTTTTTTTGAAAAATGGTGCGCGCACAACACCCTGAAACTCGCCTATTGTTCAGAATATTTGAATAAAGATACCTAGTTTTCTTTTATTTTGGTTCAAAAGCAACTCAGAACTTTTCCCGCCAAAACTTTTAGGTTCGAGAAAAAGTCGTATTAGGCACAGGGGAACCCACTCTCGTGGCAGCGAGAATTGTAGCGAGTGAAATTGTACTGTACGTTTTAATCAAAATCCGTTTAAAGAGTATGAAGCAATAAAGTAGTACCTCATTTCTTCTTCTTCTTTAAACTTGTTTTCCAAATATTCCTTTATCATTTCTCTTGTCTGAAACGAGTTTTTTCCACAAGTATTTAGGTAAATGTCACATTGTTTTCAAACATTACAAGTTAGCTTAACTTACCTCTTCCTTAATCTCAGCAACTTTACCCTGGTTTTCTTTAATCAAATTCTGTCTAGCCACAATGGCTTCTTCGTAGCTAAGTTTACCCTCCTATTTGAAAATATATATATTGATCTTTAGACATTTGCATGATTGCAAAAACGTATTCTAGTCTAGCATGATATATAGATCTATAAGAATCTTATTGAAATCTTTCTACTCAACGCAAAATTGTTCACAACACAACACAACACAACACAACACAACACACACCATCACGCAACACAACACAACATAACACAACACAACATTGTTCACAACATTGCACACAATACGACACAACACAACACAACACAACACAACATTGTTCACAATACGACACAACGCAACATCACACACGCAACATTACACAACACTATACAACACAACATTGTTCACAATACGACACAACACCACCACGCAACACAACACAACATTGTTCACAATACGACACAACACCACGCAACACAACACTATACAACACAACATTGTTCACAATACGACACAACATCACACAACACAACACAACACAACATCACACAACCATATAGCTGTCTTACCAATCGCCTTCGTTCAATATCAGCAAGTTGTTCTTCCATGTCTTTCTGTTAAAAAAATTTTAAAAATACGGCAATTCTATATAGGTAAATGACATTAAGTAAATCACAAATACTATAAGGAGCCTTCTATACGTAAATTTCGACATATTAAGATATCTCCTCTCTGGTTACCTTTCTCATACTGTCTTGCCATTTGTAGAAGTCAGATGCATCCTTACCACCTTTCTCCAACTCAAGCAATCTACAATAAATTAAAGCAGCACAGGAGTGTTATTAAAAACTATCTCCTTTAAAAACTATCCCCTTTAACCCTTTACTGGCCACAGTTGCTTTTTGTCTACTTATTAATTTTACTCTCGTTAACGCCAGACGATTTTACTCGTCAAGGGGAGAGTTCCCGGAAACCTGGTCAATAAAGGGTTAAAAACTACCCCCTTTAAGGTTGTTTACATGAGCCGGGCTAAGAAATGCTTTCCTCGGCCACAAAAAGAGATTTTAATCAACGTTAGGGTTAGTTTACATCTAAACTAAACCAATTCTTCTTTGTACATTTAGTTTACGCGAGTTTCAAATCCACAGTGAGATCCTAATCAATCGCGTGAGCCCAGCTAACCGGGCTAGCCCGGCTCATGTAAACAGCCCCTAAAAGCTACTGTACTTTATTTATTTGCAAACTTTTAAATGTCTTGCCTTTTTATTTCATCTTGTTCTCTCTTCTGATAAAGTTGTCCTTCTCTCATTATTGCAGCCGCATTTAATTTGATTGGGATGTTGCCACGCTAAAGATTTTCAAAAACAAAAATATATATATTAGAGCGGTATAAAGTGTAATCCCATATAGGATTTGCGTGCTAATTAACAAATAGATTCCATTTTGCCGTTGTCTGTTCAGTTATAGATGCACAGATGACGTCACAACGTGGTAAGAACAAAAAAGTGGCCCACGAGACGCAGTCGAGTGGGTCACTGATGTTCTTACCACGTTGTGACGTCTTCTGTGCATCTATAACTGAACAGACAACAAAAAAATGGAATCTATTTGTTTTATACAATAAAAGTTTAAAAGGTTTTTGTCGAAACTCTTGCCGGATTTTGGGGCATGAAAAAGGAAAAAAGCAAGTCAGCTGACATGATCTGACGTGACCATGCGTCTGTCCTCTAATAGATCATGGGCAACAACCAATGAAAACACGCATAGCAACCAGGGTATTGTATAAAGTTATTTTTCCCCTTGAGTTGACTAGATGTCAAACTGTCGGAAAATGACGGGCTTCAAATTTTCGACCTTTCGATATACAGGGGGGTCAAGGGTTGGAGACATGGTTAATAGGAGTGACTCAAAGACCTTTCCTGATCCTAGCCTTAAGCGGGTTTTCCACTAGGCGACTTTTTTCGCGCGAAGCGACTTCTTCTTTTGTCTCAGGAGCTCTGAGCTGGAACTAATCAGAAATCTACTGAATTCGAACAAAAGAAAGTCGCTTCGCGCGAAAAAAACAAACGCCTAGTGGAAAACCGGCTTAAAAGGCACAGCGTCAAGTATTAAATTACCGCTTAATAACTTAATAGTTTTGCGCGAGACAAAAAATATATTTGTGTGCAAAGGAAAGGAATAATATTGTTAAAACGTTAAAAAAGTAAGTCATTATTGCATTTTCTTACGGACTGTTTAGTCCAACTCAAGTTTTGACGTGTGTGATATTCATCATAATTTTAATCATGTGAACTTGAATTTATCCACGAAGTTTTTCAAGTTTGCGTCATGGTGACACTGTGCCTTTAATAGTGTGGTCAATCTCGTTCCCAGAGTCCACGTTCCCCATCCGGGAAACGAGAGACTCTGGGATAATCCGTTTCAAATCATAGGATTCTTGTTATTCCGGTTGAGGTACGCATGCGTAAATATCCGAGCGGAATCTGGATGGTATGTTCTCCTTGTTTGACTTTTCCCCAAACAAGTCAATAGGGTTGCTAGCGAAGCATCTACACACATACGGCGAAGATATCGATCGCGGCAACGTCTTCACTGGAGTCTTGTCGTCCGACATCTTTGTTATTTTGGTTTTATTAATTCTACTTCCGGTCACTTCAGACCAACTCATGCTCACTATTCAGCCAATAACGTAACGATTTGAAACGGATTATCCCAGAGTCTCTCGTTTCCCGGGTGGGGAACGTGGGCTTTGGGAACGAGATTGTAGTGTAGTATAAAGTGTCATCATTTGACTAGATGTCAAACTATCAGAAAATGCAGTTCTAACTTCCCGACCCCGCGACACTCATAGAGATTATATAAATACTAGAGGGGGCATTGGCGGGAATTTTGGTAACCACATGGCAGCCGCCATTACCTATGATATTTCAGTCAATTGGTTGGCAAATGTACTAGACCCAGTCCTTTGCCAACCAACGCGCCTAATGTTTGCCTCCAAAAAAATCCAAGATGGCGGCGTTCAATTGGTTACCCGCGGTTGACTGAAATTAAGATAGGATGCCCCCTCTAGTATTTATATGATCTCTATGGCGACACCCCTGTATGTCGAGAGGTCGAAAATTTTAACCCCATAATTTTCCGATAGATTGACGTCTAGTCAACTCATAAAAGAAAGACAATCAACATTAGCATGCAAATCCTACAGGAGCTGTTTCCATGACACTTCATACCAGTCTAAATAGTATTCATTAAAATTAAACGACGTCAACGTCAACGACGACGTCCTTCAAAACAAAGAGAATGAATAATTTTTAGTCCCAAGAGTAAACTCAACACCGTCCTCACTCTTTATACAACGCCACTTCGAGTATTTTCGCGTCTTCAGGACGACGTCAACGGCCAAGAGATGAGAACTGTTGCTTAAGATTTGACCTCAATACAGACACTGGGATCATTTTAGCAGTGCTGGGGCGTTTTGTAAGTCACTAAACTAGCTTCAAATATCAAATATAATAGTCAGTTAACCGTGACTTCTTTAAATTGTAAAATTCATGTTGCTTTTTAACCGCCGTCGTCGTCCTAGCATCTTAAAGGTGATGTACAGTCCGTTCTGCACATGTACGAAACTAATGTTTACATCTTTATTTACAAAAATAATACTAATACCTTATTCAAGATTGTAAGCTTTTCTTGGTTCCCATTCATTACTTGTACCCAAAACAAAACATTTTCAGGAGAAATAGAAGAAATCCGAGGAGATATCCTCGCCGAATCGCTTAGTTTTCTGCCATGTTGTTCCTAACGGTTTACATTTTGCTGAGTACTTCATGTAATTATCTACGAATGTCATGTTTTGGGGACCACATTGCGGTCATGCGCAGAACGGACTGTACGTCACCTTTAAAGTCCCTACTGTACATGTATGTCACTTGTCGTCAATTCATTAGGTTTACCCCGTGGTTTTACTTACGACAAATGAAGGTGCGGGAATTGCCTTGTTGGGGTCGAATTTCAACCTAAAAAGAAACAGTTAAGTCACGCGATGTTTAGCTTTGATTGTCTTATGTTGAAATTCTAGGCACTAGTGTGAACACGACTTTTTCGCGGTGCCCAACAACTCAAACTAATCAAAACCGGGCACCGTGCGTTGAGGAAGTACCCGGGCACCGTACCCCCGGGCACCGTGCCCGGGTATGGGCACTAATGTTAACACGTTTTCATAGTGCCGGAGTGGCCAAAGTGGTGTCCACGCTTTTTACTCAATATTCCTTGAAACTCTAAACCTCAAAGCCACAAAGTAGCTACATAAGCCATGAAAAACTCCGCGATTCTTACTTTGAATCCTGTTCAGCTTTGATTTCATTCATCTTTCTTTGAGTTTTGCCTGACTTCTGAGGATTAGCACATTGAAACTGAGAAGCATTTGCAGCTACAAGATTGCTCTGTAATGATATAAGTGTGTATAAACAATGCTTTTAACCACTCACTCAATCAACCAACGAACGAACCACTCACTCTGGTATTCAACGAACCACTTTCTCACCAACTAAATCAACCAACCACCCACTCAACCAATTCAACCAACAAACCACATACTCAACCAATCAACCACTCACTCACACAGATTCAACCAACCACATTCTCAACCAACCAACCAACCACTCACTCTGGCATTCAAACCAATCACTTTCTCACCCACTCAACCAACCAACCACATACTCAACCAACCACTCACTCAACCAACCACTCACTCACTCACTCATCAACCAACCACTCACTCATCAACCAACCACTCACTCACTCACCAACTCAACCAACCAACATACTCAACTAACCAACACATACTCAACCAACCACTCACTCACTCACCAACCAACCAACCACTCACTCACTCACTCACCAACTCAACCAACCAACCAACAAACATACCCAACCAACCACTCACTCACCAACCAACCAACCAACCACTCACTGACTCACTCACTCACTCACTCACCAACTCAACCAACCAACCAACCAACATACTCAATCAACCACTCACTCACCAACTCAACCAACCAACCACATACTCAACCACTCACTCGCACACTCAACCAACCAATCAACCAACAACTCTCTCACCCACTCAACCAACCACATTCCACTCAATCACTCAACCACTCACTCTGGCATTCAATCAACCACTCTCAGCTCTCACCCACTCAACCAACAGTAACAAACCAACCGCATACTCAACTAACCAACCAACCACTCACTCACATGCAATTTAACCTAATAACTCAACCAATCAGGCAACCACTCACTCTGGCAGTCAACCAACCATTTTCACATTCAATCAACCAACCAACCACATACTCAACCAACCAACCAACCCACTCAACCACTCACTCACATACTCAACCAACCACTCACTCTGGCATTCAACCAACCACTCTCTCACACACTAAGCTTAAAACCTGCACCAACCAGAAAGTTTAACGTTTTGAAACACTTACCTCAGCTTTTCTTCTGTTTTTTGATTTAGCCTCCTCCAGTTTACTACTTACAGATGGAGCAGAATATGTGCTCTGTGGAACCTAGAATAAATAGAAGGTACAAATTTAGTTTTTCTAATTTTATACAAACTTGAAGTATAATTATACATTCTTATGGCAATGAGTGTAAGAGTTTAAAATTCATGACTTTCTGTCAAATTTAATATTAAACTACTGGAAGTAATTAATGTGTGAAAAAGTAACTTACAGGCTTGGAGGACTTCAATTTTGGAATCTTTATAACAAACAAACAAAACCATTTAAGTAATAGTTATGCTTTTTTGGTTTTCGTGCCGGCACAAAAGCTATCCGGTATACCGCCCATCAAAACATGTTCTAAATTTAAGCCAAAGTTAACCGTTTTGAAATCAACACCGTGGGATTGGCGAGACGTGATTGGCTAAGGGCACATTCATGTGACAATAATGCATTGGTTCGAATGTATCGAATGAAAACCTAATACGTTTGCAAGGTGAACATTTAACTTTGACGTTGACATAAAACATGTTTTGACAGGCGGTGTACACGCTTAGGTGCCAACGACTGTAGTGTGAATGGGACCTAACAGAACATATATAACTTTTCTGAACGTAGCATAACTTATAAGAACATAGCAAAGTAACTATTCTAAACGAAACTTTTCAGAATGTAGCATAACTTCTCAGAATGTAAAGTAAAAGTAAATTAAGAATTTAAATGTAGCGTAATTTTTCAGAACATTGCATGTTTTTCAACATAGTGCTCATATCGTCTCACTACATAACATAGACTGCACAAAGAAAAGAAAAGTCCGTAATATTAACGAAAAGACCGTCTCAGAGAGAGGAGTAATGGTTAATTGAAGGGCAATATTTAATTAATTAGGAGAGTAACTACTGAAAAAAAGCGAAGCTGTTCTGAAGCGCTAATTCGGACACTGGTACACGTGTAAAAATCTCACAGCTTGTCAACAGGATGTGTTCGCAACAGGTCGGTAGCAAGGCTGTTAACAGGTTGTAACAATGCCGTTCATTCAAGAAGCTGCTACAACATTGTTAGCATCAACCTGTTAACAACTTGTTGAATGCAGAGCGGTAACAGGTTGTTGGAACAACTTGTCGTCGGTCTGTTGGAGTCATCAGCCTTCTTACAAGTTGTCAACAACCTGTTACAGACATGTTAACAGACTGGGACAGCCAGTGCGAACACATGACGGTGACAGCCTGTTGAACAGCCTTGTAACAACTTGCTTGCAGGTATGTAACAGCTTGCGTGTTTTTATGTGTGTACAGTATATCAAATAAAATCACTTGAAACATGTACATGTAGACTTTTTAGTATAATAATTATTCGGAGACACTGACAAACACCAGTTTTAAGTGATTTTCTTTCAATGATAAATTGCAAAAACATATATTAAAATTAAAACAACAGCTGTAGGGTACGGTACTACAATTTTCATCTGACAGTCGATTAATTCATATGTGGCTTACAGTACTTACTTTTTCAGGTACTGGAATACTTCTTGCTCTAGGCTGAGTAAGTTTAAATGGTTTGACATCTATAGAATGTAAAATCATTTGCAATGTATTAATTCAACAATGGTATACTGTATAATACAGTATTCTACACTTACATCAGTACATTTACTTAAAATGACCAGTGAGTGTATTTAGTTCATGAAACAAAAGATATATTAATTAGATTACTGAGTACTTTTTACCTGTGCAGGATTTTTTTGGTCGTTCTGGGATCTGCCTGTTTCTAATTTTCTCTTCTAACTTCAATAACACCACATCTTGTAACTCAGGAAGCCAGCTGTTTAAACAAAATGCACAGAGTTCATTAATCCAATGGGAAAAGTTACTGACAGAAACTGTGAATCAGAATAACACATTTTACTTTGTCAACACCAGATGATTTTACTCATCAAAAAGCAAGAACTCAAGTCAGACGTGCCCTAGGCAGCAATATGTGATCAGGTTATTAAAATCCATTGCTGCCCAGGCTAGCCAAAAATGGCCCCTTTATTGTCTTACTCTAATGCCAGATGATTTTATACTTGTCAAAGCAAGGTAAGCCTGGTAGAAATCCTGATCAGGATCCTAGGATCCTGGTTAGGATCCTAGCTGTTAAGTTCAGGATCTTGTCAGTATTCTGGTTAGGATCCTGCGAAGTTCAGGATGCTGTCACGATCCTGGTTAGGATCCTGCGAAGTTCAGGACGCTGTCACGATCCTGGTTAGGATCCTGCGAAGTTCAGAATGCTGTCTGGATCCTGGTTGGGATCCTGCGAAGTTCAGGATGCTGTCAGGATCCTGCGAAGTTCAGGATGCTGTCAGGATCCTGCGAAGTTCAGGATGCTGTCAGGATCCTAGTTGGGATCCTGCGAAGTTCAGGATGCTGTCGGGATCCTGTGAAGTTCAGGATGCTGTCAGGATCCTGTGAAGTTCAGGATGCTGTCAGGATCCTGGTTAGGATCCTGCAAAGTTCAGGATGCTGTTAGGATCCTGGTTAGGATCCTGCGAAGTTCAGGATGCTGTCAGGATCCTGGTTAGGATCCTGCAAAGTTCAGGAGGCTGTCAGGATCCTGGTTAGGATTCTGCGAAGTTCAGGATGCTGTCAGGATCCTGGTTAGGATCCTGCGAAGTTCAGGAGGCTGTCAGGATCCTGGTTAGGATGCGGCGAAGTTCAGGATGCTGTTGCGATCCTGGTTAGGATTCTGCGAAGTTCAGGATGCTGTCAGGATCCTGGTTAGGATCCTGCAAAGTTCAGGATGCTGTCAGGATCCTGGTTAGGATCCTGCAAAGTTCAGGATGCTGTCAGGATCCTGGTTAGGATCCTGCAAAGTTCAGAATGCTGTCAGGATCCTGGTTAGGATCCTGCAAAGTTCAGGATGCTGTCACGATCCTGGTTAGGATCCTGCAAAGTTCAGGATGCTGTCAGGATCCTGGTTAGGATTCTGCAAAGTTCAGGATGCTGTCAGGATCCTGGTTAGGATCCTGCGAAGTTCAGGATGCTGTCAGGATCCTGGTTAGGATCCTGCGAAGTTCAGGATGCTGTCAGGATCCTGTTAAATTTAGGATCCTGTTTAGGATCCTATAGGATCCTGTTTAGGATTTCTACCAGGGTGACCCTAACTCAGACACCCTAGGCAGCGGGAATGTGTTAAGAAAACCACACTGAAAATTTTTGCGTCAAGAAGACTGCGTTTAAAATTGGCGTGTATTCAATTTCTGTCAAAATTCACAGTGAAAATGAGGTGTAATGTGTTTGTTTTTTTTGACAAATAATGGACTAACACAGTTGAAGCTCTTGTAAGCATCCAGCTCAAATTAGTAATTATAAAAAGAATTATTTAACACTAAAGAGTTCTATTCTTACTCTAAATTAAGAAAACCAAACATTTAAAAAACATACCTTAATAAAGTTGAAACTAATGTAGTCTGCACCCAACTATGATCATATAATTTGCACCACTATGAATAAAAAATAATGAAATTGTTATTAAAATTGGATTTGCCATTACTGTTTCATATAACCAGCTATACAGCTTGTAGTGTACTGTGAATACATAAAATTGTTGGTTTAAAATATTTATATACCTCATCAGTCATCCATGTCTTAATATTTTGTTCATTCAAGAAAAAATTTAAAAACTTGTACATTTTGTTTATGTCTTGACTTCCAACCAATTTTCGAAAGTAACCAATTCCCAGTTCATCCAAGCGAAAAAGAGCTAAATAGCATATGACTATATAAAATAACAATTAACAATTAAGATTGACTCGTAGCTGCAGTGGCAAAAAGTGGCAAATTAAATAGAAAGCTAACTGGGCAAATACCCCTCATAAGAGGTCACTCTCAAATGTGTTCCATGGGGTTAGTGTGAATATTTTGGGTAGAGTCCTGTCCAGTGTACCATTAAAATCAATAAGCCTACCTGTGTATAGATTTTTATCTGTACGAAGACAGGTTTTCCCATCTTTCACATAAAAAGAATCAACTACCACCTTAATAAAGTAAGAGTTTTTTATATAACTATGTATACTGTATATTTACAGGTATGTATACGTGGTGTTCTCACATCTACATGTAGATTGTTCCAAGCTACACTGATGAGCTGTGGTACAGTGAAACATATGTGTCTGTCGATTTACTATATATTTTGATGGGCAGTGTACAAGCTTAGGTGCCAATGACTGTATATATATATAATATATATATAATTTCTTATTTAGTATTTTATATACTATTTATATTTACATAATTATACATCATGTCATATAATTATATATATAGACAGACAGACAGACAGACAGACAGACAGACAGACAGACCGATGGACGGACCGATGGACGGACCGATGGACGGATGGATAGATAGATAGATAGATAGATAGATAGATAGATAGATAGATAGATAGATAGATAGATAGATAGATAGATAGATAGATAGATAGATAGATAGATAGATAGATAGATAGATAGATAGATAGATAGATAGATAGATAGATAGATAGATAGATAGATAGATAGATAGATAGATAGATAGATAGATAGATAGATAGATAGATAGATAGATAGATAGATAGACAGACAGACAGATAGATAGAAAACTTTATTTAAACATGCTGACCCCGTCAACCAAAGCTGATTTCCAGGAGGGGCATGTACAAAAGAAGTGTAGAAGTATAGTATTTAAAAGCTATTTACAAAATATAAGATATAGTATTACATAAATTAGTAACGTGATCAACTAGTAGTAATCTATTTACAGGTACATCTATTTACATTTACCATCAATGTGAGTAGCGATTTTCTTTCAAAAGGAAGAAAGGGATTTGCTCTCCCTAATTTCTTTTGGAATAGAATTCCAAAGGTATGCTCCATCATACATGAAACTATTTTTCATATTATTAGTACGCGGTTGTGGTAAACAAATACTACTTGAAATGTTCCGAGGATTATAGTTTGTCATCTCACTTTTATAAGTAAAAAGATTAGTGAGTGACTCAGGGCCCATTTTATTTAATAATTTGTACATCATTTTTGTTTTTATGGCTTTCTTCCTTTCTGCACATAACTCACTTAAATTTCGGTATTGAGCACTTTATAGGTGTTGGACACAAATATATCCTGGTGTATATATATCTCAAACTCATTAATAATTCATGAGGAAAACACAAAGGAAATCAGTACCGTGTTGAAATTACATAAATTAAGCAAACTTTCATCTTGATTTTCTCTTAAAATACTGATTTGTTTGAGATGCTATCAACAAACATCTCGGTGTTTGGATATCCTGATGAAACACTCCTCCTCGTGTATGATATATTACATATATATATATATATATACAAAGTATGAAGTATAGTTTTACCTTAAAGTCTTCGCTACCAGAGGTTTCACCCTAAACGGGGTCATAAGGCCTGATGATCCCGTTTAGGGTGAAACCTCTGGTAGTGAAGACTTTAAGGTAAAACTATACTTCATACTTTGTATTTTGCTCTCTCTATATATGGTATTGAGCACTCTCTAACATTTCGTGAACCAAAATTCAATATATCATACACGAGGAGGAGTGTTTCATCAGGATATCCAAACACCGAGACGTTTGTTGATAGCATCTCAAACAAATCAGTATTTTAAGAGAAATATATATATATATATATACTGTAGTTGACCACGGCTTGTTAAAATATACCCAAATGAAAGTCTTGGCAATCATAAACAACAACAAACCTTTATGATATTTTGATGCTGAACACATCCAGAGAAAACTTCAACCACAAAAACTCTTTCACTTTCATCTACCACCTAAATCAAAATAAACATATTTAGAAGTCACAAAATCCTCCCAGCTAAGGTCTACAACACTTTCAATCACCTTGCTTCTTGCCAGCCATGCATTCACGTGTTCCTGCACTCCATGAGTTGACGAATTATAAGTGTCTAAAATATCCGAAGAAAGTTTTACCAAGACTCTAGAACTCATAGTTCACCACACGTTTTCTTTTTTTATACAATTGAGCACAACTTTGAACTTCTGTTTAAAGTTGCCATGCAAAGCTGAGAAGTATTTTGTATGCCAGTCGAAAACAAAATCCAATATGGCCGAATTCCTAGCAACGCTTCGACATGGACATAGCAACAGTGCAGGAACCAGTGGGATCAGGTGGGATGAATAGGGGCATATTTTTGAATCAAAGTTCTTCCCAAGGAACTTACTTCGAAAACTGTGTCCAAATTAGACCCAATCTATTGTCATTTCCGTACGCGATTCCTGAAAATCCTGTTTTGCAAATATTGCCGTTTATTATTCGATACAAGTTAAGCCTTGTGAAATCGCGTGATCTGAGTGGCTGAAGCGCGTCACGTGCCGGTCCGTTATTACCCGGTAATAGGGACTGGTCCGGATTACGGTGTTTCGTCATTCATTTTGTTTAGAAAAAAATCCCAGACTTTCATCGCAGAGCCCCAAAACTTAGCGAATTCAGTAAATTTATTAAATCATGTACGAGTCGCACTTGGAAGCGAGGTTTACCGACTTTAGAGTCCGACACAAAAGTTAAAATTATAAGCATACTACCAAAAAGACAAGGTAGGTAATTTGTGCATTTCTGAAATGACCCCTTCGTAATTTTCATGACCTTTTTTAAAAACCCAAATGAATAGTCGAGTCTTACTTAGTCCTCACTGTTTGGTTGTTGTTGCCACGGCTAGTTCCCACTTCTCTTGCAATGTTTATCTAGCAAATTCACGCATGCGCAAACGTTTGGCAGCAGTGTTACCGCATGGTGCCTTGTCAACCTGGCAAACCCTTTAAATCGTTGGACAAATCACCAAATAGAGATTAAATTGCGACTAAAAGTTTTATATAACCAGTCACTGTTAAACGAGAACTCCAATTACTGGTAGAAATTCTAAATTTCAATCTGCATTCTGCAAGTAATTTTAATTTTATAAAATATATTCTATATTACGCACGCTGTGATTGGTCAGTTAGTGTACCTGTATTTAACAAATAAGGTTACGTTTGACGTAATTTGAACACGAAAGAAGTTGAGTAGAAGCACGAAGCGATAGCCGAGTGCCTTAGTTTACACTTCTTTCGTGTTCAAATGACACCAAACGGAACATTATAAGAAAGAGTACATATGCACAGGAGCGGTATGTTTTATTTGTTTTTTATCAAATTCATTAATAATTCATGACGAAAATTCAAAAGAAATGAATGTTTAATCAGCATCTTTAAATACGGATAAAACATTGATTAATAAAACATCAATGTTTTATCAAAGTTAATAGGCACTAGTGGCTCAAATTCAGCTTTTTCTGAGTTAAAATGATCTTATTTAACCTTTTCTACGACTCTTAAACAAAGTGTTCATCATTTACACTTACAATTTGATAAGTTAAAATATTCGCGTCCGATCTTTATTGGCATCTACAATGGCTCGCTTTGTAAATGCCCATAAAGATCGGCCGCTCATATTTTAACCATTGCAGAAAATAAAAAGAATAAAAAACAAGCTAAAATTTGGACACTTTTGAAAGCTGGCTGGCTTTTCCCGTCGTAGGTGACGCCATTTTACGTCATTCATAATTTCCATCTTCTGATAAATGCACGGAGCTTGGCCAATCAGAGCGTGCGTGGAGGACACTTTATTCTATAACTAAGGTAATACCATGATCGCCTCGCCTCGCATTCTTTTGTTCTCCGAAGGAATGTAAACCTTCATCGCTCATGCAAGAGGGAAATTTATCCTTCGTCTTCTAATTTTCCCGTGCATGTTGATGAGGGAAAATTAGAAGACAAAGAAATCCTTTGTCTTCTTCTAATTTTCCCGTGCATGTTGATGAGGGAAAATTAGAAGTCAAAGAAATCTTTTGTCTTCTTCTAAATTTCCCGCTTGCATATATTTTCCCTCATCAACATGCACGGGAAAATTAGACGAAACTTCTCTGATCAACCGTGTAAATTTCCTGTCGGTAAGATTCTCAAAGTTTTCCTCGGCGATCATAATATTACAAACTAATAACATGACTTTTCGGGAAATTAGCGATTAAATTTCCCTCAAGTCATGTTATTACTTATAATTATGCACGGGTTATGCAAACACGTTGTGACGTCACATTCTTTTATCTTATTTCATAAGAAAAAGAAAATGGACGCTCTGTGTTTTTTATACCCCAGATGCAAAAGTTATTTTATAATTCTTATTCTTTGATAGTCATTTTTGAACACAACCTTTCTGTTAACTCGAGGTCTAACTCTCCTCACCCCCAACTCAACCCAACCAACTTTAACCAGTTTATTGTTGGTTTCAGCTTACTTTTCAACGCATGGTTCAGAAGTTCGTTGCCAATTTTCTAAATTCAGAAGTCGATTACGATTTGATGTTCGATTCGAAGTTCACCTTTACGGAAAACCTTCGGTCGACCAGACATTCTTTTGATACGACCTTCTTTCCGAAAATATGTTGTAAGAAAAGTAGGCTCTGCTGTATTCGTGACTGGTTTCCATTGCGCATGCAATGGTCTTAAACGGGTTACTTCTTCCTAAATCTTGGACGAAGCCAAATACGAATACAGCAGAGCCTACTTTTCTTCCTCTCTCTCAGCGAAGGAAAAGAAGGCTCTGCTCGCAGGGGGTACGTAAATTGATACTTGGCAATCAACTTCGGAACCGCGCCTTGAAAAGTGAGCGAAAATCGACAATAAAACACTGGTCTCTAAAAGAAGACTGAGCTATTCGATGCAGTCTTCTTTTAAAGATCAGTGGTTTATAGAACACTAGAGTATCTAGTAAGCATTTAGTCGTCATCACTGTCGTCCATCCAGTCTTCTGCGGCGTAATCCATTGATTGGAAGTCAACTCTGTATCTGAGAATACCTTAGAAAAAAGAGAAAATATGAGAGAAAATCAAGGTGAAAGTCCACTTATAGTCAAACCGGATGTTCTCTTGCCTACGACATTGCTATACGCAACATTGCAATTTTGATTGGTGGATTCAATCAGCAACTTCCAAACCCTTTATTGATCGACGGATTGCTCCGAAAATTGTTTTAAATGCCAAACTTTAGATAATGCGAAATTCTACAAAGTTAGGGCCATTAAAAGTGTATATGAAATGAAAATTAAGTTTGTCTTATTTGGAGGAACTCTTAAAATGATAAAGTAACAATTTATACACTTTTTCCATATCTCACTTCGTTCTTGAAAAAATAAGATTTGTTTGAAATGCAAATAACCGACTGCATTCGTCCACAGTGTTATTCAATATAACTGTGATACGTCACACTGGTGATTTTACAATAAACTCAGGCAATGTGACGTATGCAGTTGGTTATTTGCATATCAAACAAATCTTATTTGTTTAATATTAAATCTCATCAACGAAGTGGGATATGGAAAACCTGTATAAGGCGGTCCTTTATCATTTCAAGAGTTCTTCCAAATAAGACAAACTTAAAGTTGGCAATAAAAATTAAATTTGTCCCATTTGAAAGAACTCGTCAAATGGTATAAGAAGACCTTTTGTAATTTTTCTGTATCTTTCTTGTGTTTTGTAATATTTCGACCAAAGACAGCGTGTTGTCCGCCATCTTGTTGTAATATTGGGTCTAATTAACTAGGAAATTGGTGACGTCATAAGCAGGGTAAACCTGATGAAACTACTCCGTGGGTGCCCAAATTTCCACGGAAGGCTTTTTAAATGTTGTGGGTCAATTTAAAATGGAAATAGCGCAACAAAATCGAGTTTCTAGCTCATAATGTCATAAGGTCGGCAAGATAAAAATTTCACTTTACCCTGCTTATGATGTCACATGCATATCGAAAATAATTCCAAGATGGCGGACAGCACGCTGTCTTTGGTCGAAATATTTCCAAAACCAAAACAGATACGAAAAAATTGTAAAAGGTCTTCTTATACCATTTGACGAGTTCTTTCAAACGAGACAAACTTAATTTTTATTGCCAATACCCTTTAATTTTCATTTCATATATATGCACTTTAACTTCAAGTACAACCATAAGTGTTGTTGATAAATTGCGACAAAGCGTAAATAAGCGTCTGGAATTTGCTGATTGAATCCGCCAATCAAAATTGCAATGTTGCGTATCAATATTGCACAGTCGTACTCAAGAGAAAATCTTGTATGACTATAATTTTCTGGTATGACTATAATTTATGCAAGTGATTCATCAATATCCAAACTCCGTCTGGTAATGATTCCCTTTGTCTTTATCTTATGAATTACTGATAAGGTCGAGAAGACAATAGCGTACCTCCAATACCACCAAAACCTTTACAAAATTGTGCACCTTCTTGCGATCGATCAGTGATTATTTCAAGAGTGGCGCCTAAAGAAAATGGTAGCATAATTTAGCATGGTTTGGAAACCCGGAAAACTTCAAAGCGGTTAACAATCAAGCTACGATTCATGTTGAAAGGTACATGAAGGTGCCAAATCCTTTGTTTTAGGTTTATTAATATTTAAACAGTACGGTTGAGTGATTGAACCCAAACGTTGCTATTGGATGATTACTTCATTATACAGAAAACACAATATGTTCAGTAACCGTGAAAGTGCAAAAATTTTCATAAACCTGAACAAAAACATAAAACAATGACTTTTGTGAGCTTCCAAACCATGTCTATTTTCTATTAACTATGGTCTGTGTCACTATATCTACTATTGTTCCCAGTAAACCGCGAAACAACCATTTCTTAAATTGATCACGTGATACGATTTTCTCATGCTTGAAATTTGAGATGAAGTGGTCGCACCTTGATTGTTATTCGTTTACTCTCTACCGTCTCGACACGAACAGAGCATCGAAACATCTCAACGAAAGCTCATGCGTCTTCCAAAAGACGAACAAAAGTATTTTCGTCATCCAGATACTGTAACCGAAGTTATTCTTCGTTTAAATACCTGAAGCGACTCATTTTAACTGTCCTTGACTGTTGAGTCGCTTAGCCAGAGCCGTTGTGTTTTCACATGAGAAGACACAACAGTTACCCTGCGAGCAGAGCCTTCTATTCCTTATTTCTTCGCTGAGAGAGAGGAAGAAAAGTAGGCTCTGCTGTATTCGTGACTGGTTTCCATTGCGCGTGCATGTCAGTTGCTTGGTTACAATCTCGAACCCAGTCCCAATCAGAGCAGAAACAAAACGAGAACCGGTTAAACGGGTCTTAAACACGAATACAGCAGAGCCTTCTTTTCTTCCTCTCTCTCAGCGAAGAAATAAGGAAAAGAAGGCTCTGCTCGCAGGGTACACAACAGTGTGATCACGTGACGGTTTTCTGAAAGCTTCAAACTAACCAACTGCCTTCTTCCGGTGGCTATTTGAAAACAGGGTGTTCGCGGTCTACTGGGAACAATAGTATACCTATATGTCTATATCTCTACCTATATGTCTATATCTCTACCTACATCTTAATGTCCATGTCCAAGTCTACAGTATGTCCATATCTATATTTCTACACATTTTATATCATATGCCACATCTGAAAAACACTAGCATGATGCACGTACCAAAATTCTTGTAATTGTTTGCTAACCATTCCAGTAGGGATAATTTTTCGATGAGTTCAAGTTCCACGCCAGTCTGTTACAAAAGAAAGACGTATTGTTTCAGCATAAGATAAAAGTAATATTTGCATACAGGAATTTCGGGATGTATCATGTATGCGTTCTGATCATCGCATTCATTTTACTGTATCCACGTTTGCTGCTCACAGTAATTAATATATTTTAGTAAAATTTTAGAAGTAACTGTTGAATTTCTCGTCGTCTGATTGATTGGTCGAGCTGAACCGCTTATTTCGCGATAGTTACCTCGCGCAGGTAAATATACTAAAAATTGTTGTCGGAAATTGTCGGAATCATCATTTTGACAGATGGTGTCTAATCAATGGCGTAATTATTTTTCAAAATGGCGACTGCAGGGACTATTCTTTTAAACCTAACAAATCGTCAAAAACCTCAACAGATAGAGACTGTATACACAGAAAAGCTCTAAGTTGGAACTATTTGAAGGTGAGAAAGTGTTTAGTCAAAATTATTTGAATTTTGGGTCATAATTGTATGTGGAATTGAGGGCTTAGACAGCTGTCAAAGCGTGAAGAAAACTTCGCAGGGTTGAACAATGAGCATTATTTAAACTTGATGATAAAACTACGAGTTAAACACGTCCGTTTTAAATTTCTTGGTTATTCTACTCAGCCCTGACATTTTACTAAAACAATTAGTCACCTCAGTCTCAGTGATTATCGTTTATATTTTCGGTAAATATTCAACGATAATCACCTCGACTTCGGTGACTAATTGTTAAATATAGTTCTGTCGCGCGAGTTCTTCAACGCGACTTTCCTGATCGGAAAACGAAATCAGAAAATTCAGCAAATCAAGCTAACATAGTGTTCAGATATCGTTAAAATACATTTATCGCGACGAAAATTTAGATACAGAGTATTTACGGCGACTGAAAGTATTTTTGGTTGTTTACTTGTTTTGAAGTTTTCGTTGCAAGTCGGTTACTTCGGTCTTTGCTGCTTGTACTCTCCACTTTCAAATACGATTAAAAAAAATTGATTTTATATATTATTAACCTCGCTTGGTCGATCTTTACGGCAAAATTATCCTGGCCTTGTTCTTTTCGTACAAAGCTCGCTCCTTCGTCGCTCGGTCGGTACTGAAAGACCGTGGGCAGGATAATTTTGCCGTAAAAACCTCCCCGCTTGGTCAATAAGTTTTTAGTTATGCCTTTAAACCACAATTACTTACACTTTGATCAACAAAGTTAGTCTGGTCCCGCTCCTGATCTGGTCTTAAATGTAAAACTTTTTCCTCTAAAAGCAAATACCAATCATTTTAAAATATTATTCCAGTTAAACGATGAAAATGTACAGTGCAACAAATGCTTTATGGATTCTTACCATCTAGTGAATGATTTTTTAAAACAAATCTCTGGATCTCAAGATTTTCCCAAACGATCAAAATATCAACAGAACCCATCTCTAAAGCCTAACAAACAAAATAAAACCAGAAAATCAACCATATTTTTAAAAACATATATATATATATCAGAGTGCGGAACGTTTTAAAGTACCTATAAAACGAAAATTAAGTTCGTCTTATTTAAGAAAACACTTAAAATGAATAGGGTTCCCTTTACATATTGGGCGATTTTTCAAATTTTGAAATAAGGCTAAACAATGGCCATTTAGCACAAATAAGCTTTTCTTTTTGCTAGGGAAGGTGCAAAAACGCTTTGTCCGATCCAAACCATTATTTTTTTGACCAAATATCGAAAATAGAAGAAATGGCCAAAATCAGACAAAATGAATAGGGTCCCCCACTGATCTCTATATAAAGATCAGTGGGGTCCCCCCTTTACATTTTGACTTATTTTTCAACTTTTGAAATAGGGCTAAATTATTGCCAATTAGCACGAATAAACCTTTCTCGTTTCTACACAAGGTGCAAAAAACGCTTTATCCCATCCAAATCATTATTTTTTTATCAAATATAAGCAGTTGAAGAAATGGCCAAAATGAATAGGGTCCCCCTTTACATATTAAGTTTGTCTTATTTGAAAGAACACTTAAAATGATAGAGTAACATCTTTTGCAGTTTCTCACTTCCTTGCGGAGATATTTCAGATTGTTTGATATGTAAATTAAACATTTTGATGTCACACGTGAATAATAACTTATCGGAGAAAGTTCTATATCTTTGCTATTATCAAATCAAATTATTTCGCACGAAGCGTGTGTTTCTCCCACAACACCAAACATGTAGATTTTCAACTGATTGTATGAAGTTGATAATAGAAAAGATTTATTATATGGCTGGGTTTGATTTCCGGTCCGTACGCAAAACGACGCACGTTGATTGGTTCCTGAGAGGTCGGGATTTTATGATATTGACCTCGGGTCAATACGCTTTTTTCTCGGCCCTGTAAGTTTTGGCGGGAAAATTTCTGAGTTAATTTGAATACAAATAAAATAGAACTAGGTATCTTTATTCAAATATTCTGAACAATAAAATGTGTTGGAACATTACTGCTGGTTTTCTTTAAAGCTGTTTATCTAAAAACATGACAAATAAAAGCCGAACTGGTGTAAACAAGAAGGCCAAGAGCGACATGAAAAAGTTAACAAGAAAGGTAAACAGCATACTCCGAAGACGAAAACAACGCTCGAAGCTTAAAAATAAAGTGAACCAATAGCCATATAATAAATTCCTTATTAACCTCGTTTGCTCGGTCTGTACGGGAAAGTATTTGCCCTCGGTTTTATCGCACAAACCTCAGGCAAATACTTTCCCGTACAGACCTCGCACTCAGTTAATAAGTCCTTAATCTAACCTTCTCCGATAACTCATCATGCGCGCGTGTGACGTTCAATGTTTAATTTGCATTTCTCAAATTCATTAATAATTCATGAACCGAAAACAAAGGAAATCAGTACCGAGACGGAGGTTTTGATATCGGAGGAAGAAATTACATAAATTAAGCCAACTTTCGCCTCAATTTTCTCTTAAAATACTGATTTGTTTGAGAAGCTATATCATACACTCGGAAGAGTGTTTCATCAGGATTCCAAACACCTCGAAATTTGTTCAAAAACCTCGGCTTCGCCTCGGTTTTCAACAAAAGTCTCGGTGTTTGGAAATCCTGAGGAAACACTCCTCCTCGTGTATGATATATAACATCAAACAAACTGAAATATCTCCAAACTCGTTCCCAGAGCCCACGTTCCCCACCCGGGAAACGAGAGACTCTGGGATAATCCGTTTCACATCGATATTTCATTGGCTGATGAACACAGTGAACTCTATATAACTCTTCTTCCGGATAACAAGAATCCTGTGATGGCGTGAACGGATTATCCCAGAGTCTCTCGTTTCCCGGGCCGGGAACGTGGGGCTCTGGGAACGAGATTGAAATATCTCAAGAACGAAGCAAGGAAACGAAAAACTGCAAAAGATGTTACTTTGTCATTTTAAGTGTTCTTTCAAATAAAACAGACTTAATTTTATTTTCTTCATAGGCATCTTACTACCTTTAAAGTATCGTCCACCCCAAAGCAGAATTTTCCAGTGTCTTGTGAAATTTCATCAAAATATCTCCCTAAAAAAATATGGCATCAGGATTAACATTACTCCAAAAAATAATTATAGGATCCAATGAAAACACAACTTTTAATTTATAAAATTAATGAAGTCCTTGCCTATTAGCTTTTTCTCCTGTATAAACTTCACATTAGCCAAAACCTCTGATGCCAGTTCAATAGCCTAAATTAAAAACACAAAAAAAACCATAACAATAATGGTCTTTAATTTAACTCCTAAGGATTTTTCAATGTGGCCGTGTCGTGGCATATCAAAGGCGCTTTAAGCAGCCGCCATACGACACAGTTCAGACCACGGATGCCAGTGTTGATTTTATGGAGGGAGGAAAACCGGAGAACCCGGTGAAAAACCCTCGGAGCACAGGAGAGACCAACTAAACTCTACTCACATGAGTCCCAAGCTCGACAACGGGGTAATTCCCAAGCGGTCACCCATCCAGTGTGTTTCGAAATATCAAATAGCCTAAGTACCATCACTCGACCTTCAGTTCCCAACTTGACCTGTAGCTCAGTTGATAGAGCATCGAACTAGTAAACTGAAGGTCGCGGGTTCGAATCCCAGCCGGGCCAAGTAGAGTTTTCTCTACTTGTCCGGTATGGTTCATCACTCGGAGTAACACATTAATATTATAACGCTACATTTTGTTTACACGCTTTACATTTCTCTCTGAACGTTAGAAACTACGTTCAATATTTTCGGCAGTACTCAAAGCTTACTATATTTCGATTTGTAACGCTACATAGTTGCGTAAACGCAGTCTGTAGACGCAAAACGAGGGAAATTGGCCTACCTGGTTAAAACCATTTTCACCACCATAAGACACATCCACCAATTTTAATATTCTTGTCTGAAGACGCTACAGAAACAACACATAATACACAACAAAATCAGTAACAGTCAAGAATGGTAGAATCCAATCTCGTTCCCAGAGCCCACGTTCCCCACCCGGGGGAAACGAGAGACTCTGGGATAATCCGTTTCAAATCACAGGATTCTTGATATTCCAGTTGAGGTACGCATGCGTAAATATCCGAGCGGAATCTGGATAGTATGTTCTCCTTGTTTGACTTTTCCCCCAAACAAGTCAATGGGGTTTGCTGGCGAAGCTCGAATTACAGCATCTACACACATGCGGCGAAGATATCGATCGCGGCAACGTCTTCACTGGAGTCTTGTCGTCCGACATCTTTGTTATTTTGGTTTTATTAATTCTACTTCCGGTCACTTCAAACCAACTCATGCTCACTATTCAGCCAATAACGTAACGATTTGAAACGGATTATCCCAGAGTCTCTCGTTTCCCGAGTGGGGAACGTGGGCTCTGGGAACGAGATTGGGTAGAATCCTTAATATACTATTAGTTAGCAAACACAAAAATTGCATTTTCCCCAGAACTTCCCGACAAGACCATGACAGTACGGTTTTTCCACGCCCTCCCAACTTCCCAAGTGCATCCATAGTTGATGGAGCACAGCAAACCATGAAGCATTTCCTAATTAAACTATATGGACCAGCAAAACACTCTGACACAACAGCAGACTAGTTGAACTCAGTCTGTATCAGAGGGTGAAAAAGTCCACTTGTATTACTTGCTCTATGATGGAGGAAAACTACAATGCAAGTTACTCTATACATTGTAGGGAACTACCAGCCATCAAAACACAAAAATGTTTACTTTATTTCAAGAAAAGAATTAGCACAAAAAAGTAAACTTATTCATTACTGGGATGGAAAAAGTATTCAACCTTCCTCCGGATGGGTTTTTAAGTTTAGATAACCTTCCTCAAAATATATAGCGAGAATTTTGTGTTTTGCAACGTTCATAAATACTGCGTGACTTTTACAGTAACTTGGTTTTCTAGGTTTTCCTAGGTAAGCTTTGGCATACTACAATAGCTACTAATAACTGACCGCTGCTGACTGATAGCCTGCCAACTACCCTCGACTGCTGCGAAGATACAGACATCACAGCAGACATCAGCGTACATGTCTCACACATATAACTGCTGCCACTGCCAGTGCTGCATAATTGTTGGTTAGCCAATGTTTTGCTGCAAATCGCATTTCTTCTCGACACCTTGCTTGATCAATTGTAACCTTCTCAGATTACCGAATGTGTTGTTTCACGTGTTTTCACTTTAAACCTTCCTCACTAAAGTAAACCTTCCTCCGGGTGGTACCCGCAGCTTTTTTCCAACTCTGATGGAAACCATAGCATACCCTGTACTAGTTACTTACTTGATCAAACATATCTGATTGACTTAATTCTGTCTTAAAATCTGCTGAACCAGCTAGGATAAGGCCAGTCACATTGGGCTATATAAAAATAATGAATAAACTAAGTATAAGTTTTGACAGTTTTCTTCTTATTAAAAACATTTACAACTGCTGGGAATACATGTATTCATTTAAAGGTCAACTGAACCTTTTGAAGTTCTATTTTCTTCTGAAAGTGTTATCATCTAACTTAGCAAAGGTAAAGAAAAATAAGAATTTCGTGGTAAAGGCAATAATTTATCAGCGAAGATTTCTTAGGTCCTCATGAAGCATGACCGCGTTTCTAGGAGAATGGGTACTCCTGTGTCTTTGACGTCATACCGGTAAAACCCACCAATCACCTTGTTGTTTGTTACCGGTATGACATTTATTTCAACGTGCTCGTCGTTCACACAAGTTCAGCAAAAGGAGCAAAAACTCAAATTTAGACAGTTCATAAAAGTGGAACCGAGTGACTGGTTCTCACAAAACATCGGACATCCAAAACTTCGGACAACTTTGGACATCAGCCAATCAGATTTGTCAAAAAGAAAGATCACATGATACATTTACTTCATGCGGAAAGGTCTATTATTTCTTCGGTTTTAGATTGAACTTTTACGACTTTAACGGAAAATAAAATAACCTGGGGACGTATAGTTACCCTTAAGATTACATAAACTAAAACATACTTTATCATTTGCTATGTACAACTGAACTGCAGTTTCTGCCACTTTACGAACATAATTATGTCTTTTCTCCATTCGAAGACGAGCAAAACGCAGAGCTGACTGACCACCACGGCCTAAGAAAACAACAACAGATGTTTTATATAGTAGACATGTGTGAAGCTCAAATACTCAGATGTGCCTCTCAGCCCTAAACATACACGATGCAACCTTCTAATGATCGGTTTAGGCGCTGTTTACATGGGAGGCGGGACGGGACGTTTGCCGGGACGGGACGTTTGCCGGGACGGGATGTTTTTCATCCCGGGTTTACATGAGAATGTTTCCTACCGGGACGATTTCACCTGGAATACCCGGGACGTTCAACAAGCATCTCTAGTTCGTGTTGGACATTTTCGGTATTTCGCTTTTTTTAAGAAAACTAAAGCTATTTGGTCGGATAAACTGTACGTATGTTGTAGCCAGATGAATTATCTTTTTGCCAATATATTTTATAACTTATACAGTGGATTATTTCTTGAGAAAACGTTCGGAGTGGCAAACGATTAGGCACTCCTCTTCTCTGTGGAAGCCATTTCTGTTTTTGCATCACATGACAAATCTTGCAAAGTCAGCATAATATCGTCCCGGCAAAGCGGGACGGAGTGTTTACATGAGAAAAATTGCCTTGGATTTGCCGGGATCCCGCTTTGCCGGAACGGGAAAACATATTTCCATATATAAACGGAACGGGATAAATAAGAGAGATATACATGCACGGTGAGATCCCGGCAAACGTCCCGTCCCGCCTCCCATGTCCCTTTAATCAACGACTAACGAACCAACCGAGTAATTAACACAGTATCAAATTCAGTCAAAACTCAACCCTATTTTTCTGGAAGTGCTAGTACTGACAAAACTAAGAATAGTAAGTATTACAGTGATAGCATAACAGTAAATACTAAAAAATATAGGCTGGCAGTAAGCACCTGGATTATTAAATAAACATCAGATGCCTGCTTACCAGACAGGTTTAATCTCCCTTTCCTGTTTAACCTCTTAATGTCACGTATTACAGACAATAGAGGGCATTTTACAGCAACAGGAAAGGTAATTATTATATGGCTGGGTTTGATTTCCGGTCCGTACGCAAAACGACGCACGCTGATTGGTTCCTGAGAGGTCGGGATTTTACGATATTGACCGAGCGGTCAATACGCTTTTTTCTAGGCCCTGTAAGTTTTGGCGAGAAGATGTCTGAGTTGATTTGAATACAAATAAAAGAGAACTAGGTATCTTTATTCAAATATTCTGAACAATAAAATGTGCTTGGAACATTACTGCTGGTTTTCTTTAAAGCTGTTTATCTAAAAACATGACAAATAAAAGCCGAACTGGTGTAAACAAGAAGGCCAAGAAACGACACGAAAAAGTTAACAGGTAAGGTAAACGGTAAACAGCATACTCCGAAGACAACAATAAAATGAACCAATAGCCATATAATAAATTCCTTAGTTATTAACCTCGTTTGCTCGGTCTGTACGGGAAAGTATTTGGCTATTTGCCCTCGGTTTTATCGCACAAACCTCGCTCCTTCGTCGCTCGCTCTGTACGAAAACCTCAGGCAAATACTTTCCCGTACAGACCTCGCACTCGGTTAATATAAGTCTTTATTATAGAGTTTGAAGCTTGGGTTTAGGTATTAACAGACACCTACCATGTTTCTTTGGTAAATCTACTGTGAACTTATGAAGAACGTCCCTGGTGTTGCCACAGAGAGTACCAAAGAGGGCACCATTACCATCCATCACAATAAAACCAAACTTGGTGTCATCAGTCAGCAAATTACTAAGTGCCTTGATAAGAAAGCAAATGAATATAGATTACAATAATTTAGTCATTGCAGAAAATATTGACATTCCACCCAAAGTAGTGATAGCAAATAAGGTCTCTCTCTTGCTTAAGACATCATACTGTACATTTACGTCTTAAGACTCCCTTGGACATTCCCAGGCCTTTTCGTAAGTAAATTTGCACGCGTAAATAATTTTGCTCGTGCGTTAAAACTTATCAATTATATGACACAGAAATATGAACCTTTCTCATCTTCGAACCTAACTTTTATATTTTCTATACATCTGAAAAAGAAAGCTGCTTGATATTCAATCATTGTGAGACGTTATCTTTCGCTGTAACGTATTAGTTTAGTTGTAAAACGTAAAACCGACTACGCTGTAAAAACTGTTACAGTAGCCTATAGGCTTAAAGACGATATACGTTATATGTACATTGGCAAGACCTTAGTCCTTACGTTGTGAAACCTTTCGTTACGTTGTGAGATCTTGGGTTATGTTGTAGGATCTTGCGTTACGCTGTAGGATCTTGCGTTACGCTGTGAGACCTTGCATTAAGTTGTGACACCGGACGCTACGTTGTGACACCTTACGTTACATGGTGAGACCTAACGTTACGCTGTGAGACCATACGTTACGCTGTGAGACTATACGTTACGCTGTGAGACCATACGTTACATTGTGAGACCTTACATTACATTGTGAGACCTTACGTTACGCTGTGAGACCATACGTTACGCTGCGAGACCTTACGTTACATTGTGAGACCTTACGTTACGTTGTGAGACCTTACGTTACGTTGTGAGACCGTACGTTACATTGTGAGACCTTACGTTACGTTGTGAGACCTTACGTTACATTGTGAGACATTACGTTACATTGTGAGACCTTACGTTACATTGTGAGACCGTACGTTACATTGTGAGACCTTACGTTACGTTTTGGAAATAATATATGACTAGAGTATAATACTGCATTATTATTATTATTATAAATAATTATTGCATTTCAGCAGATATTTGGTTTTCTATAAAATGTTACCCCAGCTGTGTAAATCATACTAATATTAATAATCAGTACAACAAATTACTTTTGAGCACAAGCAATTAGGGTAGATTGTTTGCTTTACCTTCCATGGAAAAACCTCTAGCTAATTAAAGATAGCTACAGGACGTTACAGAAAGGATACTGTCCGTCATATTAAAACAAGATGTACACAAAAACTTCCACAGCTAAACATAATACGGTAACAATATAAAGCTAATGTTATGTATTGGAACTCAGCATATAGGTACAGTAGTGCTTTGGATAGAGCAAAGTGAAAAGGCGGTAAACTGCCAATTGCAAATTTTTAGCAAGAAAATAGTGATATTTCAAGCAAAGTTATTCATCACACATTATTTTTACTCTGGTAAAGGGATTCACTCGAATAGCATCTTTTGTTGCCATTACGGTCATTTGCAACTCACTTTTCACCCAAATCTTCGGAAGTTCGTTCCAAAGTTCGCAAGTTCGTTGGAAAGTTCAAAATGAACTACGAACTTCCAAAGATTTGGGTGAAAATCTCGTCAATTTACCACCAATTCACTTTGCTCTAATCAGACTAATGTTATGTATACAGTAACTTATTCCTGCCTGAGCTAGCCAAAAACAGCCCTTCTATTGTAAATTTATTCTGTCAAACAACCAACTGTTTCACTAATTATCAAAATGACAATCCCCAGCGGCAATAGGTTACCAGTAACAAATAAATATGTACAGTGAGTACATTTTACCATTTTACACCATTTTCAGTGAGCAAAATATATTATGTATTTTCTCCACATACCTCAGTGTGAAACTTATTATCACAAAGATATAAAGATGTGTTGATAGGTCTAAATGGCTCAAAGTCGATGTTCACTTTCTTTTCTTTGCCATCGTCTGTGACAATAGTCCCACAATATATAACCAGACCATTAGGTGGGACTAAAACAAGAAAAAATATGTTTAATTCTTTGAATATTTGCATGATGAAAAATTGTAATAGAAGTGAAAATTTGTGAAAACACTGGTCACAATTACAGTGATTTGCAACTCACTTTTCACCCAAATCTTCAGAAGTTTGTTCCAAAGTTCGCAAGTTTGTTAGGAAGTTGAGAAGTTCATAGTTCATTTTGCAGTTAGGCATTTGATTGGTTGCTTGGTTCCTAGCAGCAAATCAAATGTGTAATTCAAAAGAGAAGTTGGGAAGCTCATAGTTCATTTTGCAGTTACGCATTTGATTGGTTGCTTGGTTCCTAGCAGCAAATCAAATGCGTAATTCAAAAGAGAAGTTGGGAAGCTCATAGTTCATTTTGCAGTTACGCATTTGATTGGTTGCTTGGTTCCAGCAAATCAAATGTGTAATTCAAAACAAACTTTGAACTTCCCAACAAACTGCAGAACGCACTTCTGAAGATTTGGGTGAAAAGTGAGTTGCAAATCACTGTAATTATCATTTCTCACTGAGCTTTCAGGCCTTCATCAGAGCAAATGCCATTGTGATCTTACATTATTATGGTTGTTCAGTTATTTTGTTTTTAAATTATACATTTGCTCTGATGAAAGCCTGAATTAACGAGACCGTAAAGGCGAAAATATAGGCTGGCAGTAAGCACCTGAATTACTGGATAAACATCAGATGCCTGCTTACCAAACAAGTTTAATTTTCCTTTCCTGTTTAACCTCTTAATGTCACGTATTACAGACAATAGAGGGCATTTTACAGCAACAGGAAAGGTAGAAAGTTTGAAGCTTGCTTTAGGCAGAGTTGCAAAAAGACAAAAAATGTCCCCAAACCTGATTTGTGGGAGTCAAAAATGTCCCCAAGTATACCGTATGTTCGACACAAAACAATTATCAATAAAACGAGTTTTATCAGAATTTTCATTGGTATTATCTGGCAGTTGCCAATTTTGTAATTTACATTTTTTAATTTACAATTTTGCTTTTTCTCATGCTGAACTATTATCTGCTAAATGCTAATAAGCAGTTCCCACCGTTAATAGTTCCCAGTCTCCACAAATCCACAATAAGCTTTTTGACTTGTTTGGACCAAAAATGTCCCCAATTTGTAAAAAAAATGTCCCCAAACCTAGTTTGCAGGTTCGAGGTTTTTTGCAACTCTGGCTTTAGGCAACTGGAACCTACCATGTTTCTTTGGTAAATCTACTGACAATAAACTTGTGAAGGACATCTCTGGTGTCACCACAGTAAGTACCAAAGAGTCGACCACCATTCAACCTGTTGACTCAGCCCTTCATCAGAGCAACTGCCATGATTATGATATTGCGTTTCTGATTGTTCTGTTATTTTGTTTTAAATATACAATATGAACCAACATTACACGATGTACTTGGCATTTGCTCTGATGAAAGCCTGAGTCAACAACCATTAACTACAGTACATGTGTATATATATATATATTACTCATATTATTATTATATATATATATATATGTATAGGTAATCATATGATAGCGAGTACAATTAAGGATTTACACTACAAGTGATATTTGAAAATTTTGCCAAAATTGCATGAGACCCATTAGGCGAGTGCAATTTGGCATAATTTTCAAATATCACAAGTAGTGTAAATCCTTAATTGTACAAGCAAAATCATATGATTACTAATTTATTATACGCATGACAAAATTACAACACATACGCTTCGTACTCACTCACGCCTTTAAAAACATCTTGTTTCATTACTTGACAAGAAACATTTTCACTCTGGGTGTTCTCTGTACTCATTTCAAAATATTTACATGGAATTTTTAGTTTGTAGTGTACCACAAGTCATTGGAAATGTGAAAACTTTCCATTGCAGAATTGGCCGCCATTTTGAATTTTATTGTCAACATCGTTCCCAGGGCCTTCAGAGCAGTACAATTAATAAAATAATTGTACTCCTCTCAACCAATCAGAATGCAGTAATTTTGTCATGCATATAATAAATATATATATATATATATAACTTGACAGCAAACCAAAGTTACGTACCTTTGTTATACAACTTTAATCTCTGTTGTACTGATGTAATAGCACTCAGAACTGATAATCTGCAAATAAAGAAAAGTAAAACTTGGCTGTCAGTACTCAAAAAAAAAAGTTGAACCCCAAATACAGATAGAACACAACCTTTCAGCAAAATGTACCATAGTGTTTAAATTGGGTTTTTATCTTGTTTTTAATAATAAATGAATCAGTAATGAATATTCTCACTTTTCTGCAGTTTAATAGTATGAGAAGAACTTACCTGTTAACTCGACTTTTAATATTAGAAGCTGTACCAAATTCATCAGCTAACATTTTAGCAACTCGAGATATCTGATCTTTTGGAGGTATAATTAATGAAATCATACTTGTGCCATTGCTAAAATCAATAAAATAAACACAAGTCAGCATCCTTGTATTGTACGTACATTAACTATAGACAGTGATTTTTTTACCCTCTTGCAGCTTCAAGACTTTTAATCAACTTCTTAATTTTCCACATTTCCACATTTCGATCAGCTGCCTCAGTACCTTCCATTTTTCTGCAAACAAAAATTTTGTTAAAAAATACAGTATAACAAATCAATTCTGTATATATAATAAATGTAAAAAAAGGAGTGGGCGAATACCAAAAACAATGCTCCCAACAGGAGAAAGATCCAAAATGGATTCTCAGATTACTCTTGGGATAACTTTATAAAATAAAATGATGAGGCAAGCAACTTCTTCTACACGATCTTTTAATAAATTTATTAAAAAAAACACAAAAGTTGCTTGCCTCATCATTTTATTCATATATATATTCATACACTAATAATAATAATATATATATATATACTGTATATATATATATATATAATATATATACTATCATTACATTTATTTAGTCGGCACTTGTTTTGACATCACACCATATAATATATGCATATAATATATACAGGTGATATTTAGTATTTCACCCAATTAAACATGTTCTAACAAACTTATGTTTTTGGTGAAGAAAAATCTCAAGTGGAACTGGTCACGATTTGATCTTAAAATGTATAATATTCACACTCAAGAATTTCCTTCACCAAAAAGAAACTCTCTGTATATACATGTATATATATATTCCACCTAAAAGTCTAAAACCACTAGTTCCTCAGCTACTATAGCATTGCCACTAAAATGTGAAATGTTCTTGTTGAAGTTGGTTGACTCATCACAAAATATTAAATGTCTCAGACTCTGAGCCATTCTGAGACACTCCGACACACGTGCTTAAAAGTTAAAACATGACCAAAATAAAACAGTTCACCCAGCCACAACTTACCAATTACCAAAATCTTCTTTCTGTATACTGTATATTAAATATATATCCTCTCTGAAGTGATCCTTGAGGAATTTGGGGAATATATTCCAGTTGTTTACGAACAAAACGTTTTTTCTCCAACACTTTCGTCTTGCTTTTGAAAATGGTGCAATGCCACATTCCAATCGACAGGCTCAGGTTCAGCGGTAGCAAGCAGGCACTTCACTTTGTACTTCGTATAACATCTGTGGGACAGGTTAGGCGAAATGCGTAAATGACGCACGACCAATTTTTAATGCAACTTTAATGCATAAAATTAGTTATTTTATTGGTTTATATTAATCTTTAAGCTTTAAAGAAATTCTACTATAAACCTCAGCCCTGGGCGTTTCTCTGCGATCGTGCCCAGCAAAAATAGATCAGTTGCCTCTGAGTTGCCCGCAAAAGGGTCCAAGCCCAGTAGAACGACCAATTACATGTACAAGTAATACAAGTTATGGTAGATATTAAATAAAGTTAGTAATATGTGGCTGCTCCTAGAATGATTTATATCACTATAAAAGTGCAAATTTTTAAATTGCTATTTATATATATCGTCTAGTATTTATTATTATGAGAAATTTGCGCTTGGCCCAATCGCGTCTGGTTGTCATTTCTACGAAAAGATTCAAGTCTAATGCTAGTTCATTGAAATCAAAATATGACGCAATCATTGTCGGTGCCGGTAAGTGACCAGAATAGATAAAATTATATTTATATATAATTATTTATTAATTATATGAATTAATTGTGACAATTAAATGACCAGTATGTTAATTTATAAATTATTAGAAACCATAGATTACACTAGTTCCAGAAAATATGTATAACCCTCTAACGCTGGTTTTCCACTGGTGAATTTTGTCACACAGCAACATTTCTATTGTTAAAATTGAATAGATTTCTAATTTATAGATCCACTCAAGACAAAAGAAAAAGGTCGCTTCCAGGGCCGGATTATAGGGTTACATGGGGCCTGTGGCATATTTTCAGTGCAGGGCTGCAATCAGAAAGTGTGGGGGCCCCCAAAAGCAGTTATAAATCCATGTCCTATCTTCATGAATTTTTTGGTTAGGTTAGGGTGTGTGTTTGGGTAAGGCTTTCATGAAGTACCTGGGTTATTTAGGACATGGAATTATTACCCCAAAAGCAAACCCCCCCCCCCCCCCCCCCTCCCCCAACTGGCACTGATCGCTTCCCCCAAAGTGCTTTTTTAGTGGTGGTGGGTGGTATGGATGTTTCCTGGAACTATGTACACTATGCATTAATTGACATCGGAGGAGTTTTCCCTAAAATGGTATGGCATTAGACAGAGTAAATATAAAGGGGTTGTTTTTGGCTGTCTCCGAGGGTCCTGCACAAAATGCCAGTATTTCATCACTAAAAATATTGGTGGTTCACCACCTTTTTACTCTTCTCACATATTTTTTTTCCTACTGAACTATAACTCTATGAACATGACTGCATGCATTATTATAGTTAAACAATTGGCCACACATCATTTTACTTCTAAAATCAATAATTATATATTTTTAATTTTCTAGGGCATAATGGTTTGATTTCTGTAAGTATAATTTATTATACTGTACAATTGTACCTGTATTGCTTTATTCTCAAGCTCAGTAATATTATACACAACAATTTTGCACCAAAAAACTTAATAGGCCAGTGCAGGAGTGGTGTTTGCAACAAAAAAATCCTAAGGTTAAGAAGCAGATGCATGGAATATGCCATATAACAAATAAAATACTATTTTTTTCAATGTTGTGAAATTATCTTACAATATATAATATTTTAAAATATAGGCTGCATATCTCCAAAAAGCAGGTCTTAATGTGTTAGTCCTTGAACGAAGGCATATCATTGGTGGAGCAGCTGTGACTGAAGAAATTGTTCCAGGTGATAATAATAAGTTTGATTCAATATTAGTTAGACAACAAACAACACTGCATTCAAACTTGGTGTTTTTGAATAATTCTCTTGTGTTTTTGTAAATACATTTTAGGCAAGATTATATTTATTGTTTGTTTGTTTGTATAGGGTTCAAATTTTCAAGAGCTTCTTATGTCCTCAGTTTGCTTAGGCCTCAAATTATCAATGATTTAGAACTCAAGGTATTTACTTCCTATTTATCTGGTGCAAATATAAGGACTTCACAATAATTATGACATACAGTGTTATTTATATACGGTTCAGTATAAGGTTCATTGAAAGTTGCAAAGTGTGTTGGATCAGATTGACCCTCTTATCTTATAACTCAAAGATTTGTCTATACTAGCTAGCTCTCAATGCAAATTAGCCTGCAAGTTGGCTCCCCTAATTTCAGCTCACAGGCTAAATCCAAATCCATAAAATCCTAGTCCATTCCAACAGCCTCTCAAATTCAAATTTTCTAGAAAATTAAAAGTTTTGCCAAAAAGAAGCCTTTTTTATCTAGTTTTTATTTACCAGTAGTAATAGCAAAATTTTATAATTTCTTATTTTCAGAATTTTGGCCTGAAACTTTACTTTAGAGATCCGAATTATTTTACACCTTTAAAAGATGGACGATATCTACTCCTTGGATCAGATGATGAAAAAAATTATGAAGAAATTTCAAAATTTTCAAAACAAGATGCCAAAGTAAGTTATTAAATAAATAAATACTACAACTTGATACAGATTTGTTAGTAACTGTACCTAATAATTATTTAGAAAAAATTAATTGTTAATACTATTAAACAAACTCCCAATGAATCCAGATTATGTTACATTGGATTGAAAGTTTTTGAAAGTTACTGATTTTGTTAATAGTTTTTAATATTAATAATAACATATAATTAATTGTAGGTAATATACCAATTCATCATTTAAATTGTATTTTTAGATGCTGCCAAAATATGAAGCTACTCTCAGCAGATTAGGTCATTAAATCAGTTTGTAGTTTGTTAAAATATTTTTCAATATAACACATACATGTATACACAACCTAAAATTCCTTGTAAACATTGACAAAAATCCAGAAAAAAAATTGGCTTGATATAGAAAAATCCGAAAAAATTCTCTACAACAAAAAGAAAGTCAAAAAATCCTTAATTCCTATTACATTCTGCCAATTTCTTTAAAATCCTTCTCAATTTCAAAAATCTCAAGAATTCTTCTCAAACATATTTTAAAATATTCATGAATTATCGTAGCCAATCCATGAACGTATCAATGAAAACCTGTAGGAAACTTCCCAGTGAGCTGGATCACATTTCTTAATGTGCATATAGAAATCAATGAAAAAAACACCGCAAATCACGATGCGAATACTCGTTTGAGAAGCAAGATCAAACACTCGTTTATCGTGTTTCATCAGGGGACTCCAAACACTCGAAAACAATAAAAACATCGGGGTTACGCCCTCGGTTTTCATTTGTTTTCTCGTGTTTGGAATCCTTGATGAAACACTCAAACTCGTGTTTGATCTATTACTTGAAAATCTATATAGAAGTTCCAAAAAATCTTGGGAATTTCTCGAAATCCCAAAAATCTCGTACGCCTTTTTGAGAATGATGCACTCGGGTACACGCGTAAAAACGCACAACTTGTTGTGAACAGTGTTGTGCTGCTCGCCGTGAACAATGTTGTGCTGCTCGCCGTGAACAAGTTGTCAACAAAGTTGTTCACGTATGGTTCGAACAACTTGTTCACGGATAAATCAACAGTCATGAACAAGTTGTTCCAACAGCACATTTTTTCTAGCACATGATACAACATGTTGTAACAGCATGATGAAATAACAACGATGAACAACAATGTTACAACAATGGTGAACATGGTTGATGTATCAACACGTTCTTCGGTTGTTACAACATGCGTGAACAACGGTTGTTGTTTCATCAAGCTGTAACAACTTGTTAAAACAATGATGAACAATGTTGTTCATTTATCAATGTTGTTCACATATGTCAACAAGTTGTTACAGCATTGTTCAGGCAACAATGCTGTAACAACTTGCGAGATTTTTACGCGTGTAACCGGGCTTAACTATTGGTGAGAGGCAGCGCCCTAATAGCACACGCCACCCGTGACAAATCGTGACAAAAAGCTAATCCTTTTCCAGGGAATCCTTTTTTTCTATGAAATAGATATTATTGGGGGAAAAAGAATAACACTGATATGCAAAAAAAGTATTTTAAAACATGTCCTGAAAATGAACTTACTTTTTAACGATAGTTGAAGCAATTGGTCCTCTCTTGGATCATCCACCAGTCGACGTCGAAGCTTTGATAAAAGGCTCACTGCGTGAAAAAGTAGAAACACTTCCATCATTGAGAGCCTTGATGAGAACAAGTAAGTCACAATCCATGTTACGACTGATTTAGATGATTTACATGGTCGTCTGAAACGAGGGTACACGATGGTTTATGGGGACGCAGGATAACGATTATTTTGAGAAAAACTGGACGAGAAACGCCGAATCTAGAAATTTTTGCTGACGTGCCTGATTCGGCCGCCGTCATACACAAAGCAGATCTGATAAAACACGTACCGCGAGTGTTTTGAAATAACTTAAAAAACGACCTATTTCATGGTAAGTTCATTGGCGTAGAAATTCGAAAAACAACTTTGTCTAAGCCGAGAAAATCAAAGCTAAAGTTTATGTAAATCATGAGGATTCTTCCCTACGGACATGGTACAAATTTCCTTTGTGTTTTCCTCATGAATTATTGATGATTCTTGAAAGCATGGTGATTTGCGTGTCCCTGGGATGACGTCACGGAGCGAAAGCTAAGCAAATGAGTTAAAGATTAACGCTTTAGCGCCTAAATAAATTTGACAAACAATCCAAAATCATTTACTGAAGTTTACATTGCGAGTAAGTTTCCTAAAAATGAATGGTTGCATTTAAAGGGCATATGACTCGAAAGTTAAGTTTGTCTTATTGAAAAGAACATTTAAAATGATAAAATAACATTGCTTGGTTTTTGAGATATTCCAGCTTGTTTGATATGCAAATGACACAACTTTTTACGACGTCACATGTGCATAATGAGTTATCAGAAAAGGTTACATATCTTTGCTACTATGAAAACATGGGCTTAACTCAAAGGAAGCATGTGCGTGTTTTTACCGGCACAACACCAAACATGTAGAATTCCAAGTGATTTCGTTTCACAATAGCAAAGATATGTAACCTTCTCTCGGTAACTCATAATACTCATTATGCACGTGTGACGTAAAAAGTTGTGTCATTTGCATATCAAACAAACTGGAATATCTCAAAAACGAAGCAAGGAAACCAAAAACTGCAAAAGATGTTATTTTATCATTTTAAATGTTCTTTTCAATAAGACAAACTTAATTTTCGAGTCATATGCCCTTTAAAACAAGCCTTTTCTAGTGAAGAATTTAACGTGGATTCCAATCATGTCAACAATCTGATGTTCTGGGTCATTTACGACCCCTTTCGAAGCCAAAGAGTTAGTGTTATAGATAAAGTGAGAAGGTGGTAATACTGTAGCCTTAATAACGAAATACTAACGTTTCGAGCGGAACCCTTGGTCAGAGTAAAATGTGACGAAATTAATAAAACAGCGCTGAACCACAGCAAGTATTATTTTATTTAGTTTGTGGGTTTTTTTATCCGTTAATTTTATTACCCTGTTGTCATATTCATTTTAGCAAGAAAACTTGGAAAGGACTTACCTCTTTTTTACGACCTTGTGACCGCTCCAGCGACAAAGATAAGTATTCTACAACACACTTTTTAACAAAGTTGCATTTTTTATTGTCTGCAACGACAAAAGGAAAAGGCTCTAACTGATTTTATTTGGGGTTTTTTTTTAAGTTTTGGATAAATGGTTTGAATCGGAACCTTTGAAAGCTTGTCTGGCGATGGACTCGATAATCGGAGCGACTATTAGTCCTTCAAGTCCTGGAAGCGCGTAAGTTAATGCACACAATGTACTAAATTTAGACATTGCGCAATGGACAATGGATAACACGAATATGTATAACACGAGGGTTGTAAAAGTAGGATTATCTATTCTAGAGCACTCATTTACCCGTGTAAATCCATCCAGAGGTTTTGATTGGCTGACTAATTCATCGCCATCACCTGCATCGTCGTCATCATAATCTTTATCGGCGTTTTCATCATCGTCATCATCATTATCGTCGTAATCATCATCACAATCATCACCATCGTTGTCATCATCGCCGTCGTCGTCATCACCATCGTCGTCGTCATCAGCATAATAATAAGTAATCACCATAATCACCACCACCACCATCGTCATCGTCATCACCATAATAATTAATAAGTAATCACCACCATCGTCGTCATCGCCATAATAAGTAATCACCACCACCACCATCGTCGTTGTCGCCACCATAATAAGTAATCACCATAATCACCACCACTACCACTACCATCGTCGTCGTCACCATAATAAGAAATCACCATAATCACCACCACCATCGTCGTCATCACCATAATAAGTAATCACCATAATCACCACCACCACCGTCGTTGTCGTCATCATCGTCCTGTTTCTCCGTTCAGTGAAGCTAGATGTTATCGTCCTCCACCTTGCATTCTCTTCACTAGTATCCAACTCCACCACTCTTCCACCTTCCTTCACGGAATACATCCAAGGCGGACTCTCAGGCTAGCGGAGGGAAGGAGACGCCTTACTACTCCATTGTAGGCCGCCCTAAAAATAGGCACGAGCCCACCCGCTGCCCATGGACTGACTAATGAAGGAAGGTCTTAAACTATAGGGTTTTTGATTAGTTGTAAAATTCTGCTTCTTCATTACAGTGATCGACATTGATATTTTTTTCTATTTTAGTTATGTTCTTCTGCATCACGTCATGGGAGAACTTGATGGACGAAAGAGTGCTTGGGCGTACGTTGAAGGTGGAATGGGCAAGCTTTCTCAAGCAATTGCTGATTCTGCCTCGTCTAAAGGGGCCACGATAATGACTAACCAGGTTTGATATAGAAATTCAGAAAATCACCTGAAAAAGATCCATGCATGTTTATTGCTGTATTTAAGGAAACATCGCCATCTTTTAATCCCAGGTCTTGAGAATATTATTTTAGAAGTAGCTCCCAGTTTGTAGCCTCCTACCACATAACTTTGCTTTTTCGTTTGGTATTTTTTTCCAGCCAGTGAAATCGTTTCTTCTTGATCGCTCGTCAGACTCTGTTTGTGGTGTGGTTTTAGAAGATGGATCAGAAATCCAAGCTGACATTGTTCTTTCCAACGCGACTCCCAAAGTGACATTCTTGGACCTTCTTCCAAAGGTTTTTCGCTCAATCTTTATGTAATATTTCAAGATTTTCGAGCAAATTTTTTTTTGCTTTCCATCCGAGTCCAAGTACGCTGATAATAGCAAAGATATGGAACCTTCTCATTATGCACATTATGACGTCGAAACGTTTAATTTGCATATCAAACAAACTGAAATATGTCAACAACGAAGCAAGGAAGCGAAAAACTGGAAAAAAAATTTACGTTGTCATTTTAAGTGTACTTTCAAATAAGACAAACTTAATTTTCTTTAGAACGTCGGGAAGAGATTCACCAGGCGGAAACCGTAATCTTATTATAAATATAAGTGCCCAGCACAAAACACGAATAAAAGCCATGAACACAAGTCACAATACCTCCTGACACAATACCTCCTGACACCTTCAGTGTTACCTCACCTCCTAACCTATAATTAGCTTGTAATATGTATTTTTAGTTCTTTATTTTGATTGGTCTATATGTATGTAATTAGAATTCTGTTTATTATATATCCTGTAAATTAATATCTTGTAATCATTATCTCTGAAGATGTTGTAGCATAAACAACGAAACGTTAGATTATTAAATATTATGTTTTTTATGTCCTTGTGTTCATGGCTTTTATTCGTGTTTTGTGCTGGGCACTTATATTTATAATAAAACTTAATTTTCGTTTCATAATTTTCGCTGCATTAATACGGCTCGTATATATACAGGGTGAATCAAAAAAAACTGATGCCTTTCATATTCAAATTAGCCGCATAGCGGCTGTAATTTGACAGAAGTTCCCTAAATATCTCATGGGTATACGAAGCCGATATCAAATAAGTGAACCCTAAATATCTCATGGGTATACGAAGCATATCAAATAAGTGAATATCAAATAAGTGAACCTTATTTGATATGCTTCGTATACCCATGAGATATTTAGGGTTCACTTATTTGATATGCTTCGTATACCCATGAGATATTTAGGGAACTTCTGTCAAATTACAGCCGCTATGCGGCTAATTTGAATATGAAAGGCATCAGTTTTTTTTTATTCACCCTGTATGTAACCAAATGGAAAAATGATAAAAAAACTTGCAACTTTCAATGTATTAATAAACGTAGAGCCTCAGTTTCGATTAATACGATTTTTTTTCAAACGCAGGGCGTTCTGTCAGATGAACTCCAAATGGATATCTCCGGTTTTCGCTATGATTCTCCAGTTACGAAAATCAATGGTAAGCTTGCTTCTGAACCTTTAATTATTACTGTCATGTAAACTATCTAATTTTTTTTGTTGTGTTTCCAGTTGCTGTCGATAGATTACCGAACTTTCTCGCGCGCCCAAACAAGAAGTCTGGCGAGCCGTCAGCACACCACAGGTGTACTATCCACTATACAGATTCTATGGATAAGATTGAAAAAGCTTATTCAGACTGTCTACAAGGGAGAGCCTCGGACTGGTAAGACCAGTACTTGTGGTACAGTAGATTGGAAATTACATTATGGAATGAAACAGACAAGAAGACAGATAAATACATTAGCACAGACCGGCAGACCGGCAGACAGGCCTAGGCAGACAGACAGACACAGAGATACAGAGAGACAGATAGACACAGACACACACGCAGACAGACAGACACACAGACACAGACACACAGGCAGGCAGACAGACACACACACACACACAGACAGACAGACAGACAGACAGACAGACAGACAGACAGACAGACAGACAGACAGACAGACAGACAGACAGACAGACAGACAGACAGACAGACACGTACTAACTGATAGGCAAAAATATTAGCATAGACAGACAGACAGACAATAAAAAATATATTCTTAAATCATATCTCTTATAGAGGATTATAGGAGCTGTTCTAATATTCATTTTGGGGTGACCGCTTTTGTAGCCAGCTCGCAGTCTGAAATTTCAACATTGTTCATGATCATGCTGGCTAACTCAACCTTGTCTTCATGATAGCCAGCACAACTTTTTTTAAGCCTCTTAATAAAATCATCGGCTGAGAATCAGAAAATGAATAATTGTGCGGTAGCTTTACTACATTACTTCACAATTAAATACTTTTGCCTTTTCTAGCCCATTGATTGAAATGTGTATCCCTTCATCTTTGGATCCAACCCTCGCGCCTGTCGGCTGTCACGTTATATCTCTCTTCACCCAGTACACGCCATACGAACTCAAGGATGCAACGTGGACTGATGAAAGACGAAATGCTTATGCAGACAAAGGTAAAGTGCATGACACGTGTGACGAATTTTGTTTTAATATAAAATAATTTGTTACAAGTAATATTTGGCATTTATTTCATCAATAATATAATCTAGACAGACTATAGTCTACCACAAACACCGCTAATGCAGAGTGACGGATATATATGCAGACATCAGTACATTAAACTCACCCAACATCCAATACGAGTCACCTAACAACTATGAAGGATTTCTGAACCTTTAAGACCAAGGCGGCCTTTAGACGTGCCCGGGTTGAGTGCCAGCCAGGGTCAGCTCGTCATTGGTTATTCTTTTTTCGTGTTTACATGAACCTGGGTTGGCTGCTTTTTTTCCCAACCCGGGTCAGCTTTTCCCAACCCGGGTCAGCTTTTCTCAACACAAATTATCATATTGCCAACACTTTACACGAACCCGGGTCAAGTCAACCCGTGTTTACATGAAGGAATTGACCAAAGTTGGGGTCGACCCGGGTCTTGAAAAGGGTCACCCGGCAAGACGGGTTGACCTGGCTATCGTGTAAACGCTAACAGGGGTTTATTCGTAGACGGGTTGACCCGGGTTGGCGAGCTAACCCGGGTTGGCTCTCAACCCGGGCTCGTGTAAAAGGCCCCCCTAAACTTGATTGCTGTCGAGCAAACAGAAATCAAGATGTCACATTTGCAATCCTTTTCAATCTCGCTTTAATTTTGACCATCCGTACTTCTATAGTAACAGGTTTCTAGTATCTCTTTTATGTTTTTATATAATATATACCGTTATTGTGAGATTTTATGCAACAGTTCAGGACAATTTTCTTTCTGTAAGAATTGCTAAAAACATGGTGACATGGCCGCTTTAACTAAAGGACAATGCTAGCTTTTGAAATCTTAAATGGTATTTTCCGTGTACCCTATATACCTTCATCCTTGTTATGAGCGAAGAGATATTCAGAATTTCAGATGTCATGTGCAATCGAAACCCCAAATTTGCCTTTTGCCGCATTTAATTGCCGTGGCTCTTATAAGTGCCGAAAAGGTCAATTGAATTGGATACCGCAAAAGTACGACGTCTGAAACAGGAGTACATGCTTATTCCCACTTGTTAGCAAGCTATTACAACATCGATGACTGAACAAGGTTGTTATTATACACTTGTTGACTGGCGCCGAGGGAAACATCCAGTTTTACGGACCCGAAGCGCTTCAAAAACCGTAAAACTCGATGTTTCTCGAGGCAAAAGTCAACAAGCGTTTTGTTATATACCATAAAGACTTTTAAAATACAAAATACCAAATGACTCGAAACTTGCAAAAGGCAAAAAGACTTAATTGACTTTCGTAGTTTCAATTCAACTAAACCAACAAGTACAAAGAACAGCTTTAAATTGATCCAGGTTTTTTCCAGACCTTGGAAGATATGTATAGATATTCTTTCCTTTGGAAAATGGACTATTTCGAACCAGACAAGCTCGAAACAAGCTCTTGTTTTCAAAATGTTCCGAAAAGTCCAAAGTTCTTGATCTGATGCAATAATCATTGTGTATTCACGTGAACAACGCATGATTAAAGCGACGTCAGAGGGAAACAGTGCAATGTTTCCCTCGGCAGAAAGAAACATTGAGTTTGTTAAACAACACGCGTGACCATGATTTGACCAATAGGATTTCATCTTTGGCAAACGAAAGTCTTTGGTATATAACAATACAACTTGTTGAACATGTTAGTAGTATAGTATTTTCAGCTTGAAGTTTCATAAGTTTGAGTTGTACAAGCTGCCGTAAGTAGTTAAACTCAGTAAACTCTGAGCTCCAGACGGGACTCATGAAACCCCATGTTGGAGTGACCACCTAACAACTACTGTGGCGTTGCAGACATGTTGGAGGGCATTCTGACATTTTCTATTTAAAGGGCATATGACTCGAAAATTAAGTTTGTCTTATTGAAAAGAACATTTAAAATGATAAAATAACATCTTTTGCAGTTTTTGGTTTCCTTGCTTCGTTTTTGAGATATTCCAGCTTGTTTGATATGCAAATGACACAACTTTTTACGTCACATGTGCATAATGAGTTATCAAAAAAGGTTACATATCTTTGCTATTATGAAAACATGGGCTTAACTCGAAGGAAGCATGTGCGTGTTTCTACCCACAACGCCAAACATGTAGAATTCCAAGTGATTTCGTTTCACAATAGCAAAGATATGTAACCTTCTCTCGGTAACTCATAATACTCATTATGCACGTGTGACGTAAAAAGTTGTGTCATTTGCATATCAAACAAACTGGAATATCTCAAAAACGAAGCGAGGAAACCAAAAACTGCAAAAGATGTTATTTCATCATTTTAAATGTTCTTTTCAATAAGACAAACTTAATTTTCGAGTCATATGCCCTTTAATGTTAGTGACATATTGGTTGGGACATATTGGTTGGACAGTTATTTGATGTCGGTCAGTTTTGCTTTTCCTCTCAGATTAGCCATTTAATTTGTAATGAGGTCACTCCAATTATCTGGTGAGAAAAGCCAACTGTGAAGCGTCAAATTAAGTTCAGGTTTTTGTGCATTTATGGTTAGCAAAGTAAATGTATTGGCCAGACTCTAAACCCATTTCGCAAGTATCTCAGTTTGATTTCTTGCACAACCACAGTTTCTAAATGATCTCTGGTCACTGGCTTCAGAATCAGCTCATCCGACACAATAGAAAACTCGATCCAGTCCTATTTTTCAGATCAGTGGTAATTTTCAGTCGTCTAGCGCAAGAAAAACAACGATACGGATGAAAGAGGGTGAAAACTGAAGGAACAAAACACTTATACAGCCTCAATAACAATCCCAAGGTCACTTGGCAATCCCAAATTTGGCGCAAGCCGCACAGGAAAATAATTTCCTCTCTACTTTCCTGATTGATAAGATAAGTGCAACACATGTGACAAGTGCGCGTTTTTTTTTTTAGAAATGAATTAGAACGTCTGTTATCCGGTCCTTGAAGTTAATGAGGAGCAGGGGGAGGGCGTGAATTATCTCACCTCGTTCTTGAAATCTCGAGATTTGCAACACCACTGCACAAGTCACACTGCATGTGTAACGACTTATTTCTGACTATTTTGATTTGATTGACTATCTCACGAAGTCGCTTGAATCTAGCTCAATACTAATAGAACACATATTGTACCTTTCCCCCCAAGGCTAGTCTGCGAATACAGACGACTCTATAACCTTCCAGGCGCGTCTGCACTATCCGCGAGTTATCCCCACCACGCACTGGATTATTGAAACTCAGGTAGTTTTTACAGAACTCGTGATGTCATTTACCCAACACCTTAGTCACCTTAGGCCCGGTTCAAACGTCTAAATGAGGTTATGCAATAACCAAGGTTAACAGCTAGGTAACCGCGCGCGGTGCAAGCTGGGGGTCAGCAGTCATGGACTGTGGAATCTGGATAGTATGTTCTCCTTGTTTGACTTTTCTCCAAACAAGTCAATGGCACACTTACGGCGAAGATATCGATCGTGGCAACGTCTTCACTGGAGTCTTGTCGTCCGACATCTTTGTTATTTTGGTTGAGGTATCATCGGTTTCAAATTATGAAGCTTAACCATCTAATAAAACCATCCCACAAGCGGGATGTTAAACTTGAACACATAAAGGTAAAAATCCTATAGGGGTGTTGTGGTCCGGGTATGAGAGGCGGCACATTTTTCCGGAGGGTTGTGATTAGGTTTAGGGTTTCCGGGGATCGTGATTACCGGGGGGTGGTATGGGGGTGAGGTTTCGTTTTAAAAGGTTGTCCAATCAGATGGTGGTTTTAATAGTGGTTAAGCTTCATAATTTGAAGGAAATTATAGCTCTTTGGTTTGATTAATTCTACTTCCGGTCACTTCAGACCAACTCATGCTCACTATTCAGCCAATAACGTAACGATTTGAAACGGATTATCCCAGAGTCTCTCATTTCCCGCGGGTGGGGAACGTGGGCTCTGGGAACGAGATTGAAATATCCCAAGAACGACAGGAAATGAAAAACTGCAAAAGATGTTACTCTGTGTTCTTTCAAATAAGACAAACTTAATGAGTAATTTTTGTTTCATAAGAACTTTAAAGGAAACAACGATCACAAGGTATAAAATGATTAAGCTAATTATGCGCGTGGATTAATCGGACTATGACAAACACCGAACGCTGATGCGTGCCCTTGAATAGACGAAGCCCCCTGCTACGCCTTTCCTCGGTCATTAGCGGAGGTCAAAGTGATGAAAACCGAGGTCTGTTTCCCGTCGCGTTTCTCGCATAACAATACCCCCATTCTGGTTTCGTCTCAGCAGAACGACCGTCACCACTGAACGTTGGATCACCATTTTGTTTTCGGGACGAAAGAATGGCTTCATCACGCCTTCGTGTTATCCTCCTGGTCATCAATATCGCCTTGTGTTTATCCATAGAAGACCATTATGGCAGTGGGGGAAGCCCAACTGAGACTGATCCAACCTGGGCTAAACGTTTGACCCAACTGGCTTTAGCCGTCGCTCGAGCAACTTATTTACCGATTCCTGACAAGCACTTTCTGCGAAACGGTTCGATCATGGAGAACCCAGCGGATTTCAGCAAGGTCTCGTCTTGGTTGAAGTGTCCACCGAGTAAGCCTGACATGGACGCTGGTTTGTGTTACAAGCCTTGCAAGCGACGCGCGTCTTGGGCCTTTTCGGAAGGCGTCGGGCCAGTGTGTTGGGGCTGTCCGCGCAACCATCCAGTCGAACAAGGAGCGCTGTGTTACAAAAGGTGTCCTAACGGTAAACCAAACGGCCGAACATTTCTCTGTTTCGGGAACTGTCCACAAGGCTACCGCAATCTTGGTCTCACGTGTTTACGCGATCTCGACATCCGTGCTGCCAAGAACAACAAGTGTCCGTGGTACGACAAGTGTGGACTCACGCTCTCGCGCGGCTGCTCGAAATGTCCCGCGGGATACAGAAATGACGGATGCACGTGCAGGCGAAATCCGCACGTCGTCGCGCGCCCGCGTTACAACAGGGGTATCGGTGTCGTCATGAGATCGTACGTCCGCGGAATCGGCCAGCTCCCGACGTTCTTCCGTTATGATCCGACAAGCGAGCGAGAGACGTGCCGCGTCAAAGGCTGGGTCGGGAAAGCATTCGTGAATGAGGATACGGAAGTGATCAAGTTCACGAACGATCGCCAGAAAATTGTCGTGTTTGGCTTTCGTGGAACTGACGTCACCAGCATCCGGGACTGGCTGACAAGCTTCAACATTCATCCGGTGGACTTTTGGTTAAATAACACAAAACTGACGATGCACCGCGGGTTTAAAAATAGATATGACAACATCGCGAATTGGTTCGAGAAAGAATTCCGCGCGGTCCCCTCGGATTATATGACCTTACTCACGGGTCATAGTTTGGGAGGTGCCGAGGCCAGTATCGCAGCCGTGTTTGCAGCCGGGAAACTGGGTCGAGCTCCAGACGCGGTGGTCACGTGGGGGAGTCCATTGGCAGGGGCGGAGAATTTTGTGAAGTTCTACAAAGAGATAATTGGGTGTGACGTCACGATGACTTACGTCACCAAGGGGGACTTAGTTGCAAATCTGCCGAAGGTTTACGGATATCGGCACGTCTGTGACATCGTCGAACTCGAACCTACGGCTACAAGCTTCTTTCCAGTTCACAGTCTGTACACAGGGTATGGAGATGGAGTGGAACGGAAATACGGCGATTCGGAGGAGATCAAACTCGGTTGCGATGTCCTCATGAAGAATGACGATAAATCAGAAGATGTTTTTGGATATTAAATTACTTTCTAGTTAATCTAGTTACCTTAGTAGAAATGCAAGACCTATGAACTCCGAACTGAGCGAGTCTGGCGAAAGTTAATTTACAAGTAGACTGACAATTTCGAGGCTAGAAATAGGGGCTGTAGAAATAGATAAGCTCTTAAAAATGTTATGTTGCGAGAAACTGTGACGTGTAGCACTGGTAGAATAGAAGATTAATATTGTAAATTTAAAATAAAGTCGTTTCAAACAATCATACATTTATAAGTAACACCATAACACGAGGGAAATTAGTGATTAAATTGTCCCCGAAAGGCGAGGGAGGATTTGTGGACGGCCCGAGGGACTTTCAGAAAGTTGGTCGGATATCTTTTTTTGAATTAAAAAAGAATTTAAAAAAAAAATAATTAAACAGATCCAACTTTCTTTATAAACTACACCTGTGCAAATTAATAAAAAAAAATTACCGTTGGAAACACAATTTGTGTTCGTTTTTAGGCGTTTTTTCACAAGTGACTCATATAATCGCAATAATCAGTAATTTCCTGCCAAATTAGCAACCGCTTCGAGGACGTTACGTTCGTAAAAGGGAACCACCCTAAACGATTCCCAGTATTACTTATGTAATATTTCATAAACGAGTGGGAGTGTTTTACCAGGGGTTACAAACACGAGAGGACAATGAAAATTACGAGGCCGTTATAACCGAGTAATTTTCATTGTTCTCGAGTGTTTGTAAAACATGAGAGAATGATTTTTATTGTTTTCGAATGTTTTACAAACACGAGAGAACATTGAAAATGACGAGGTAATAGGCCGAGTGATTGTTGTTGTTCTCGAGTGATTGTTGTTGTTCTCGAGTGTTTGAAACCCTTGGTAAAACACGATACACACACGAGTTTATGAAATAGCTTCTCAATCGTCAATTAGATTAGACAATGGTTTCACGTTGAATTTATAATTAAGAAATGTGGTACTAAACGGTTCTTTCTTTGTGCCGTTTATCGGATTTCTTAATTATAAATTCAGTTTGCGCGACCTTTGCCTTCAAAACTCATACACATGACCAAATATTTTACTCTAATTGGCTAATTAGTGCATGAATTATTAATGAGTTTGAGAAGGACTATTCTTTATCTTGACTTCGTGTAGTGTTTGATGGTATCGAAGAATTCGCGCCAGGTTTTAAATCGTCTGTGATTGGAAGAGATATTCTCACACCTCCGGACTTGGAGGAAACGTTTGGATTGACAGGTGGAGTAAGTAAAAAAATATTTACATTTTCTATCAATGCTCTGTTCGTTAATAGAGAGCTTAAGCATACAGGCGTTTTAGAGCCACGGCGGCGATTGAATTCAATAGCATTTTTCATTCAAAACAATGATAATGAGCAATTTAAAATTCCAAGAGCAAAGTGAACGCCGTCGTCGTTCTACACAAGACGTCATTGAGAGCATTTTCACGTTCTTGAGACGACGGGAACATCCAGAACGTTGAGGCCTGTCATCGTTGTTTTACTACAATAGACATGCTTTTAAAGTAGAAAACTTGTATTTTAAGGGGGATAATTCCATTCCTTTACAATATAAAATAAAGGATCTGTATTTTTATATAAAGATGAAATTTAAGCTTAAGAGCTAACAGTTTAGATATGTGATTATTCATAGCCTTTGTTTTGGGTAAAAAAGTCTTTTCAAATAATACGCGGTTCAGTAGTTCTGTATTGTATTCCTGTTCTTCCGGTCACCGTCCGTGTCTCAAAAACGCCTAATATGCTTAAGCTCTAATGTGGTAACACTGCGACCCGGGTTCGATTCACGCTAGTCGCATATAAGAAGAATGCTTCCAGTTTTGACTCTACCAAACACCAACAGGTTTCCTCCGGGTTAACTCCGGTTTCCTCCTGTTATAACACTGGACCAATGAGGGTTGGCCTTTAATGCCCTCTATATAGCGAGAACAGTTTAGATATAACTGATAGGGTTATCCAGTATAAATAAAATAACAAACGAAATATAGTAAAGGCCTGGCCAAACGCTTTCAACATCGCATTCAACATTGTTGAACGATGTTGAATAATGTTGAAAGCACGAGTGGCCAAATGAATTCAACATTCATGAATGACAATTAATTGAACGCGGGCTACCACAAAAGCTGGAATCGACAATATCCCGCATGGCGCACGTCTCTGTTCAACAAAGTTGAATGAAATGTGGCCAAATGCGTTCAACACCTTTCAACATTTTGAGAATAGAAATGTTGAACGCGTGTTGAACGAAATTTGAACATGTTCAAATTTCGTTCGACACCATTCAACAGGGGTGGCCAAACGCTTTCAACATGTTGAATTCAACAATGTTGAATGAAATGTTGAAAGCGTTTGGCCAGGCCTTAAGGTTTGATACACTGCCGAAACAGAGAACGTAGGAGTTTAACATTTAAAGCGAAGGCCCTTTGGACGAAGGGCCTTCGCTTGAAACGTTAGACTCCTACGTTCTCTGTTTCGGCAGTATATCAAACCCTACTATATTTCGATTGTTGTTTCAACACTGCCTACGCAGCACACTACTTTTATTTCACTGTTTGGATAAATAAAATTAGTTTAGTTTACTCCATTTTCTTCCTGTAGTAACCACTGGACCAATGAAGAATGGTCCTTATACTGGACCTCTAGGGAGAACAGTTTAGATATGTCTGACAGCGTTGTTCAGTATGAATAAAGTTATAGTTTAGTTTACTCTAGTTTCTTTCTGTGGTAACACTGGATCAATGACGGTTGGCCGTTAGTGAGCCTAGAGAACAGTTTATAGATATAACGGATATTCGGTATAAATAAAGTTAGTTTACCTTTTCCAAATTATTGATTGCATTAAAGTAAAACTAAAGTTTGGATAACTCTATCAGTCATATCTAAACTGTTCTCTCTAGAGGTCCAGTAAGAGCCATCCCTCATTGGTCCAGTGTTACTACAGGTGGAAACTGGAGCACCTGGAGAAAACGTACGGTGTTTGGCATGATGATGATGATGATGAACTTTATTTAAACACGGGGTCTCATTCATTTGTATTTACATAAATGCTCTTCCAGAGAGCCGTGTGTTAAAAATTGGTTAAAATATATATATACAGAAATAACCACATGAGAACAAATAATGGTAATAAATAATAATAAATAAATAATGGTCAAACTGGAAGCTCTCTTCTCACATGCAGTCTAGGTGATTTTTTTTATCCACTGTGCCACCAACACCCCAAGTAGTAATTTCAAGATTTTGTTTTCTTTCAGAACATCTTCCATGGTGTAATGTCTCTTGACCAGTTGTACTTCGCGAGACCAACTCACTCATTGTCAAACTACAGAACTCCAATCAAAGGGCTGTATTTGTGTGGCAGTGGTACACATCCTGGTAAGCAACTCCTTTTTACTTCTCTTTTTTTTCCCTCGGTACAATCAATATTTGAGACATCTCAAAAAGCTTTCTTATATATAGGCGCGTGACAAATAGCATTTCTGATAACTTACTCTTGAAATTTAATCTTATGCGCGAGTGTGCGACATAAGATGCACTAAACAGAGGCGGGGACTTAGCCAGGATTTTGAAAGGGGGGTCCGGAGGCATACTCCCCTGGGAAATTTTGAAATCGAGCGTCGCTGAAATGCCATTTCCTGGCTTTTGGAGGAAGATTTTACAGACTCTAAAGGTTAAAAAACGTCATATAAAATACTCAAAACACGCAAACGTCACATAGATACTCAAAATCCATCCACTCAGTAGATTGAATACACTGTTTACAGTTTATTTCCTGACACAATGGCATATTGCATCAGTTTTGTAGTTACATGTCGGTTGTTTTATATCAAAAGGGGGGAGCCGCGGCTCCCACGGAGGTGAAGGTCAACCAGTGAGATTACTACGTTTCGTCGACATATAATTTAGACGGTGATTGGTTCAGACGATGGTTACGTAATTGACTGAAGTTTCGGTCAGTAAAAATGGCGTGTTGCAAGTTCGATTCTCGACCTATCTCACGCCGCACCCCCGTTCCCCTCCAACTTGAACCTTATATAGATCAGTGAACCCAGTGTTTCCCGATGAGCCGGCTCGCAGCTAAGGGAATGGGGTGGCGAATGAACTTGAAGATTGAGTCTAAGATCCTATTTAAAGCGACTTTATTTATTGCGGGTAACATATGACAATATTTAGATACTGATAACCCAACCACTTGATGGAATTAGTTCGTAGAATTAACTTGCGGAGGGAAGAAAACCGGAAAACCTGGTGGAAAACCTTCAAAGCGCAAGAGAGAACCAACAACTCTACCCACATGAAGCTAAGGTGGTCACCTATCAGAGTACTAACCACATTCGCCCAGGCTTAACTTCAGTTGGAAGAGGCAGCGGTTCGTACACGTCAGGAAGAGTGGAATTCAAGGCTTTTTCAAGGCCATGCATTAGGAAATTCAAGGACCAATGGGCTGAAAAGAAGGCTTTAGAAAGCAGTAAAAAGTCACGAAAAACTGTTAAAATTGCCACTTTAACGAGGAAACGAATTCGCACATATGCTGACAAATTCCAGAAAATGTCACAAAAATTAAAATAAGAAGGATTCAAGGACTTTCAAGCACTTCTTTATAAATTCAAGGACTTTCAAGTTTTGTACGAACCCTGGCTTGCGCCGAAAAGCCCTGGGGACGATGTTGGCGCCACCTGTCCTCATGTGTATACGTTTCTTTTATCTTGTAGGTGGTGGCGTCATGGGTGCTTCGGGAAGGAATGCTGCTAATGTTGTCATACGGGACCAGCGCAGAAAGTGACAAAAAGAATCGTAAAAGGATAATCCAGAATGGTGCAAACCCGTAAAAAATGATATCAGATAACAATGGACAAAACACGACACTGACAAAAAAAGACACTTTCTATCCGAAAATTTGAGAAAAATTCCTTTAATACACTGCTATGTTCATGCATGAACCCCGCTATACTTTAGACGAAATGAATTATATTAATGTACATTCTAAAAAAATTCCGAAAATTATCAATTTTTGTGTATACGTTCCGTCCGACATACTTCGTTGCCAAAATTACGTGAAACAATTGGTAGTCAATTGTTCGGAGAATCTTTTTACAGCTTTCTTATATTAACAATATAAATAGAAATTTCATGTAAATTGTTTACGGGCTCTCCCCTCCCCCCTTTGTTTTTATTATTCACTAGGTATTGTTTGTATGGTTAAAATTTCAGTCCTTGACGAAAACTTTTCCGGGTGGTCTGACCTTCGGTCCAGGACTTTGAGCGTTTGGAAAATCGTTTGAATTCCTGGGTGTAGTTCTCGTCAGCCATCGGTCGATAGGTCTGCGGTTCGCAATATGCCTGAAGGTAAAATGGAAACAAGAGGTGTTCCTTGTCAGATCACGATTCTTAAAACGGAGTTGACCCCAGTTCCCTTTCGAAGTCACCCGCACGATTCTTTTGAAGGCATCACGGCACCAGCCTGGTTTCCAGGCCTCTCGTTTTTCAACGCCGAATGTACCCGACACTACGAGGCTTGGTAGTTCCTACTCGTCAACACTCCCCTCAGGGGCACGGGGAATACTTTTGCATCATTTCCCCCTAGAGTCATCTCTCGATTCATCTATTCTGTGACGTCATCAAAATTTCTGTGACGTCATCAAAATTTCTGTGACGTCATCAAAATTTCTTTGACGTCATCAAAATTTCTATAACGTCATCAAAAATTTTGTGACGACATCAAAATTTCTGTGACGTCATCAAAAATTTTGTGACGTTATCAAAATGAGTTATCGAGAGGAAAGGAGCCAAAGAACTAGTCTAAGGCATCAACGTAAATTTAAGCAGGATTTATTCCAAGTAGAGTGCGATGTACAACCAGAAACACAACAGTCCACCATTATTACACGAAAGGAATCGGCAACCGAACTCAAAGATACTGACAGCGAACCGCTGTCTTCTCATTGCGCCCACGTTCAACAGCGCACGGAAGAAAGCACTTCTATATGTAATCAGGCGTACACCTGTTAGACCAAACGCTAGTTTGGTACAAAAGAGCACAAAAAGGCTGTTTTCTTCTTAAAAAAAGAAAATACTGCTTTGTCGAAGCATGCGCGCCGAACTAGCCACGAGACTGCGTGGGGTGATTTAAGTATTGTCGTCTCTAATCCACGCGGTACCATAAAAAAAGACGTTGTCTGGAGGCATGGTATATTAATAGCGACGCGATAATCGCGACGACGGTGGTCTATTAATCTACCAGAAGCCTATTTTCATCTTGCTGATAGATAACGTCATCAGTGGTACTATGAGAGTATAAATATGTGACCTATCTTCACAACGATCACCCCTGATGAAGACACTAGATCGGAGTGTCGAAACGTTGGCTCATGAACAGTAACTTTTTAATAAGTAATATCATGGTTTTGAGTGCAATTTGGAAAAACACGCACTCGTGAGTTTTTCAAAGACCTCAAATAGCACTCGTCCTTTGGACTCGTACCATTTTGATAGTCTTTGAAAAACTCACTCGTGCATGTTTTTTTCCAAATTGCACTCAAAACCATGCTATTACCTAAATGCGAAATATAATGAATACTTTCGGCCATCCCTACCTTACAGCTTTCGAAAAATGCTTTGTAGCCACCTTGAATGACGTAAATCTCTGGGTAGAACAATTTTGGATAAGATTGCCTGTGACTGTCGCGGTCTTTGTTGCGTAAGAAACGATACCTTGAAACGACAGGAAAAGAATGTACACTCAGGGCCGTATTAAGGTGGCTCCCTACGGTAATTTCAATAGGGGACTGGTGACTAGAAATAGTATCGCTACGCATGCGTAAATAGCGATCTTGTCGATTCGAAATTCTATGACCGCGTCGACATAGATGTCAGACTTGTAGACGTTTTCTTCGGTGAATTTTGCTAAAATTTTGTAAATAAGTAGCTTATAAAAACTTCTAAAGTATATAGAATTTTAAAAAATTTTCATAAGACAGAACTTTTTTAAATCGATAATTTTTATAGCGAAAAATCTGTCCAGACTACCCTCTCTGATTTTGTGCATGGATATTCTCCACAACAGTATCTATCATCTCAGCAATTTTTAAAAAATTTCACCGAAGCAAACTGAAGACATGCCGCTTCAATTATGCAATATTTGAAAATATACCAAAGTTCCAACGTCATTATTACCATAGTAACAGCAAATAATTGAACTTTTTGGTAGGTATTTTGTATCTGCGATAGTTCTGCCATAGTAGGGTCTACTTGATATTTATCTAATAAATTTTTAAACTTGTGAATAACATTAGATAATGAGCGTATGAAATAGCGCGTATTTATTGAAACTATAGGGAGCCACCTTAAGGCGGGGGCTGATGGGGCTACAGCTCCAGGCCCAAGAGAGAAATAGGGCCTTCTTTTGCCAGACAACAATATTAAATTTAATAATAAATATAGTAAACACTAAACAAATAATGTCATAGCGTGAATAAGTGTTCTTTACCAATATCATTGTGTCAAAACACAAAAATCAAATTATTCTGTAGTCCTGGGCCCCTAGTCTGTTAGGCTGTTTAGCTCGACTCGGACTTATCATTCATCACTCGTTATATGTAAGCGGCAAAAACGGAGCAAGAGACTGGTGTGAGTACTGAGCGTAATCATCTATTTTTGGCGCCAAAACAGCACGGTTGGAGCTCTGGGAACGAGAATGGCGCTGATTATCTGAAATTCTGAGTTCGCATCGATGCAACCGACTTTTTAACCAAAACAGTTAACTTTTAATTTCAAAATGTTTTGGACATCACTTCGAATGTACATATAGTAATTAGCAAAGGTTTCAAAAACACTGTCAGTAACTAAAGAATGATTTGTATCGATTTCCGACAGTTTCGGCGGAGATTTGCAACGGTGTTCATTTAAGGCTGTTTTCCATTGCGTCCGCTTTGTCCGCGCGGGCGGAGCGGGTTTTGAAAGTTGGAAATATTTCAACTCCCAAGGCGAACTAAACAATGCACGCTCCGCCCGTGCGGGCAATTAGCGGACATAATGGCAAACAGCCTTTAAAGACATGTAAAAAGAGACAGCTTTGTGTATTTTATAATTTTGATGACGTCACATAAAAACACTCCACAGTATATAGGCCCTGTTGTCTCTTCCAGCTCCAGGCCCAACAGACCGTTAATCAGGCCCCGTGTATACACTTAATGTCTGCTCCCGAGGGAAACAGTTTTGTTTTCCCGAGAGTCTCGATGTTTCCCGAGATGAAGTCGAGAAACATCGAGACTCGAGGGAAAATAAAACTAACTGCTTCCCGAGGGATCAGACATTAAGTGCTTTGTTATATAGCTTGAGTTTCGCTGAATAATTTCGACGTTTATCAAGGGAAAGTACACAAAAGACAAACTGAAAGACTTGCCAAAACATTTCGCCTGACTCCGTCATTTCACTTCAACCAAACAAATATGAGTCTCAGAACAAAAGAACAGCAATACATTTCTCCAGTTAATCTTCACACAATGCTTTGAAGACTTAGAAATAATCTTTTTTGTACCAAACAAGCTTTTGTTTATAGGATACCGTGAAGAGTTCAAAGTTCTGGCGGGCAACAATTGCAATATTATTGACCGAGTGGGCAATAAGTTCTCAATTGTTGCCCGCTCGGTCTACATTGAAATTTAGCTAAGGTCATGTGACCACAAACCAACCAATGACAGTCATCGTTTTATCCAGCAAAACTCTAGCCATATAACAAATTTATTTATTCGATTTATTTGTGTGTTTCCTTACGAATTTCCGCAAGGCCTTGGTCTGTTTTGAAAGATCTCTACTTACATGTTGGGTGCTCTTTTTGAAGAGAACTCACAATGGAAGATCACAATCGTCCGTTTATCTGGGCTTGATCTGGGCTTTTTCATAAAGAAATCGTAGACTTCTTCCTTCGTGTGCAAATTTACTGCAGTCTAAAACACAAGTAACATCAGATTACCAGCTAGAGTCGAAGTCTAATATGTCTAAATTTCAGTACAATCAATAAACACGAAACACCCGACTGTCCCAATCGGGAATCGAACCCATTTACCCATGCATGAGGTCTCCCAATCTCGTTCCCAGAGCCCACGTTCCCCACCAGGGAAACACGATCGGAAATTGCGGCTGTCGACTGGGATCTAATCCAGGTTGACCTGGATTAGCTACGCATGCGTAGAACGAATATCCTGCGTGTACACGTCATCAATACACGGCCGACAGGCACACTTCAGCGAGGACACCCCGAGGTCAAAGTCAAACATCTCCGCTCAAACTCGTCGCATAGCACCATAATTCTTCCACGAGCGCATAGCACGAATGTTGGGCTTGCCATAGAATACGGTTTGTTGACAACTCGTGGAATTTTCGCGATGTACGATCCCTTCTCAAATTCATCAGTTTCAAATGTCCTCAGAACTCACTTGAGCCAGCACGCACGTGGACTGCGAACTGCCCCATGAAAGTGGCCGATTTTCTATGCGATTTCCGATCGTGCGAGAGACTCTGGGATACTCCGTTTCAAATCGTTACGTTATTGGCTGAATAGTGAGCATGAGTTGGTCTCAAGTGACCGGAAGTAGAATTAATAAAACCAAAATAACAAAGATGTCGGACCAGACAAGACTCCATGCAGGAAGACGTTGCCGCGATCGATATCTTCGCCGTTATTATAGGGGGCTTAGCTTATTAATAGGGACCTTACAAAATACGACGGTAACGACGCCGTCTTTTAAACAAAAGAATTCTAGTTTCGAAACAAAGAGAACGAATAATTTTTCGTCCCTATAGTAATCTCAACACCGTCCTTGTTCTTTATACAACGCCACTTAGAGCATTTTCACGTCCTCAGGACGACGTCAACGGCCAAAAGATGAGAACTGTTGTTTGAGATTGACTTCAATACTGACACTACAATATTTTAGCAGTATCGCATGGGGTGTTTTGGAAGTCATTAAACTAGCTTCAATAAGGTCTCTGACAAGAAAATACAACGTGAAAGGGTATTGGCAATACAAGGGTATTGGCAATTAAAATTAAGTTTGTCTCATTTGAAAGAACTCGTCAAATGGTATAAGAAGACCTTTTACAATTTTTCTCTATCTTTTTTGTGTTCTGAAATATTTCGACCAAAGACAGCATGCTGTCCGCCATCTTGTTGTAACATCGGGTCTAATTAACTAGGAAATTGGCGACGTCACAAGCAGGGTAAACCTGATGAAACTACTCCGTGGGTGACCAAATTTCCACGGAAGGCTTTTTAAATGTTGTGGGTCAATTTAAAATGGAAATAGCGCAACAAAATCGAGTTTCTAGCTCATAATGTCATAAGGTTGGCAAGATAAAAATTTCACTTTACCCTGCTTATGATGTCACATGCATATCGAAAATAATTCCAAGATGGCGGACAGCACGCTGTCTTTGGTCGAAATATTTCCAAAACCAAAACAGATACGGAAAAATTGTAAAAGGTCTTCTTATACCATTTGACGAGTTCTTTCAAAAGAGGCAAACTTAATTTTTATTGCCAATACCTTTAATACAATAAAATTTTTCACACACAACAAAGAAAATGAATAATTTTTAGTCGCAAGAGTAATTCTAACGCCGTCCCCGTTCTACATACAACGTTATTCAGATCATTTTCACGTCTTCAGGACGACGTTAACTCCAACCTCGTACCCAGGGTCTTACCTCCGCTCCCCCGCCCGCCGCTGCGGAAAGACCCTGGTACACGCTGGTCACGTGTCGTCTATCAAAATTTTCGACTGTGGGAGTGTCCCCTGCGTATCAATGCTTGACCTCGCTGGAATAGTCGAAGAAATGCATGTATACGTATCTTGTTTTGTTTTCTGGTATTAGATTTTGAAATGAATCGTTAAACCGGTGATACGATTTTAAAATTGAAACAAGTTGTTTTGACAGCTATTGTTTTTAGTTTATAATAAATCGCTGTGTTTATTTAAGTTTACAATGAAGAAAGCTTTTGATGTTCCCATTCGTTTAATAATCGTCAACCTGGGTGCTTAAATTATACAATATGTAGTCGATTAATCGATGTCTTATTATCATTTTTCTATTTATATAAACTCCAGTTACTCCGCAAATTTGATCTTTCGTCGCTCGATCATGAAATATGAATACGCCACTACGAAAACTGTTGCCGCTCCTCCATTCGGCAAAGTATATTAAAATATCGAATAATAGTATTAATCAACGTACGACAAATAAACAAAAATAAACAGTACTAAAATAGTAAAATATTTGAAACCATTCTATAATGGTACAGCAAGACACTAGACACATTTAATAAGGCAAAGGTGAAATGTCGAACCTTTGTTGTCATCTGTCTGCATTTCTGAATGCGCTGTGTTGTTTACTTAAAGAAATAGTACTTTCAGTATACTTCAAGAAAGCGAGCGAGTCTTATCGATTTTTCTGCTTCTTTGCTGTCACAAACTTCTTGTCCGATAAAGAAACCCCCGTTCAAGTTAACTTGTTACGTATCTTTTAGTTTTGATAGTTTTAAACGCAACAACCTGATACCCGCCGCTTTTCGGACTATTAATAATAACACGTCGTATTAAATTATAGTCCCTCGCCAATTGTTTAAAATATAATAGGTACGGATATCGACTAACCTTTTTAAAATGAACTTGAAAATTGGCATTTTATATCAAATATATTTATCAATTATCATGTTCGTGGATGACTGACCATAATTTTGTCCGCATGAGAACTGGTCAAAACAACGCAGCAGAGTAAACCTCACAGTGGATAATGAAATGGAAGACTGTTTCAAACTCTCAATTAATATAAACAATAAAATACGTATGTGTTTCACCTGTACGTTGTTGAATACCACACGTGAAAGCTGCCGTTATATTTAAGTGAATACGTCCAGTTAAAAGCCTCGCGATTCAAATGCTTAAAACGAATATTCTCCCATCAATAAATAACACATGTCGCCAGCGCTACAAAGCCAGCAAAATATTGATCTTTGAGACTTTGGCATTCTTATTAAATTGTATCTCGTTTCGGATTGTTTCTCCAAGCCGTTGTGCACCTTTCGTGAGTCGTGACATTTCATCTGGCCAGATGTTTTCCGTTTTGTATAAACACTACTCCGGTCGGTAAATCGAGAAAGTTTTTTGTACCACCCTACCCACACTAAATTTATTTTGTACTGCCCATATTTTGGGAAGCACGTGACCAGAGTGTACCAGGGTCTTTCCGAAGCAGTGGGCGGGGACGGGGGAGCGGAGGTAAGACCCTGGGTACGAGGTTGCGTTAACTCGTGAAACGGAAAAACCTGTTAGTTGAGTTTGACTTCAAACTATGCGACAAAATCCTTTTAGACGGCTCTAAAGCTTTTGGATATCGAAAAACACACTTTAAGTATTCAATACTAGCACGGCAATGGATTCGTGGTTTCTCCTAGATACTGAAGTTTAGATTTCTAAGCTCCCTATTGAGACATGGTCAGGACACTCGAGAGATTTTCATATTTACATGCAGACATCGCCGTTCTTCTCAAGTTCCTACGACATCTCACCTTCACAAGGTAAAGGGGAGCCCCTTGAACGACCCACATCAATTCTTCTCCCATGCAGCATTAACACATATAAAGAACTGGGGGCTAAATGGCTAATCATCCTTACTCGCTGCCAGCGGCTGAATTACGAAGGATGCAGACCAACGTGGCCGTGTCGAGCAGATCAGTGGTGTCGAGGCATATCAAAGGCGCTCCAGGCAGCCGCCACACGACACAGTTCAGACCACGGATCACAGCTAAGATGTAGGTGTTGATTTTATGGAGGGAGGAAAACCGGAGAACCCGACGAAAAAAAACTCGAAGCACAGGGGAGATCAACTACAACTCTTCTCACATAAATTCAAAGCTCGACAACGGGGTGATTCCTAAGCGGTCGCTCACCCAAGTACTAACCCCGTCTAACCGGGCTTAACTTTTTGGTGAGAGGCAGCGCGCTAACAGCACACGCCACCCGTGACACGACTTAAAGCCCTAATCAAACGGGAACGCAAGTCATCGCAAGTTAGCTTACGATGACTTGCGATGCCACCAGTCAAACGTCGGCACAAGTTCTGCACTTCCACTAGTTCCCACGCCTTTTCGCTAGTTCTCGTGGTAGTTTCTATGGCGACGGAACACGAAAGACTTGCATCGACTTGTGTTGTGTTCAAACGTTTCGTAAGCTCTCGCAAGTTGAAGAAAACTTGCGATGAAATTTGAACAAGATCAAATTAGTCGCAAGCTAACGCAAGTCACCGCAAGCTGGCAGTCAAACGAGACACAAGCAAACTCTCGACAACGGCCTCCGTACGTAGCTCAGTGATCAGAGCACTGCACTAGTATCGGGTTATATCTTTAACATACTGTAGCATGCAGGAAGAATCGCAAGAACTTGTTCCTCACTTACTGCTATGTGGCCTCCTTCGTACTCGTACGGATAACGACAATCTACGATGAAGACTTCGTCGATTTCTTGAAATTCCAAATTTAAAACTCTGGTCACCTATAAAGAAAGAAAACATGTCCATTGACAATCCATGTATAGGATTACAGCTTTCAATCTGGTAAAAAGTGCTCTCACTCTCTCCGCTCATCCGCCACACTCGCTCTCGTCACGCATCACGACAGTTCACGTGTACAGAACTAGCCTGCGAAAATTGACCCTCTGACGTTCTGGGTATTGGGAAAGACGTTTCAACTAAATGTTAATCTTTCTACTTCTGTTTGTCGTGTTCTTTTACTTTTTAACGTAAAAAAATTGAACTTCAAATAGTCTTCAAAACAGGTGGCTACTAATTTTTACTAACGTACCGTTTCTGGCGTGACAGTCTTCAAGTCTGCGTGTTGTCCCTTTATCGTTGGCAAAATGTTTTGCTAAAAGAAAGAAAGAAAGAACGAAGTTAGTCAATGAAACATTACACTTCAGCAGTGAAGTGCTGGGTAATAAGGCCTGGCCAAACGCTTCCAACATCGCATTCAACATCGTTCAACATTGCTGAACGATGTTGAAAGCACGAGAGGCCAAATGAATTCAACATCGTTCAACATGGAAGGCGGGAACATGGCCAGAAATCGAGGACAGCCAGCGGCAGTGGCCTGTGGGCTCAGATTTAGATGGAAATATTATTTGAAGATTCTGATGGCTAAATATCGATCATTTCGGCTATAAACAGAAGTCTATAACAATAAATTAAAGTAGAGTTATTCGCTAAAATGTCTTATTGACCCATTTCTTACCCAAATATCAAATTACAAAAGGTTTAATCGTCTAGACAGGCCTGTACACTCATACTCACAATAATTGCCGCATAAATCAGCTATTTAGAACCTATTTAGGACACTCCAAACTTAATAGAAATTGTAGTGCTCAACGATTGTTCAATTTGGTGAAGTTTTGGACGTTCGCATGTCGGAGTTTACAATAGTAAATAACGGAAAATGATTGTTCTTTATATTTCCTTAAGACATCTATTGAAGGACGCCACATTGAATTAATTAATAAGGGATTCAGTGCGCATGCTTTGCCGCCATACTGTCCTCGATTTCTGGCCATGAAAATAAAGGCCTGACATTCAGGTTATCAAAAGCTGGAATCGAGCCTAAGCGGCAAAACTAGTTTGAATGAACATGGAAAATGTATTTATATCAAAGACGACGCTGTGTCGCGGTGCTTGCCATCCTGGGGTTCCTTCGATTCTCGTTTTTTCTTTTACTTGCTACTTTATTTCCATCTCCTTGGCGATTGTCTGATTTATCAACGTTTTCTACGGATGGCCATTTTGTGTGATTTATCAACGTTTTCCACTTTGGCCATTTTGTCGAGTACGACTTATTTGGCCCAGGCTCTCACCCTGAGAATATCCCGCATGGCGCATGTCTCTGTTCAACAAAGTTGAATGAAATGTGGCCAAATGGGTTCAACACCTTTCAGCATTTTGAGAACAATAGAAATGTTGAACGCGTGTTGATTACGTTCAACATCATTCAACAGGGGTGGCCAAACGCTTTCAACATGTTGGATTCAACAATGTTGAACTGACGATGTTGAATGAAATGTTGAAAGTGTTTGACCAGACCTTTTAAGCATGCAGTGTTTTGGATAGAGCAAAGTGAAAAGGTGGTGAACTGCGAGAGATTTTTATTCGAAACGTCAGTATTTCGTTGCTAAAAATCTCGGCAGTTTACCACCTTTTCACTTGGCTCTATGAATACGAAAGATCTACCATATATACACGCGTAAAAATCTCGCAAGTTGTTACAGCATTGTTGCCTGAACAATGCTGTAACAACTTGTTGACATATGTGAACAACATTGATAAATGAACAACATTGTTCATCATTGTTTCAACAAGTTGTTACAGCTTGATGAAACCATGGATAGTAAAATGAGTGGATTGGAAACTAATAGTCACGTGAGGTGTTTCCAGGCCGCCGATTGGCTGAAAAGCGTTTTTCTTTGCTCGAGAGATGTTGAAACCTAGCCTGGTACCCTGGCCCAATTTCAAAAGAAATATGGGCCAGGTAACCACTAATCTCATTCTCGCGTCATCAGGGCTAAATCCACTTATGACGATTGCAGTTTTACTCATAGCCACTAAAAACGCGCGAAATTTCAACCAATAGGAAAGCAGAAGTCTTTAGTGGTTACCTGGCCCATATTCTTTGATTGGGCCAGGGTACCAGGCTAGTTGAAACCTAGTTGCAAATTGTGATGTCAAGAATGGCGTGAGTACGCTTGTTTTACTGAGGTTTTTAGTGAACTTTTCTTCAAATTCTTCATATCCTCACATTCAGATGACTATGTTGACGTTTCAAATGATTTTATCGCCTTACAAACCTGCCTAAGCCACAATCAAGCGTTCGGGGCAAGCGTTGTTGATCTTTGTTTTGATGATTCCTGTGTTGTTTTGAAGAAACTGGCGTCCCCAAATTGTGCTTTGTTTTGCTCGGAATTTGGGATGCATATTTTAACTAGTAAACCTGGATATCTTCTTTTAAAATGAGTAAGAATAGACGGGCATTTTGTCGTATTGTGGCTTTGTCGTATTTACAGACAATTCGATTATCATTTTAGGCTGTATTAATCCCAAACTTTGAATATACTCGGGTTTTTTAAGCTTGTCAATTGCAACCAGGTTGTTATGCTCACGCCATCAAGTTTCCAATCCAGTCTTTTTACTATCCATGATGAAACAACAACCGTTGTTCACGCATGTTGTAACAACCGAAGAACGTGTTGATACACCAGCCATGTTCACCATTGTTGTAACATTGTTGTTCATCGTTGTTACTTCGTCATGCTCACGGTTACAACATGTTGTATCATGTGCGAACAACGTTGTTGGCTAGAAAAATGTGCTGTTGGAACAACTTGTTCATGACTGTTCATTTATCCGTGAACAAGTTGTTCGAACCATAAGTGAGCAACTTGTTCACGGCGAGCAGCACAACATTGTTCACGGCGAGCAGCACAACATTGTTCATGGCGAGCAGCACAACATTGTTCATGGCGAGCAGCACAACATTGTTCACGGCGAGCAGCACAACATTGTTCACGCCTGTTGACAACCGTGAACAAGTTGTGCGTTTTTACGCGTGTAGCAGGGTGGTGGAATTGTTGACATAATTACAGTACTTCTTACCTTACTCATGTCACCGGTTAAATTACTGTTATCCTGACCTATTAAAGACCAAGAAAAAAGTCGGGTCAGTTTTGCTATACAAAGGTAGTAGTAGTATATACTTCGTTGTTTTTACAAGAGATTCGAGTAGTACATATGACGAACCTTATGACAAACACCACCACAAACCAAGTATATGTACATGTATTAAAGGGGGCAAAAAAGATGGTTTTATGCACTGATCTCTAAGACTGGATCGAACAACTATCGTTTGGAAATGAAGCCAGAATCCGCCATTGCTAAGGGATCAACCGCATGTGTAAACTGTCACCACGGAGTTCGTTCTAGTCTTTTTCTTTTTCTTTTTACAACTAATAACACAGCATTGTGTCCCAAATATTCCATCTTCGTATTATCTACCTGCACAATTGCTAGCCTCCTTCGCAGCCCTTCTTTGCGGGCCTCGATATTTTCGTCCCCCACTAAGGCCTGCTCAAATGAGCAACACATTCCGTTCCGAGAGATTGACCAATCAGAGATAGGCTCCTAAAATCTGGGAGGCTGACCTTCACCTTGGCCATGTATACATTATACAACATGACCGAGCTTGATGAAAGTTAACCGATCTAAATTCATATGAAAGGGAGGGGTTGATGTGGTATATTTATAATTATAGTGAAGATGGAGTATTTATATAGGACCGATACAAAGAACGCCTGTAAATGAGACTACTGCGACGGTTCTGCGACGGATTCGTTGGACAACGAAAGAAAATCTGAATCGGCGAATCCGATACCATGCATCTACAGCTATAGACCTTGAGGTTTGAGCTGACCGTTTTAACCAATATTTCGAAGACTATTGCTTATACGGTTTAGTAAAAATTTTGCGTAAATAGAATCAATAAGATGATGTTGTAACTGTGAATTGCGATATGAATACATGTGCATGAAATAAAGTTAAAAGCGTCACTGGAATATATGAAGCTGGCCAGACAGGTAAATAATTATTATCCGCTAGATACATTTCGCCGACACTTGTAGCTTTTTTAAAGCTTTTCGCACAGATTTATTTACACGACCAGCAAGAACATATTATTCATAATATACCATTCTTCGTAAATTTTGTAAAGCTCTGAGCTATAGTAAGCGAAATATTAGCTTTCAAGTAAACTAATTTGGGCAGTCGCTTCAGAAAAATAAAATAAAACCGTTAACACCTTTGAGCTTTTGTTTACAATCTTAAATTTCTCTCAACGCTCTTACGCTTTACACTGACTTTCACGCTTATTTGTTTGCATAGGCAGCAAGAACATAGTCAAAACAGTATTCTTCGTAAATTTTGTTAAGTTCTAGGCTAAACTTTTCAAAATATTAGTTTTCGACTAAACAAATTACACATACCAGCCCAGGACGGCTTTATTTAGCACGACAATGGTGTAATTTCATTGGTCCATGTACACAAAAGGAACGGAATGTGTTGCTCGTTTGGGCAGACCTTAGTGGGGGACGAAAATATCCAGGCCCGCAAAGAAGGTCTGCGAAGGAGGCTACACAATTGCCTGACCAGCAGCATATAGCAAGAGACCAAATTGACATTTGGCGAGCTTCATCTGACCTTGGCCAACAATAAGTTAAGCCTGGTTTCCATATAATTGAAGTAATATTGGGCATTGATATGGGCATGATATTACTTCTAATAAACCCAATTCTCTCCTGGCATTACCACCTTAATGTATACAGAACTCGCGATCAAGCTCTCGGCAACGCCCTCCGTGGCTCAGTGGTCAGAGCATTGCACTAGAATCGCAAGGTCGTGGGTTCAATTCCTGCCGCAAGGCCTGTGTAGTTGCATTTTTCGCAACTGGTCCCGGTTTGGTCTTAAAATTTATATATTCTACACTCGAATTTTCCTTCACCAAAAATCCCTAGAACATGCTATGTAATCGAGTGAAATGCCCAATATTACATTGTTTTAATGGTCCGCTGGGATCCATGGCTGATCGCCAAGATCGCTTATATAAGATTGCAAAATCACCGTTTCCATATAAAACGCAACGATCGCCGAGATAGAACATTTTCTATCTCGGCGATCGCGACCGTTGCGTCAGTGGTTTCCATATGATCGCTACGATCACTGCATCGCCAAGTTCATTTTTGAGCGATCGTGGCGATCGTAGCGATTATATGGAAATCAGGCTTTACCCCAGCCTTCTTTCAGAGCCCAATCAGTGGTTTTATGTTCGAGTGGCAAGTATACCGCATTACCTATGATCAGCAGTTGACCAATATCTGGTTTTGTTTGTACGTCAGACATGGAACGCATCAATGGACTTTTGGCGGGAACTCTATCAACCTGTGATTGAATCAGAAAGAAAGAGACGAAAAGAGAAAGTATTAGGAGTGAGAAATTACAAAAAATTACCAAGAATTAAAAACAGATAAATACAAAGAATAGTTATAAACATAGTCCCTAAAATAATAGACCATTTACACGATGACGTGAGATGGCGTTGGGTGACTACAACTACCAGAATGCTTTGCCAGTATTCTAGGGTTTCGCCTAAAAGGGATGACTCAAAAGGAGCTGTCCAGTCCTTTCGCGGCTTTTCCAAAATATGTCGTCAAATATGTTTTTTCCAAATTTGTCATCGAGTTTCAGCGAGTTTCAAGATTTTAGCAATCTTTTCGTAAACCACAACATAAAGCCTAACCCTATACAGAAATCTGGTTTACCCCCTAGCTTTTTTGAAAAACATATTTGACGACATATTTTGAAAAAGCCGCGAAAGGACTGGACGGGTCCCTTTGAGTCATCCATTTTAGCCGAAACCCTAGAATACTGGCAAAGCATTCTGGTAGTTGTAGTCACACAACGCCATCTCACGTCATCGTGCAAAAGGCCTATTGAATTGTCTGTAAACGCAGCAAACAAAGTGGCTAATAATGAACTGCATTTTATTTTTAAAGGTAACACTTACTCCAACAAGTAATGGCGAATTCCAGGAAGCCTCCACCGCGGATGAACATCTGCCCCTGTAAAGTTAGAAATCAAAGGATTGTTGGCGACATGACAATGCCTAAAAATGTTAGTCTACATAAAAAGATCGCCTAATAATAATAACCGATCTATGATATTATTACTCGGGCTATACTATGGTAGGCCGAGTCAACACCGCTGTCAAACGATTGCACATGCGTGAATTCTCTAGAATAAATATCAAGAGAAGCCGTGGCGACAACAACCAGACAGCGAAGACTAAGTAAGACTCGACTATTCATTTGTGTTTTAAAAAAAGGGTAAAGAAAATTACGAAGGGGTAAGTTCAGAATATGTTACAATATTGACAAAGAAGCCATGCACAAATTATCTACCTCATCTTTTCGGTAGTATACTTATAATTTTAACTTTTGTGTCGGACTCTCGGACCAGTCCAAATATTTCAGTGTTTTCCCGCTCTTTTTCCGAGGACGAGCTCGGACGTCGCGCATGCGCAAAACGTTTGGCAGCGGTGTTGGCCGAGTCTAGGTTTCGGCTCGGGTTTTCCCCCCTCGCGATTTTGCATTTTTGCACATTTTACTTCCGGTGAGTTGTTTGCCGTGAGGCATGTTGTAAGTTCTTTGCTCCTTTCGCTTTTGGAGTTGGACAAAAAGTTGAACAGATTTTCCTTTTGATCAAGGTGTTCTTGCCCGTTGTTGGTAGATTTCGAAACTGACTGACTGACTTTGTAGTTTATTTACCAGTGATGCGACTGACAAACTCCTTGATCGTAAATATGTTCACCTCTGTGAAGTATGCACCACATTCACCCTTCGATTAAGCCTGAACGAAGGGTGACTATGGTGCATACTTCACACAAGTGAACGTGACTTGCCAGTACGTACGTAGCCAGTAGCGCACACCCAACTTTCCACGCCCCCGGAGAAACCCGCAAAATAACTCCTGATCGCAGGTAGCCCGCCTGACCCAGGCGTCTTGTTTTGCTCTAAAGCCCAACAAAAATCCGATTATCACGTCAATCAACGTGCTCCTCAACGAATCGATATTCAGATATTTTTCTTTCCATGCATTGGTACCTTAGCCTTTTTCTTTCTTCAGGACTAGGATCTCGGGGTGGCACAGGTCTCTATAAAAGAAACGAAAAGCAGAATAATAAAAACAAGAAAGAACACTACCATCATCACCACTAACACCATTACCACCAATAGATAACACCATCACCACTAGTATCACCATCTACCACCATCTACCAGGTATCACCATCATCACTTGTATCACCATCACCACTATCACCACTTGTAATCACCATCAGCACTAGTGTCACCATCGCCACTAGTACACTATCACCACTTGTATCACCATCACCACTATTACCATCACCACTGGTATCATCATCACCATTATCACTACCACCACTAGTATCATCATCACCACTATTACCATCACCACTGGTATCACCATCACCATTATCACTATCACCACTAGTATCACCATCACCACTAGTATCACCATCACCACTGGTATCACCATCACCACTATCACCATCACCACTAGTGTCAGCATGCAGTCTACACTAACCTAGACGAGCAAATTTTATACATGCACTGTACGATCACCATTCAAATGAAAAGTACCTTCATTGATAATGACTTCGACCTCCGTGACCTTACAGTTGGGCTCGCGACGCACGTGATCGGGTGAAACAGGTCACATGGCTCCATTTTCGCTGGACCAGAACACTAAATATGGAACATCACAGAAGTACAAAGTAATTAATTTGCTAAAGCTTTTGAACAGAAATCTATTAATGAAATCGATACTGAATGCTTGACTTCCAACCATCTCCAGTCCGGGACCCGGTATACATACTTCCCCCAAAAGAGACGGCTGCACGTCCGCATGAGTCACAGAGCGTGTCTGTGACGTTTTGCGTAAATTAATTTCACGATACCAAAAACCATAGAAGCTGACTGAAACATAAGTGATTGCCCTGATCCTGTAGCCTGAATGACGAAAACATCTTGGCTATAACCAATTTCTCTAGAGCTTCCCGTTGTAAATCTTTTAGACAATCAATCTTAAACGTTTCTAAAATGCGATCGCATGTCTCACTCATCAGCACTCTATTGATCGCCATTTTGAACTTACGGGGTAATTCATGCAATAATCCTAATCATCCCAATAATATATTCCTGCATATAATGCCTGCTGAAAATATGCAGGCACAACAGTGCTGGAAAATGTCCGGCAGCGCCGCTGCCAGGAAATTTTTTGTAAAATTTGTTCGCAGGAAATTTTTTGTATCTTGCAGGAAATATTTGTCAGTTTTTTTAATCCAAGTCAAAGTTTAAAGATAAAATTCCTATTCTTCAAAAAAATCGAAAAGCGTCACGGTCACACAATCACACAATTTTGATGGGCATCACTTTTGATCGAATATCAAGTTTCATGTTCGATGACTTATCTTTCTATATTCTTGCCAAACCCAGCGGCGATTTGTAAACAATTCGAAAGTGTTTTGAAGGTTTATTACAAGACCTTAACCTGTCTAAGTTTCGTATATCCTTGCGCAAATGACGCAACGATTTGTTCTAGAAAACAATGAAATATTTATCATTTCAGTATAGTGTTGCTGTTGCAGGCTGCAGCTGTCATTGTGCATTTGCAAGAATGCAAGCTGCTTTTATCTTATTCAACTGTTTCAGCATTTCGATTTTTGACACTAGTACATGTATTACGTAGTATTCAATTGAAAAAGTTCGCTATTTCAAAGTATGTATAGATACCACATTCAGATAAATTATGGTTTTGAGATACAAACTTGCAAGTCTGGTGGTATCACAACTTATAAAATTGAAAAATTCTATCAGGCAGGAAATCGTTAATTTAGTTTAGCAGGAAATATTTATTTTTGGATTTTGCTGCCAGGAAGAAAAATGCTTTATCTAGGACTGATGGACAAGCTCACGAGTCCAGCCGTGATTTCGGGGAAGGTAGGTACCGGGGCCCGAGATACGGCTGTAAATCGAGCATATACTGAATAGAGATCAGTTTTCCTTCTACAAACCTTTGGGGTATTTCCATGACTAGAATCAACCTAGTATGTATATAGAAAAATAGTGTGAGTTATCAAAATGTATAAACAAATTATGAAAAAGTTAATTCAGAAGGAATAAATTGTATTCTCACCTGCATTGCTGAGCTTGTTAACGGCTTGGTCATAAGCCCGGCAACAGCTGAAGACACAGTAAACGTTTCATCCTGGTCACCACGAAAAAAAAATATATATCTCAGTAGCTATCAGTATTTATCTCATGACACACCCACAATTCATTGTTCCAACAGAAGCATTAAATCCTTTATTCAACTGATTAGTGGGATAACTAGTTAAAGTGGCAAATGGAGCACGGGTGGCGTGTGCTGTTAGCGCGCTGCCTCTCACCAAAAAGTTAAGCCCGGTTACACGGGGTTAGTACTTGGATGGGTGACCGCTTGGGAATGACCCCGTTGTCGGGCTTGGACTCATGTGAGTAGAGTTGTAGTTGATCTCTCCTGTGCTTCGAGGGTTTTTCGCCGGGTTCTCCGGTTTTCCTCCCTCCATAAAATCAACACCTAACATCTTAGCTGTGATCCGTGGTCTGAACTGTGTCGTTGGCGGCTGCTTGGAGCGCGTTTGATATGCCTCTCGACACGGCCACGTTGATCTGCGTCCTTCGCAATTCAGCCGCTGGCTGCAAGTAAGGATGATTAGCCCTCTTTATCCCCCTTTTAGACTCCTTTATCCCTTTATGATAAGCTGTACGTATACATGTAGTGCATGTGGTACGTTTGCGAGCTTGGTGTAATGTAACAGACGTTCGGTGGACGTTCGTCAAGCTCAATTACTCAGAAAAGATTTCTGAGACCCCAGACAGGGTTCGAACCTGCAACCTTCTAATGACCGGTTAGACGCTCTAACCATTGAGCCACTGAGGCTCAGATGGAAAGCTAAGGTTGCAAATTCATAGTCATATGTGCTCCTAAGTGGTAGCGTTTGCATATGAGATGTTGTTGTTAAAGAATAGTCAATCGAGATATCGTCTGGAAACTCAGCTGAAGTCTTTGGTCTATCTTCTTGTTCGCCTTTATGCATTTTTGTGCACGGTGTCACTGAACACATTGTATTTTAGTATAATGAACGGATATTAGGAACCAAATAGCCAATCAAATGGCGTAGTTCAAAACGAACCTGCGTACTGTGTAATGAACTTCCTCGCTTCGGAACGAAAGCCAAACATTTGTTATAACATAGCTTTGATATATCAACGTTTTTGATTGGCTGTCGTGCGTGCTCCATAACTCGATGGAGCACGGCAAAAAAGCGCGGGGAAAAAATTCAAAACAAAACTGAGTTTTATATTATCAAAATACCGAGTCGTTTAATTTTATTGAGTAATAAAGAACAACGACCCAGAAGACATAAACTGGGTCTGGGTAACCGAGTTTAAACTGTCCTTTTGGTTGGATTTTAGTGAACAAAAAAGACTTGGCTACGAAAGTAGAAAAACACAACAACCAAAACGATTCGCCGGCTTGAGAAAGGATTTAATGCTATGTTATAAAAAAGAAATGGCTCATGGTTTAGTGTGCTCCATCGAGTTATGGATGCACTTGGGAAATTGGGAAGCACTCAAAAGCACTCTCGGCTACGCCTCGACCAACTCTTACGATTTTGTCGTGCTCTCCCAATTTCCCGCGTGCATCCATAACTCGATGGAGCACGCTAAACCACGAGCCATTTCTTAAGGTGAATAGTATGTTGTAAATGACTGTAAGGGGGTTTTAACATGAGGCCGGCCCGAACTAGGTCGGTCGTAGTGTTTTTTACTGTAGATCGTTTTCACGACGAGTCCGGCCTGAGATTGAGTTCACGCCGGCCTAATCTTAGGTCGCCTGCTAGACCTAACTGAAATTTTGAAGCCGGCCTATAACTCCAGGCCGGCTTTCCATGTAAACAGAATTCTAATTCGAACCGAATCGGACTACGAAAAAAAAAGCTTTTTAACCGACATAATAGGAACCAAGGCCATATAATTTCAAGACCGGCCTCATGGTAAACAAAACCAAAAATGCAAAATTCAGTCCGGCCTGAGTTCGGGCGGGCCTCGTGTAAACACCGTCTAAGACCTCACAATCGGTTAACAAGTCTTTAAATTTTATTTCAGTAATAGCTAGAGTGTTTATGAACTTTCCATACCTCAGTTTGTTCTAATTGAGAGTAATCTATGAAACCATCGTCATCTTCATCCACAGAAAATCTCGTCACAATTGCGTCGCTGGTCAGTGTGTGTGATGACCTCCCTGGAGACTAGTAAAGCAAACATACATGTACGAATGATTAGCGATGTACAGACTGAATAAAGTACAATCGTTGCCAAAATTAGTTGGCACCCCCCGTGAAATTACTCTCCAAGACATATGCAATAGTGTTTCACCAATTTCTAGCCATTATATCAGACAACCGTTGCCAAAATCACTTGCCCCCCCCCCCCCGTGACATTCCCCTCCCGTGTCACTTAACTTGGGTGTTCACTCAAAATCTACAAATTTAGCTGTCTATGGTGAACTAGGAAGGGCACCCCTAATTATACAAATAGCTACACTTATAACAAAATATTGGTTTCGCATCAAAAGCTCAACTTTTACAGATACCCTCGCTGGTGAAGCAGCGAGAGTCTGTATGGACTCTAATTTACAACCAATATTATTTACAAAATATTTACTACAACTATGTAATATAGAAGTTAATAATTTTAAAAATTTTGTAATACCACCCGAAGAACAAGGAAATTTTTGCTTGAGGAATAAATTACATGAGTTTTATACTGAATACTGGAAAGAGCAGATTCAACAAGGTGGAAATAATGGCAAATTAAGAGTCTTTAAAAAACTGAAAATAAATTTTGGCTTTGAAAAATATCTTTCTTCAATTCGCAACTTCAAACATCGTCAAGCGGTTACAAAATTAAGAATTTCAGCTCATAAACTACCTGTTGAAACTGGTCGATACGGAAATGTTTCATACAGTGAAAGATTATGCAAACATTGTGATCTAAATGAGACTGGGAACGAACAACACCTTTTAATGTCATGCAGAAACACAAAGTTCGCCGATCTTAGAGTTAATTTTATGGAAAGTCTCTGTAAAATAAATAACTCATTTTCTAAATTTAGCTATCAAGACCTTTTCATGTATGTCATTGCTATGCAAGACAAAACAATTATGACTTTGGTAGCTAAATACTGTTTTAATGTTTTAACACGTTTTGAAAGTTTATAGTTGAGCACGTAGTCTAGTTTATATGTTATATGTATGTATCTTATATACCAAATCTGGTATTTATGTTGTTTGTTTGAATAAAGGCTTAACTGTGTCGGCATTAAAATTACCCCCTCCCCTCCCCCCCAATCCCAATGTTGTCCTAGTCGAGACAGGTGCACTAACAGCCAAGCGCTGCAATCCTGGTCAAAATAATTCGGAAACATTGCGTTAAATAACATCTGTCACCGCCCCCCCCCCCCCCCCTCCCCTCCACTCAATGTTGATAAAAATTTGCACTTAACATACTTTGCATTTCATTTCTAAACAACATTGAACAGGGGGCGATGTTTTTGCACATAATTTTAGGAATTAATGCGCTTAACTTCTTTTTACGCGTCTGTCTGAGTGAAATTTTTGCCAGGATTATGGCTATAATGCTTCACTAACTAAATGACAACATTAAAATGGGGGGAAGGGGGCAGCAATGGATTACGCAGTGTTTTGTGCGTTTCGTGCCAACAATTTTGGCAACGATGTTCTCACATCTACATTGTTTATAGGTACAGCGAATCACGTGTCTGTAGTTTGAACTATTTACGCTCCTTCGCTTCTGTGTTGTTGAGCACTCTGCGAGGTTGGTCTACGAGTTTCCAAACCATGTATATGTTCTATTAACTATGTATATACCCCAGTGCTGGAAAATGTCCGGCAGCGCCAGCAGCGCCGGCAGCGCCGCTGCCAGGAAATTTTTGGTAAAGGTTGTTCGCAGGAAATTTTTTGTATCTTGCAGGAAATATTTGTCAGTTTTTTTTTTGATCGAAGGCAAAGTTTAAAGATAAATTTCCTATTATTCAAAAGATCGAAAAGCGTCACGGGCACACAATTTTGATGGGCATCACTTTTGATCGAATATCAAGTTTCATATTCGATGACTCATCTTTCTATATTCTTGCCAAACCCAGCGGCGATTTGTAAACAATTCGAAAGTGTTTTGAAGGTTTTGCGCAAATGACGCAACGATTTGTTCTAGAAAACAATGAAATATTTATCATTTCAGTATAGTGTTGCAGGCTGCAGCTGTCATTGTGCATTTGCAAGAATGCAAGCTGCTTTTATCTTATTCAACTGTTTCAGCATTTCGATTTTTGACGCGAATACTTGTATTATACATACAGTAGTATTCAGGGCGCTACGCGCCCTGGTAGTATTCAATTGAAAAAGTTTGCTATTTCAAAGTATGTATAGATACCACATTCAGATAAATTAATTTATGGTTTTGAGATACAAACTTGCAAGTCTGGTGGTATCACAACTTATAAAATTGAAAAATTCTATCAGCAGCAGGAAATCGTTAATTTAGTTTAGCAGGAAACATGTATTTTTGGATTTTGCTGCCAGGAAGAAAAATACTTTATCTAGGACCGATATACCCAAGCAATTGCTGGTGACAACTGCTTGTGGGATAGTATAAGTAGTGTGCACATCTAGAGAGCATGAAGTGGTAAGGACCAGAGTGCTCGAACTGCCACAAGGGTAGTGAGCGTTGCATTAGCGGTAGCGGACAACCTCCAAAGTGATTGTTCTATGTTTTTGTTGAAGTTTATGGAAATTTGTGCAATTTCACGGTATTGTATTTTCTGTATAATGAAGCAGTCATCCAATAGCAACGATCGGGTTTAATTAGTGAGTTGCTTCATCGTCACGTATTGTGGTACTTCATGGTCACGTGTCCATAGAATTTACTTCCATATAAGGAACTCATTGTCAGTTTAACATGACCATGCTTCATGTTGAAAGACAATAGAGCTTCCAAACCATGTATATGTTCTATTAACTATGGTATATATAAGTGGTGATCATAAATGACGTAAAATGCCGTGAAGTGGCGTAGGATGGCGTCACTTGACGGGAAAAGCTAGCGAACTTTCAAAACTATCCCACTTTTAGTTTGTTTTCTTCCTTCATATTTTATAAAACAAATAAAACATACCGCTCCCGTGCATATGTACTCTTCTTATAAAGGGACATTTGACGTCATTTAAACACGAAAGAAGTGTAAAGGCTCAACTTCTTTCGTGTTCAAATGACGTCAAACGTGCCTTTATAAGAGTACATTATGCACGGAGCTTTATATATATTTCTAAAATTCATTAATAATTCATGAGGAAAATACAAAGAAAAATCATGAGCGTATCGGATCTATATATGTGATATAGACTCGCTCTAAGTTTCTCGCTGGATTTTAACGGCTGAGATAAGCTTAATTTTCAAAATTACTACGCCAATGAACGTATGAAGTGATTCTTTTTAGAAGCCATTTAAAAACCTTGCAGTACGGGCTTTATCGGCTCTAAAACACTCGGCTATCGCCTCGTGTTTTATATCCGATAAAGCCCTCCTGCGCGGTTTATAAATAGTACATATATATATATATACATATACATATACATATACATGTATATACATATACATGTATATATATATATATGTATATATATATATATACATATACATATACATATACATACACATATATACACATATATATACACATATACACATATACACATATACACATATACACATATATATATATATATATATATATATATATATATATATTTAAAAAACTCATTAATAATTCATGAGGAAAACACAAAAGAAATCAATACCGTAGCAGAGGTTGTAAATCGGATACAGAATCGTCCTGATTTACATAAACTTTAGCTTCGCTTTTCTCGGCTAAAATAGAGTATATCGCTAAAATAGTTGGTGAACTTGATTACTTAGATGCATTTGTATTTTAAGAAAGATACAGCATTCGCAGCCGATCTGTATCTGATTTACTACGGCTCGCTTTCGGCTCACCTTGTAAATCAGATACAGATCGGCTGCTCATGCTGTATCTATTATATATATATATATATATATATGGTTAATTACCAGTTCTGCAGGAGCGGATGTTGGTCTTGGTCTTTTCCCAGACATACTTCTATAAATTGGTACAGTTGGTTTGGCGAATTCAAACGTATTTTCTTTATTGTTATTTTGATCGAGTTGTTCTTCAGGTATTCCGTAGGGTTCTTCTGACGCAGTTCTATCGCCATCATTCCTTGATGTAAGCTAAACAACGAATTTAAGCAATAAGAAAGCTGGATTTCCAATGATTATTGTGGGACAGTGAACTCGGTGGAGAAGAATAATGTGTTTGTTTTTTTTACTTGTCCGGTATGGTTCGTCACTCGGAGTAACACCTCATTATTATTCTCTACCCGAGTTCACTGTACCACATTCAAAAACTCATTAATAATTCATGAGGAAAACACAAAAGAAAATCATGACAAAGATACCTCCTGATTTTTACATAAATATTAGCTTTGATTTTCTCGGCTTAGACAAGGTTATTTTTCAAACTTACTACGCCAATGAACTTACCAAGTGGTTCGTTTTTGAAGCCGTTCAATAAACTCGCAGTTCGTGTTTTATCAGATATAAAAACACTCGGCTTCGCCTCGTGTCTTTATATCTGATAAAACACTCCTGCTCGTTTATTAAACAGTACATAATTATTTGAAATCGTCATGTATGAAGACTGTTGTCTAGATATTGAAGAAACTAGTCTGTTTCGAAATATAAAATAGCCTAAGTACTATCATTTGACCTTCAGCTCCCAACTTGACCTGTAGCTCAGTTGGTAGATCATCGGACTAGTAAACCGAAGGTCGCGGGTTCGAATCCCAGTCGGGCCAAGTAGAGTTTTCTCTACTTGTCCGGTATGGTTCATCACTCGGAGTAACACCTCATTATTAAGAAAGCTAAATATTTATTTAAAGTGCCTATGAAACGAAAAAAATTCGAATTAATTCGAAGAAAGCGTGTGAGTACGTTTCTTCCACAACACCACTGAAACGTGTAGAATAGTGGAATTTCATGTTATTGCGCGCGCATCGTTTTGCAAAGGAATTGGCAAAGACAAACCATAGTTAATAGAAAATATACATGGTTTGGAAACCTGGCAAACTTCAAAGCGGTTAACAATCAAGCTACGATTCTGTTGAAAGGTACATGAAGGTGCTAAATCCTTTGTTTTAGGTTTATTAATATTTAAACAGTAATGGTTGAGTGATTGAACCCAAACGTTGCTATTGGATGATTGCTTCATTATACAGAAAACACAATATGTTCAGTAACCGTGAAAGTGCAAATATTTCCATAAACCTGAACAAAAACATAAAACAATGACTTTTGTTGAGCTTCCAAACCATGTCTATTTTCTATTAACTATGGACAAACAGACTTGCTAGCGAGCCAACAACTGCAGAATAACAGTGTTAAACATCCAGAAACTGTATCTATAGAGAAATAAAAGTAGCGTGCTGCGTAGGCAGTGTAGAAACAACAATCGAAATATAATAAGGTTAGATATACTGCCGAAACAGAGAACGTAGGAGTCTAACGTTTCAAGCGAATTAGGCCCTTCGTTAGTATATATACTTTTTTTTAAACAGTATGTTTACTTTGGGCGGAGTTTGCTAGTTTTTTTGAAAAATGATGTGCGCGCAACACGCTGAAACTCGCCTATTTTGAAGTGATTATAATGTCTGATAATAACAAACTTAGATATAAAACCTTCTCCGATAACTCATATTAAACAAACTGAAATATCTCAACAACGAAGCAACTTTTCTTTCAAAAGAGCCTTTATTTTCGCTTAAGAGAAACCGTAAATAGCTGTTTTCAAGATACTTGTAAGTCGTAACATACATGTATTGGGTACTTACTGGAGAAGAAATGCTTCTTAGTAAGCCAGGTCTTCTAAACAACAACACAAAGAACATGTTTCAGACGAAGATTTTTTTAGCAAGATATTATGTTCATCTGCCACCATATGGCATTCAAGATGGCTGCCATTCACATGGCATTCAAGATGGCTGCCATTCATATGGCATCCAAGATGGCTGCCACCACCATGACATCCAAGATGGCTGCCACCACATGGCATTCAAGATGGCTGCCACCACATGACATCCAAAATGACTGCCACCACATGGCATTCAAGATGGCTGCCACCACATGGCATCCAAAATGACTGCCACCACATGGCATTCAAGATGGCTGCCACCACATGGCATTCAAAATGGCTGCCACCATATGGCATCCAAGATGACTGCCACCACATGACATTCAAGATGGCTGCCACCACATGGCATCCAAGATGGCTGCCACCACATGCCATCCAAGATGGCTGCCACCATATGGCATTCAAGATGGCTGCCACCAAATGCCAGCCAAGATGGCTGCCATGGCATTCAAGATGGCTGCCACATCCACATGGCATTGTGATGTCTTCACATAGGAAATAAATTACTGTAGTTTTCTGTACTCTAATTTCTTATTAGTTTCAGCCAGGATCAAATAAAATGGATTAAATTATAATTATTTACAGATTTAATACAATTAACAAATAAATTATTTTGTCTCCAAGACATAAGTACATATTTACGATGCTCGATTTAGGGTCAGCCATTGTTTTGAGGGTCGAGTTATATATTTCTAGTTAATTAGAAGTACTGTACACAGTCCACCTTTTTAGTTAGCCCATTCCTGCCTGGCCAAAAACAGCCCTTTTATATTATTAAATATTCTAATGGCCAGACTATTTTATTATTTTTATATTACTCATCAAAGGGAGACCCTTAAACATCCTAGGCAGCATGCAATGGGTTAATTTTGCTTGTTTTCACTTTGTAGGCAAGATATACACTACTGTAAATATAAAATTTCTAAATTATATACCTGATAAGCTTTGAAAATGAGCGCCTGGAGCTGTAAAATTTAACATTTTAAAATATTAATTGTCATAAATATAAACCCCATGGTTAAACTTCATTACTGTACAATATATTATCATTGTTCGTGTTAATATATGACATTGTAGCTAGTGGGTATTAAAGCAATTAATAAATAAGACTTATTATTAATAATATTAATATATATATTCATTTCCTATACTGGGAGGCAAAGGTGGAATGTGCTGTTAGCACGCTGCCTCATCTCACCACTGATTATCAAAGTTATTTCTGGTAATATCATGTTTGTGGGAATTTCTTTTGTTCTCACAGGTCCATTAACAACTAATATACCTCATTATATTCATTTTTACTAATCCTACCTCCATTGACGTCAAACCAGGTCTGATTAGAACTAATCATACCAGGTTTGATGTCAACAGATGTGACAGCAAAAGAAATTCCCACAAACATGATATAATATTACAGAGGAAAAGCATAAAAAGAGATGCATTAGCTATTAAACGTCCTACTTGATTTGGGTCATTTTGGTTTACTAAACGACTCTCACCGAGTGGGACATTTAATAGCTAATACACCTCTTTTTATGCCATTACATATAACTTACAATTGATGTGGTTTTAGTATGTGGATGGGTGTGACAGCTTGTCAGAACTTAGTAGAACCCAGGCAAGTTAAAAGTTGTTTCCCTGTGTGCTTCGAGGGTTTTCATTGGGTCCTCCAGTTTTCATCCCTCCACAAAACAAACTTAGTCTAATGCCCCAGATTAGTTAAGACCCTTAAAGTCAGCTACAAGACTATAGACACTGAAACTAAATTTTTTATCACTAAGGAAAGGCCGTCGTTGCCTGTGAAAGGTCGTTGCTTATAATGGATGGACTTACTATAAAATACAGTAACCATCACGGCATGGTAATTTAGGTTAACGAGTAACATAGGTAACCGATAAGCTACAGACCCACAACATTAGCATTTTCGACCTCCCCCCACCCAGGCAGATCAGTGGTTACTGGCCTCAATCAATAATATTGGTTTCATATTACCATTAATTTTCAATTCCACATGGTAAAAAAATAAATATTTATACCAATTGTTGATATTGGCCAACCATGAGATTGACCAGTAAACTAATGATTTAAGCAATAATATTAGATATCATATCACAACCTCTTAACAGCACGAGGGGCTATCAAAAATAAGATGAGTTTCACTTGAAGGCTTTTTAAAAGCTAAATTATTTTAGACAATCTTCACCAACCTTATAAAATCAGCGGAAGGCGAATCCAGTAAGCCAGGTCTGTCTGGAGAAGGACAGTAACCTGTATTTGAAAGAACATACTGTACTTTAGTCAAAGACTTTCAAATACAGAAATGTAAACTAAACTAAAAGAGAACAGAGCTCGCTAAAGCATTCTTTTTAAAAAGGTATTAAAAAAAGCCTTGGATATTTAACCTGATTCACTTGAAAGCGTTCTAGAAAAACTGGACGAAGATAGAATTGGAGTAGCAGAGTTGTTGTCCACTTCACCCAACGACAGCTTTCTTCTCGGGGTGCACTTCGATGGCCTAAAAAAACAAAGACACGTGTATTGAAGGATGAGCTTTAATTGCGAACAGATATAAAGTATTTCTGAATGAAAAACCAAGGACATAAACGACACGAGTTTGGCATTTGATGAGAAATGGGGAATCATTTTACCCTGTTGGAGTCCGAGTACAGATGCCTTCGAAGTTCATGGCCAATTGAGTCATGGGTGAAGCCACGACGTGCTCAGTGAAAGAAGAAGCCTGACCAGGTATCTGTACTTTCAAATCTTTGGCGTTTTGGCGCTCCATTTTTTTGTTGTTTAGCTCGGGGAGGCTTCTGAAATACGAGAGCTACTAGCTAGCGTGGACGAATATTTTTGTTGACGAATCCCACGACAGCACGATCTCGAGTTTGTACACGTTTAGCAGAGACGAAAGACCATTTGGAAAAGCTTCTTCGTCGCTGTCTAATTGAAGTAAACTATTAGGAGCTAGAAAGCTCCCCACAAATCAAAAAGCCAAGCAAGGAACACTGAGTGAACTAATTCTTTTCAAGCGCTCTTTTTCAAATCCTGGGGGGCATTGGGGTAGATTAATTAGGGAACTTTCAGCCAATCAGCGATCAGAATACGACAGTGTTTTTGTTCCCTAGCAATGAGGCTCCAAGAATCTTCCCGGGGGGGGGGGTATTCCTAGGAATTCAGGGAGGGGCACAAGAATTATTTTATATACATATAAATTAGCGCTTATGAACTCTTTTTCATGTGGGAAATTCAAAAGAATTTTTACTTTAAAACGAGGTCATACGTTTTCAATACGAGGTCTCCGTTTTCGTTTGAAAACGGATTATTGTGGACATGGCCTCAGAAGAAATTAAAACCTACTCTGTGCCTAAATAACTGGTGTCGTAAACTAAAACAGACCCGGCCCTGTTTCGGCTAATTAAAAAAATATTTCTGTTTTTCATCGCCGCCCGCCCCCAAAAATTCTATATAAGTCTCTCTCTTCGGCAGATTGGAGGTTTCGGGGGTCGTCGCAATCTCGATCGAGCCCATAGTCTCGTCGGAGATGCTCGGAAGCGTCAGCTGGACATAAGTAGTGCGGGTGAAACTAGTCCAACATCCAGGCTGATCCAGGCTAAAAGTTGAGATCACTGATCTCTATACTAACTAGCCTGCGTGCAGACGCTTGTATTTCCGGTGATTAATCACCGGAAATACAAGCGTCTGCACGCAGGCTATATACTAACTGGATAGGCGGAAACGATCTACCGGTTGACCCCACAGGCGGCCATGTTGGTTCACCCAAAACAACGAAAACAACATGAACTAAATAAAATTAATTTGCTTCTATCGAAGACTGCAATTTTTCAAGATGTCTTACACTGCTAAATTTAGTCAAGCGGAATTCCGGTCCGCCGCGCTCTACCTGTTGAGCATCGAGCCGCACAGGGATTGGACAGGGATTTCCTTACACTTTAGCAGTGTAAGACAATCACATCATGAAAAATTTTCTCATGTCTCTGAGGATGATTCTGTAATAGAAGACTGCAATATTATATTTCACCAGGTTGCCCCAGATAGCTAGCTCGAGTTTCAAAGTTGGTTTTGCAGGATTTTAAGACCCAGAAATTACATAATCATTGGCAACCTCGTACCCAGGGTCTTACCTCCTGACACCCAACACTCAGAAACACTCTTTACGAAATATTACATGAAGTTCACGCTGCGCTTGCGTTTATGCGTAATACTCAGGTTGTCAATTACTTATTTTAAAGGGTATTGGCAATAAAAATTGAAGTTTGTCTCATTTGAAAGAACTCGTCAAATGGTATAAGAAGACCTTTCACAATTTTTCCGTATCGGTTTTGGAAATATTTCGACCAAAGACAGCGTGCTGTCCGCCATCTATTTTGCCATCATGGTGACGTCACAACCAGGGTAAACCTGATGAAACTACTCCGTGGGTGACCAAATTTCTACGGAAGGCTTTTTAAATGTTGTGGGTCAATTTAAAATGGAAATAGCGCAACAAAATATTCTAGTTCATAATGTCATAAGGTTGGCAAGATAAAAATTTCACTTTACCCTGGTTATGATGTCACATGCATATCGAAAATAATTCCAAGATGGCGGATAGCAGGCTGTCTTGGATCTAATAATAATAATAATACTGATAATATGCGTTTATTTAAACTCTTTGCAGCATAGCTGAATTACGAGTTAATACAATATTCATAGGTAGGACAAAATCTACAGGTTATAGGATGATAATACTTACAAGTTATGGAATTTAAAATCTATAAGTTCAGTTTTGTAATTTATAAAATTGGACCACGCATGCCACTTGTATTCAAGCATATAAAGGTAATATTAATATTTACATGTTATAAAATTTGAAAATCTATCAGTTTTTGTAAAGTTTGTGAAAATAGAATCACTTGCAGATCTCAAGTTATATGTATGGCTAGTACTAGTTGAACTATTATAGTTAAAAAGTTGTTTAATTAAGAAGGTCCAGTTAATTTATTGTCTTTTGCAAATTTCTTACATATATCGTCTCTTCTCTTAACTAATGTTTCGAGACCAGCTCTAATCAGCGACTCTTCATGCATAGAGGTATCAGGATCAATTATTGTCATTGCTCTCTTTTGTACCCTTTCTATTTTGGCACTTAAGTAGCCAGGGATTGCAGACCACACCGGGGCTGCATACTCGAGAATTGGTCTGACTAAACTGCAAAATACCGTTACTAGTTGTGGACACCGATCCTTGCCTTTCGTAATATACGCAGGATATAAAGTCTCTTGTTAGCTTTCTTGATGATATACTCGCATGCAGTGGAAGTCACTCCAAGATAGATCGCTACTTATATATAGACACCTAGTAATTTGTACGAGGTAACGGTTCCTATAATAGATTCTCCAATTCGTAGCAAGTCATGAAATGGTAATCTATATTGAAGGAAATCGATAACCATCTCTTTGCATTTCTTTGGATTTAATCGCATACCTCTTGTATTAGCATATAGTCGTAAATATCCTTGACCAAAAACGGCGTTATACTCGGTAAACATCTAGGAATTATTTCAATGGTCGTCAAATTTAATTCTAAAATTCCAATCCTGAATTAGGCTGTTTACCAACACAGCGAATAGGATGGCACCCAATTTGGCACCATTCAAGTACTACTTGTACGAGAACTTCGCATCACGAATGTGTACACATTGTTTTCTCCCCGTTAAAAAGGCCCTGATCCACCTTACTATTGGAGGACGCACCTCTAATTTTTCTAACTTGGTAATTAAGATATTATGATCAACTAAATCAAATCCTTTACCACACAGTAAACTTAGGAGAGCAAAAATTACCCCAAATTTAGGGGTAAACTTTTGTCTTCAGAATCCCCCTCTTATGAGGGTAGAAGTCTAGAGGGGGTAAAAATTACCCCTAAGGATAAAGGGTAATTTTTACCCCCATGGATGTATAATTTACCCCTAATTTAGGGGTAAAAGTTTTGTCCTCAGAATCCCCCTCTTATGAGGGGTAAAATTTAAAGGGGAGTAAAAATTACTCCTACGTACGGGGGGAAATTTCCACTCAGTGGAGGGTAAATTTTTGATGGGTAAAAAATAGCTGTGCTCTATTTATTATAATCAGACCAATGAAACAAATTACCTTCAGTTCGGTATTAAATATTGTTGTGAACATGAGAATGCCACTAAACGACCAGGGCAATTTTCGTTCAGTGAATAATCATCACGGTATTATGTTACTTTATGGAGATGTTTATGTTAGATCATTTCGTTTTGCGATTTTTCGTAAATTAAACTCGCGCCATGCAGCGTGCGTATATAATCTAACTATCTAAGCCCGATATGGCAAAATATTTAAGTCGAAAATTCAATGTTGGGCGAGAGCGAAGGTCGAGCCTAATATTAAAATTTGAGACTTAAATATTTCATTTAAACCCGATATGGCAAAATATTTAAGTCAAAAATTCCATATTTTCCATATCGGGCGAAGATGAATCCAATAGGTGTTTTATTACATCGAACAAATAACTGTTCAATTGACAAGTAAATATACCTTGTGCACCTGTCCAAAGGTTGCTGGCCAGTATGTAGTTGCCTATGTATACATCGTAAAATATTTGGCTGACACGTGACGCTAATGTAGACATTTGATTGGACGATTAATTGCGAGGGTATAATAATTATTAATACATTGTGTACTTAAGCAGTCTGGCGCTATTACTGAGCAATCCATGATAAACCGAGGTGCAGTGTTGATCACTTTGGGTCATTTAACAGTGTCAGGAACCGCGGCTATAAAACAGGTGTTGTCTCAGTTCCGACTTCAAATATGTATCCCGCTATTATTTTGCTTTGTTCCTTGCCTTTGATTGGAGCAGACGCAATTGAGAACAAGATCAGTAGGGATGATTTCTACTATGGTTCCTTCCCAGAGGACTTCATATGGGCCGCCTCTACTTCGGCATACCAAATCGAAGGCGCGTGGAACATCGACGGCCGTGGAGAGAGCGTTTGGGATTACCTCTCCCACCAAGGACCCGATCTCAAGCCAGGAGGATTCATTCCTGGGAATGCAACTGGAGACGTCGCCGTCGATAGCTACCACAAGTACAAAGACGACGTGAAGATTCTACAAGAGCTTGGCGTCAACTACTACAGGTTCTCGTTGTCATGGTCGAGGATTCTTCCAAATGGCACGCTGAGCGGAGGTGTGAACGAGAAAGGGGTACATTACTATAATTATGTCATCGATGAACTTTTGAAGTATGGGATCAAACCGATGGTGACAATCCACCACTTTGACGAGCCCTTGGCCTTGTTTAAACTTGGGGGCTGGACAAATTCAAAGATGGTAGGATGGTTCAACGACTACGCTAAGTAAGTTGTCATGTCCATAGTTCAATTCAACTTGTCGTCAACTAGTCTGAACCCGCAGGGGCGTCGGAAGCGGGGGGGGGGGAGCAGAATTTATTTGGGCCCCCCCCCCCCCACTTTTTAACAAGGCCAGTAATAAAGTTATGATTAACAAAATCACTAACCCTAGCTAACCCACGACTTTGAATAAAGATATAATAAAGAAATTTGAATGCAGATATTCAATGTCTGGAAAAGTGTTGTCTTTTGAGTATTTTATGACGTTTTTGGACCTTTAGAATTCTGCAAATCCTTGTCCTAAAATGCACTCTAGATTTCAAAATTTCCCGGGGGAGCATACCCTGGACCCCCCTAAACATTTCCCCCCCCCCCACACACTTTCAGTGTCGCTCCGACGCCCCTGGGTTAGTGTCCGGATTTTTGTATCGTGTTGTGTGTTTGTTGTATTGCTATCGTGTTGTGTGTTTGTGTGTGTATTAGCTTTTTAGTTTAACTCTAACCACGCTCTAACCAATGCGCGACAATTAAATCGGGGACGATCGAAGCTCAGAATTTTTTGGCGTCAACTTACGAGCTGTCATTTTGAACGATGGAAACAAGTATTTTTAATCCGATCGTGTTTACATTTTACAATATTTCGTCGCCATATCACGAAGTCCTCCGAAGCGACAAAGTTTTGGGATTTTTCAGGGTTGTATTCTATACGATTTTTTCAAATTCACATATCTTGTACATAATTTAACGTTCTATCTAACTGTACAAGTTTCGTGAATGGCACAAACCTACAGACGATTCAGGGGTCTACTTTAAACACGCGGTATCCGGTGGCTCAACTGCAATGAAGATATATCCCAATACGGCTGTTAGCTGTTAAATTCTATATTTCCGACAAAGTTTTGCACTAAAACACATTATTTTCGGAGACAGGGGATATTGCTGATAAAACTAGTATGTATTTTTAACGTGACTTATAGTAAACTTGTGAGTGTTATCTACCACCGTTTTTGTGAGTCATAATAAAAAAAATATTTTGGTCAGAGAACGTGTATACTTTCTCTTTAATTATCTTATAAGATCTCGCTAAAATCTTACAAGATCTTGTAAGATCGTGTAAGAAAAATCTTATAAGATTTTTATAAGATTTTTCTTAAGATCTTACAAGATTTTCCAAGATCACACAAGATCTTGACAAGATTCTCACAGTGGTGCCTTTTGTTAAACATTCCATAGTTGCTAATTGTATAATTGTATAAACGCTCTCAGGAATTGTGGCACTGACTTTATTTTTGCTAATGTTGCAGTGTTTTTGTAAGATCTTTCTTGTTCTACGTTTTTCTAAAACTTTTGCTCTAGTGTAAACGGGGTCTAAAAACCCCATTTGAGTCGCTGTGATATTAAGAAACTATTGTTTTGTAAACGCTTCGTGAACATACGCACAACAACAAATCAGATTAAAAAATAATAAACTATTGTTTTGTAAACGCTTCGTGAACACGCACAACAACGAATGATTAGAAAAATAGATAAAAAAACTAATGGACTTACTACATATTTGAGTCTATTCATACCATTTTATTTAATTTGTGTGATCAATTATGTATCTATAATAGACTGCAAAAATGCGAGCTCCCCAAATCCTCGTTCCAAAATAATGCAAAAGTGTTTGCTTGATGAGACGGCTGTATATTGTAAGTGTCCAGTATATAGTTAAAAGGGAAAAATCACCACTGTAGAATAGTTATGCCACTGTGTATAAATATTCGTTCTCAATTTGGCAAAAATGAAGAAGTAGATTGTTCCAGAGCTCCCAATTTTCCCCTGAGCTTTTTTTAAATATTTTAAGTATTACTGTCCAGTCTACAAAATATAATAGATGCTTGTAGTTTCTAGTTTCTTCTAGCTTCTTGTTACTACAGGCAACAGCGCAAACCAATACGTTTTTTACATATATATATATATATATATATATATATATAAAAATAAAACAAAAAACAGAAAACAAAAAAAGAAATAGAAAACATTTTTTCCGTGTTCCCATACAGTTATAGAAACACTTGTGGAAGTTTGGGAGAACTCGAAATAGCAATTTCTCGTTCTCCCAAACTTCCACTCGTGTTTCTATAACTCTATGGAAACACGGAAAATGTTTTCTATTTCTTATATATATATATATATATATATATATATATATATATATATATAGTTTTACCTTAAAGTCTTCGCTACCAGAGGTTTCACCCTAAACGGGATCATCAGGTGACCTTTGTATTTTGCTCTTTCTATATATGGTATTGAGCACTCTCTAACATTTCGTGAACCAAAACTCACTTACATATATATATATATATATATATATATATATACATATGTTCTAACAAGCACCAAAGCTATGATAAACTTCAAATATACGACAAATTTTTTAATTGTAGACATGTTTCAGCAAAACTTATGCCATCTTCAGTACAGATAAACGGTTAACTAATTTACAACGGGCAAAATTACTGAAATACCTAAATGTTCAGTTGCTTATATGTATATATGATAATTAAAGAATAGAACTCATGCAATGGAATTTATATATACTGTATATATATATATATATATATGTCGATCAAGATAAACCTTTAATAAAACTTTATTTCAACGTTTCGGGGCAAGCCCCTTTATGAAGAATACAATTTTTAGGCAATGCAAGTCCTCTATTTATACAAAACAGTAAATTAAAAATTATAATGTTCTACAAAAAATCTCTGATATTCATCCATTTGGGACAAATGAGTTCAATTTGTACGCCCAAAAACCTTCTCTATTTGTCGGTTCATTAACATTTGTCTTATCTATATTATTTTTACAATAATATCTTCAATACCTCTATGTCCTTCTTCATAAAAATGTGCATACAAATGCTCTCCCGGTATTCCCTGTTGGTCTTTCCCATATCTGATTATACTGCTTTTGTGATTATTAAACCTTTTACGAAAAGATGTAATGGTACTTCCAACATAATTCTTTTTACATTGTTTACACAAAATGAGGTAACCATGCACACCTTCCGAATCACAATCAAAAGAATAATTCATTCTAAATTTTCGATTACCATTTTCAAATTCACGACCCTCCTCAACAAAAGCACAAATCTTACATCGTGATTTAGCACATTTTTTCATACCTCTTCTATCGTGTGCCCCATCTTTAAGTTTGGACCTAACTAATTAATCTTTAAGATTCCTAGGTCTTCTAAAGGCAACAATAGGCTTTTCCCCCAAAATCCTTTTCATGTCATCCGACGCATGTAAAATTGGCCAAAGCGAATTAACTATTTTCCCAATCCCCGATAACGCTGGGTGAAAATTAACCACTAAAGGAATTCTATTAGAATTTTCTTTCCCCTTATTTCTAGTATCTTGACAAAGGAGATCTTTTCTTTTTTTTGCCTTGGCTCTTAATAATTATATATATATATATATACACAAACGAGCACGTGTGATTTTGTTCACGGAATGTCGGAAAGTGCTCAATACCATAAAGGTAGAGCGAATATAGTATATAGTTGAAGTGCATGCATGGCGTACCTCAAAATGTTGAGTCAGTTTCAAACTGTCAGTTTCACGGGGGGCGATCTTCAGCCGATATATATATGTAATATATATATATATATATATATCGGCTGAAGATCGCCCCTGTTTACTGGGTTATATATATATGGTATATATATATATATACCCCGTGCTTATATAGCCTGATGCCAACACGAGAGGGAGTTGGAAGAATTCGAAAGTTTATGTGAACCCGAGCCGTAGATTTACATAAGTACTTTCGAATTCTCCCAAACTCAATCGAGTGTTTGCTCATGTTATATAAACACAGGGCATCCATTTTCTATTTCTTTTATGAAATAAGGCTAAGAAATGTGCCGTGACGTCCGCACAACCGTGTTTGGATAGCCTGATATAAAACACGCGGTAATTGACCAATCAATCACAGCGTGCGTAAGACGCAACCAATTTTAGAAATATATTTAGTATCACCAGAACGTTTTTAGCTAGCCGCATCGTGTGAACAGCCTGAAGGTATTTTTTAATCTCTTAATAGCATTCGGATGAAAAATACCGTTTGATTATCCTTAAAACCATAAGGAAAGTTAACGTTTCATTATGGTTTATAGTTTAAATTCTGATAAATTGACTATAGAACGCCATCATATAAAAAATCATACAAATATTTGCGCTAGAGAGCTCCAATCTTGTTAATACTCAAGATCTTTTCTATCTTGGTCATTTAAACAAACGACCATCATGCTGTTCGCGCCTATAGAGATTTAAGGTTTAAACCTTAAGGTTTAATGATTAAAACTTCACCTGCACCATGCAACTCAATCCTTAGAACATCAGCTATGGATTGACCAGGACTTATGTTATTATCTCTGAAGACATAAAGAGTATATGGGAGGCTGAGGGGCTTTAGCCCCCCGAGAAATCTCAATGGGGGGCTGAGCCCCCCCCCCCCCAGAAATTTTGCAGCAACTGACTCATCAATCACCATTCATAAATTATAGGTTACTCGTTAGGCTAAAGTAACTGTTACAGCCTCATTCCTGTCAGCCAAAAGCACCCATATACAGTGATAAGTCAACCCAGTAAACACAACATCGAAAAATTGTTGAAATGTGTTGTATTTTAACTAGTTTTTATGACATTTCATGACCTTCAGTGTTGTTAAAAATCACCCCTCTGAATGCAGGAAATGACATTTCCAAGACTCTAAATTTCAAATATTTACGGGGGGGCATACCCCAGACCCCCCTAGAAGAGTCAAGAATAGAGTTAAATTGCCATAGGATAAAGATTGTGCACAAATATGGCCGCCGTAAAGACCACTAAGTAATTAGTTTAGCACCTGAAAAGCTTAAATAAAAAGTGTTTCAGGCTACATATACGAGGCGGTTGTATTTGCAGGCTAAACCCCTTTATTTATTATACCTCCGTCAGAATGTTATGTTCAACCTCGTACCCAGGAATTGTGGCACTGACTGCTAATGTTGCAGTGTTTTTGTAAGATCCTTCTTGTTCGAAAACCAGGCACTTCTGGTTGATGTTCTACGTTTTTCTAAAACTTTTGCTCTAGTGTAAACGGGGTCTAAAAACCCCACTTGAGTCGTTGTGATATTAAGAAACTATTGTTTTGTAAACGCTTCGTGAACATACGCACAACAACGAATGATTAGAAAATAGTAAACTATTGTTTTGTAAACGCTTCGTGAACACGCACAACAACGAATGATTAGAAAAATAGATAAAAAAACTAATGACTTACTACATATTTGAGTCTATTCATGCCATTTTATTTAATTTGTGTGATCAATTATGTATCTATAATAGACTGCAAAAATGCGAGCTCCCCAAATCCTCGTTCCAAAATAATGGAAAAGTGTTTGCTTGATGAGACGGCTGTATTCATTGGCTAATGATGAGCTATATTAGTATATTGTAATATCTAGTTAAAAAGGGCTATTTTTCTTGAAGATAAAAATTCCCTCTTGGCTCAACATCAAGTACAAACCAAACATGTTTTCGACTTGGATAATTGTTCGTATAATTGACGAATGTCAACAATGGTCATGCTAGACTTGCTCCAAGTCCGCCTCTTAGCGCTAGTTTTTGCGGGCCGGTGGAAAGGCCGGCGAGCGGAAAGGCGGGAGAGCGGAAAAGCGGGAGGAAAGAGACGGACTTGTTTCGCTTGCAGGTTTTTGAATCTAATTAAATATTCTGGCGAGAAATCGCTGAAACGTACATCGCCCTGTTTGACGTGTTTCGGGTTGTCGTACATGCAATGGAAAGTGGTTCTACCCCTACTAAAACGTTTTCAAGAGTTGTTCAACTCCAACTTCCGAATTACGTCACCGGTCGAAAAATTGACTGGTGAATTTTGGCGCGCTGCAGGTGGGAAAAGTCCCTTTCAACGAGGAACCGAAAGGTCAAAAATGTCGAAAGGTCATAAATGTTTGAAAAGGACTTTGAGAAAGTCTATGGTCATGCGTGCATGGCCAAAACTCAACACGATCGGAAATGGCGGCTGTCGGGGCTCGCGAAATACGGGCTGACCCGTATTAGCTACGCATGCGTAGAACGAATATCTTGAGTGTAAACGTCATCAATACCAACATAGTCTCTCGTTATGTATGATGATATATGACATACAACCAAACGTAGTTCTATGATGTATTTCATCATACGCGTGCAACGACTGTCCCACATGTGGGATGTTAAACTAAAAAACATTGTGGTCGGGATCTGAGAGGGGGGTTGTGGTTAGGTTTAGGGTTTCCGGGTTGTGGTTCGGGGTTGGGGTGTGGGGGTAGGGAATTAGTAAGACATACACGCGTATGATGCAATACATCATAGAACTGTGTTTGGTTGTATGTCATATATCATCATACATAACGAGAGACTATGCTGTCAATACACGGCCGACAACTCACTTGAGCCAGCACGCACGTGGACTGCGAACTGCCCCATGAAAGTGGCCGATTTTCCTATGCGATTTCCGATCGTGTTAACGAACATGTACACGTGCCAAAATCACAGTATTTCAGCATAATCTTCATAGCCTGAACATTTTTACCGAAATACCAGACCTTATTCCAAAATGGCCGCCGAATTAAGATTCTTTTATATATACGAATTAGCCCTTATGAACTCGTTTTCATGTGGGAAATTCTAAAGAATTTTTACTTTAAAACGAGGTTATAAGGATCATTCATATGTGCATAAAAGAATCTTAAAGTGTCGACATTTTGGAATAAGGTCTAATAATTACCGATCGATTTTTTGTCTTATATCTTAAAGGGGCAGTAAGACGCCAAATTGCCGTCTATCCCAATTTTGATTTTATTTAGAAGTGTTTTAAAATAAAGAAGAATATCCTCTTTGCTTGTTCAATTTCTCATCTTGTTCCAAAGATATTTTGGTTTTAAAAAATGCAAATAACATACTTTATGACGTCATCTACTCCACTAATTCTGTGAAGGAGGAATATCTGTGGAAATAATATTAATAACGAGGTGTTACTCCCGAGTGACGAACCATACCAGACAAGTAGAGAAAACTCTATTTGGCCCGGCTGGGATTCGAAGCCGCGACCTTCGGTTGGAACCGAAGTAGAGTTTTCTCTACTCCCTTATAAAAATTCCACATGTCATGTTCCAAAATCACATGTGAACCACATGGGATCACATGTGATCACATGTGGTTCACATGTGATTTGGGAACATGACATGTGGAATTTTTATAAGGGCTTGTCTGGTATGGTTCGTCACTAGTGGTGTGCGTCGGATCGGATTGACCCCCTGTAATCCGAGGGTTTGCCAAAACTGTCAATCCGAATCCGATCCGATCCGAAGCCAAAAAATCGTAGTCCGATCCGATCCGAAAACAGCTGCTCAAATCCGATCCGATCCGAGAAAATTAAAACACCGGATATATGTTGCAATAATTGCGCAAACTTTCCGAAAAGCAAACCAATGAACAAATAAATTTAAGAAAACTGCTATACAATGTTATGTAATAATAGCCTTCATATATTGTGCAACGTGCATACAACTAGTGAATTTGTTAATTTTGTGACAAAAACAATGACAAAAGTGAATCTGATGCGGGTAAAAAATTGCAAAATCCGATTCGATCCGATCTGGGGAAAAAAGAACAAAATCCGATCCGAGAAAAAAAGAACAAAATCCGATTCGATCCGATCCGAGAAAAAAAGAACAAAATCCGATTCGATCCGATCCGAGAAAAAAAGAACAAAATCCGATTCGATCCGATCCGAGAAAAAAAGAACAAAATCCGATCCGATCCGATCCGAGAAAAAAAGAACAAAATCCGATCCGGTCCGAACGATAAAAGTTTAGTCCGAGTCCGATCGGATTCGGATCGGATTCGCACACCTCTATTCGTCACTCGGAGTAACACTTAATATTATTCAAAAGCCTGGGTACGAGGTTGCAATTAGAAGTCTAATATGCCTGCCATTAGAGCAAATTGAAAAGCTGGTAAACTGCTGAGAATAGTTTTGATAACGAGATACTGACGTTTCGGAGTAGCCCCCTTTTATCAGAGTGACCGACACATTTTACTATCAATGATGAACTACACGTCAGGAAGAGTGAAATTCAAGGCCTTTTCAAGGCCATGTATTAGGAAATTCAAGGACCAATGGGCTGAAAAGAAGGCTTTAGAAAGCAATAAAAAGTCACAAAAAAACCCTATTAAAATTAGTGCCAGTTTAATGAGGAAGCCAATTCGCACATATACTGACAAATTTCAGAAAATGTCACAAAAATTAAAATAAGAAGGATTCAAGGACTTTCAAGCACTTCTTTATAAATTCAAGGACTTTCAAGGCCTTGAATTTTTGTTTTCAAATTCAAGGACTTTCAAGTTTTGTACGAGCCCTGGGCTTCGCTCGAAACGTCCGATTATTTCGTTACCAAAACTAAAACCAAATCTTTTTACTTTGCTCTATTAAAACAATGGTATGCCATATTGCCATTACGCTGCTTAATATTGCCGTGCTTAATCCTTCACGCGTTTTGCCTTCAAAGGTTATGCTTTCAAAGGTTTGGGGATCGCGTGAAATTCTGGATAACAATCAACGAACCAGCAGTTGTGGTAACACACTATTCCACTCCAAACGACCAACGCTACGAGGCGGCACACTGCATGATCATGGGTCACGCAAAAGCCTGGCGAACTTACGATAAAGAATTTCGCAGCACGCAAAAAGGAAAAGTCGGCATCACTCTTGATTCGCAATGGTTCGAACCGAGGACTGACAGCGCAGAAGATCGCGCGGCCGCAGAACGAGCGATACAATTTCACCTGGGGCTCTACGCTAACCCGATATTCGTCAACGGAGATTACCCGGAGGTCGTGAAAAAGCTAGTGGCGGAGAAAAGCAGAGCCGGGGGGTTGGTGAAGTCAAGGCTGCCCGTGTTCTCGGAGGAACAAAAGAAGATGGTCAGCGGCACGCACGATTTCTTCGCCTACAATACATACTCGACATATCTGGTCGGGAATCGGAACTTCACGGGCTCGGGTATGAACGGGACGACTCCGCAGGGTTTGGAAACGGATCAGGATAATGTGAGGAGCAAGAGGGCCACGTGGCCGACCTCGGATATTGCGTGGTTAACGATGAACCCGTGGGGTATGAGGAAATTGTTGGTCTGGGTCAAGAAAACGTACGGTAATCCTATTATTTATATTACTGAGAACGGGTGCAACGAGAAAGGAGAAAGCGAAAGACATCGACTGGAAGACCTGATTGATGATTACTTTCGAGTGGATTATCTCCGAAGATATATCGATGAGGTAATGTCTACTTGAAAGACAGGCCAGTCTACTAGCACGTAAACAAAAAGACAGACAAACAAACAAACAAACAAACAAACAAACAAACAAACAAATAAACAAATAAATAAACAAGTAGACAGATAGACAGGCAGGCAGACAAATTGTGAAATAAAAGTAGCGTGCTGCGTAGGCAGTGTTAAAACAACAATCGAAATATAGTAAGGTTAGATATACTGCCGAAACAGAGAACGTAGGAGTCTAACGTTAGACTCCTACGTCCTCTGTTTCGGCAGTATATCTAACCTTACTATATTTAGACAAGCAGCCGACAGACAGACAGACACGCAGACAGACAGACAGACAGACAGACAGACACGTAGAGAGACGGACAGATAGACAAACAAACCACCACCCTAGTCAGGGAGGCCTAAGGTATACTACCCTATAGACTCGTGGAGGGCAGGCTACAGCTCAGGCGGTCCTACCCCACTGCCCATGGTCCGAGAAAGCTCAATCTCGTCCCTCGGGACTAGAGAAACAAGATGATGATTTGAATCCAAGATCGAAGTATTTTCTCAAACGGTAAATCTTTCAAACGAAAGCTTCAAATCCTCTCTACCCCACCCCTGCCCAAACAATGGTGATGATCAAAATGATGATAATGAAAATGATCAAGATGACGATAATCAAGATGATGATAAAGATAATGATAACAGTAATGATGATCATGATCATGATGATGATAATGTCGATGATCATGATTGATATTGATGACGACGACGACGATGATGGTGGTTAAGGGAAATGCCCAAAGGCGGACATGACAATAGAGCCACAGTCGGGGAAAAATGAAGCGACGGATTGACGAACAAACTCGCTCCAGATATATGACCATTTTCGTGTTTCTCCATTACAGATGTTAAAAGCAATCAGGATCGATGAAGTTGACGTGCGTGGCTATGCAGTGTGGACATTGATGGATAACTTCGAGTGGAACGAGGGATATCATGGACGGTTTGGGATCCATTACGTGAATAGAAGTGATCCAGATTTGAAACGTCAACCGAAATTGTCAGCAAGGTTTTACAAACGACTTATCAAAGATAATGGCTTTCCAGGCAATGGATTTATCAGTTCAGGTGTTTCGCGCCGTGCTGCCAGTTCTGCCAGTGCTGCCATAACTGTGATTCTGTTCCTGTTTTTCGCATAAGCAACAACACTAAGTTTAGTGTTGTTACAGACCTTGAATGTTGAGAATTTTTTTAATACTGTTTTCGTCTTCCGAGTTTATTCGTTGACCTCACCTCGCTTGACCTTACTAAAATTTACCTCACTTAACTTTATCTTACCTTACTTCATTTCACTTTACCATACCATACCATACGAATGATACGATACGATACCATACCACACCTCGCTTTACCTTACCATACCACACCTCGCTTTACCTTACCATACCACACCTCGCTTTACCTTACCATACCATACCATACCATACCACGCTTTACCTTACCATACCATACCACACCTCGCTTTACCTTACCATACCACACCTCGCTCTACCTTACCATACCATACCATACCACGCTTTACCTTACCATACCATACCACACCTCGCTTTACCTTACCATACCATACCACACCTCGCTTTACCTTACCATACCATACCATACCACGCTTTACCTTACCATACCACACCTCGCTCTACCTTACCATACCACACCTCGCTTTACCTTACCATACCACACCTCGCTTTACCTTACCATACCATACCACACTTTACCTTACCATATATACCTCGCTTTACCATACCATACCATACCATACCATACCATACCATACCTCGCTCTACCTTACCATACCACCTCGCTTTACCTTACCATACCATACCACACCTCGCTTTACCTTACCAAACCATACCACATCTCGCTTTACCATACCATACCACATCTCGCTCTACCTTACCATACCATACCACATCTCGCTCTACCTTACCATACCATACCACATCTCGCTTTACCTTACCATACCATACCACACCTCGCTTTACCTTACCAAACCATACCACATCTCGCTTTACCATACCATACCACACCTCGCTCTACCTTATCTCACCTCACCTCACCATACCTTCTCAAACTCCTTAATAATTCATGAGCTAATTAGCCAATCAGAGAAAAATATTTGGTCATGTGTATAGGAGTTTTGAAACCCGGTAAATGTCGCGCTAACTGAATTCATAATTCAGAAATCAGATAATAAACGGCACAAACAAAGAACCATTTATTACCACATTTCTTAATTATAAATTCAACGTGAAACCATTGTCTAATCTAATTGACGATTGAGAAGCTATTTCATAAACTGGTGTATCGTATTTCACCAAGGGTTGCAAACACTCCAGAACAACAAAAATCACTCGGCCTATTACCTCGTTATTTTCAATGTTCTCTCGTGTTTGTAAAACATTCGAAAACAATAAAAATCACTCGGCTTGCAGCCTCGTTATTTTCATTATTCTCTCATGTTTTACAAACACTTGAGAACAATGAAAATTACTCGGTTAACGGCCTCGTGATTTTTATTGTCCTCTCGTGTTTGTAACCCTTGGTAAAACACTCCCACTCGTTTATGAAATATTATTTACCATACCATACCATACCATTTTCATCAGTGTCGTTTCATGTTTACACCAAATACACGTACATATGTAATGACTTTCCAGAACAACATTAACAAAATTAACAATATGTCACCGCATGCAGATCGTATATAATTCTCTGTATCCATGCATAATTTAGTTTTTGGCACATATATTTGTCACTGTCTGCCGTTCGCCTTGCAAAAGCAGGAGGCGTGATTTGCCACCTGTCGGCTTTATATAGAAAATTCAAGGTCTATAGTTTTTAGCATTACAAGATAGGACCTCGATAGTTTATCGTAAAAATCGTTTCACGTATAAATGAAGCTGTTTATATTTTTCACACAAAAAGGTCTGTTTCTTGTATTAAACCATCACTCCATTTTTTTGTGTGTGTTTTTTTCTCGAGCATTCCCCGTTATTCTCAAGCTCATTAATAATTCATGAATTATCGTAGCCAATCCATGAACCACATCACATGCACGAGTTTTGATACCCAATGAAAACCTGTATGAAACTTCCCAGTGAGCTGGATCACATTTCTTAATCTGCATATTGAAATCAATGAAAACACCGCAAATCGCGATGTACTCGTTTGAGAAGCAAGATCAAACACTCGTTTATCGTGTTTCATCAGGGGACTCCAAACACTCGAAAGCAATAAAAACCTCGAGGCTACGCCCTCGGTTTTCATTTGTTTTCTCGTGTTTGGAATTCCTGATGAAACACTCAAATTCGTATTTGATCTATTACTTCCACGACCTGCTCCCAACTTGATCATGTAGCTCAGTCGATACAGCGTCGGACTAGTAATGATAAATGATAAACGACTGGGTGGCTAATCATCCTTACTTGCAGCCAGTGGATGAATTGTGAAGGACGCAGTTCAACGTGGCCGTGTCGAGGCATATCAAAGGCGCTCCAAGTACAGTTCAGATCAGTTCGGATCACAGCTAAGATGTTAGGGGTTGATTTTATGGAGGGAGGAAAACCGGAGAACCCGGCGAAAAACCCTCGAAGCATAGGGGAGATCAACTACAACTCTACTCACATGAGTCCAAGCCCGACAACGGGGTCATTCCCAAGCGGTCACCCATCCAAGTACAAACCCCGTCATTGCCGTCAAACCCAGCCTGGTTCCCAGGCCTCACTTTTTAACGTCGAGCGGCAGACCGAAATTGTGATGGGCCTGGAATAAAATGTTTTGCTTGGCCCCAAAACTGGCCCCAAATTATTAATTATATACAGGCGCCAAACGGCCGTTTGGCGGAAAACCAAGGCAGATAACACTCACGTCGGTCTGCACAATTCTTTATAACATCATATAGCAAGGTTGGTCTACTGCCGAAACGTTAAAATAGCATATTTCGATTTGTATAAATGTGTTTCAACACAATCACTTCCTACGCCGAACACTACTTTATAAAGCCTCGTATGTAACAACCTTTTAACGTAATGTAAAACAAAGAAACCTACTCGTTTGCTGTCTGCTCTCAAGAAGAAGTTTATTTAAGTGCCCTCGTTCATAAAGATTAAAGAATCCGAGCTTAGATAAAGATGAATATTTTCCGCTAGTCCTCTCGCTCGATCCCTATTCTGTGACGTCACCAAAATACGTTCGAGAGAAAAGAGGACTAGGAACTAGTCTAACTTTTCGGTGAGAGGCAGCGCGCTATAGCACACACCACCCGTGCTTCCCAGAAAGAAACCGAAGATCGCGGGTTCAAATCCCGGTATGGTTCGTCACTTGGAGTAGCAGCTAATCACCTGAGTTTGCTGTTCCACAATAATTATTTAAAACATCAAACTTAAAAATGTTCAGAAATTAAACTGGAGCCGGTAGCGATAAGTGATTAAATTTACAAATCAATGAAAATTACATTCCCCGACATGTACTTACAAACCCGAAACGTTACCAAGGAAACTGCAAGCGTGACAGTCGCAAAAATTGGCAAATTCTCAGCATTATTTAGATTTTCCAAAAAGTATTCGTACGGTTTAGGGGGACTTCGTCATTTCAAAAAAAAATTACGAAATTTAATGCAAAGAACAAATGATTTTCAAAATTATCAGTATTCACGAATATCTGGCTGCGTATCATTTTAATTTTTCCAATACAAATTCTCCAATAAAAATTAACGAGAAGAATAACATATATTAGTTTATTCATGCATAAATTATCTTTGATGTGCCGCGGTCAATATATAGGTTATTGACCTTGCATATTAAATGACCTACTATATCGCTTTAAAACTACGTCTAGAATACCATTTTTTTGTTAAATAACGACAAATATCGTCTGTGTCATGAATAAACTAAGTCGGTTAGTGACCTTAACCTCGGTCACTACGCTGGTTTACCCTCGGGCCTGCGGCCCTCGGGGTTAATAACCAGCGTAGTGACCTCGGTTTCGGTCACTAACCTATACATAATGACCATTGAGGTCACTACGCTGGTTATTAATTGTTAATTGCTATACTTGAAATTATAATTCGTGTATTTTCAAGTCGGCACCTGCGGAATCATTTTAAGAAGCACTTTGACAAGCTGACGATGGTCGGGCGGTCGGTATCTCGAATGCAATTCGTCTTTCTCTTCGTGATTTTGGAGCCGATAGCACTCGTGGGGCCTTGACGGTAAGGGCCTTAGTTTTCGACAGCAAATCAATCTCTTCCGTATCGCTAAGTACACCTTGCTCCAAGCTCACGCCTGTTGCTTTTTTCGTTTCCAAAAGTTTATCAGAAACCTTCGCCTTTGTTGGCGTAACACTTGTGTTTGGGCGGTTTTCCTTCTGTGATGCAAGAAAAGGCAGTAAAGTCGTCTTTGTCGCAGTTTTTGTAACCTCAAGTTTAACCTTGTCCACTTTTTCGACGATTTTCGGAAGGCGAATGACATTTTGTAACTTTCCTTTTCCCTTTGTACTCGGGTGATTCAAGCCACTGGCGAGTTTCAAGGGGTTATTTAAAAACGAACGCTTGCTCGTGTTAGCGGCTTTGGTTCGACGGCGTTTGTAGTGGTCGATGAACTCCCGGTTAGTTTTCGCCACAAGTTGAATGGCCTCGACGTCGTGTCTCTCTTTGCTCATTTCTCGTTGTTCCCGGCGCAGGATGTCCAACTTGCCTGCAACTTCACATTCGATGGTCGTCAAATTTAATTCTAAAATTCCAATCTTGAATTAGGCTGTTTACCAACACAGCGAATAGGATGGCACCCAATTTGGTGCCTTGGGGGATGCCAACATTCAAGTACTACATGTACGAGGACTTCGTATCACGAATACGTACACATTGTTTTCTCCCCGTTAAAAAGGCCCTGATCCACCTTACTATTGGAGGACGCACCTCTGATTTTTCTAACTCGGTAATTAAGATATTATGATCAACTAAATCAAATCCTTTACTAATCTAACTACCTGATATGGCAAAATATTTAAGTCGAAAATTCAATATTGGGCGAGAGCGAAGATCGAGCCTAATATTAAAATTTGAGACTTAAATATTTCATTTAAACCCGATATGGCAAAATATTAAAGTCGAAATTTCCATATTTTCCATATCGGGCGAAGATGAATCCAATAGGTGTTTTATTATATCGAACAAATAACTGTTCAATTGACAAGTAAATATACCTTGTGCACCTGTCCAAAGGTTGCTGGCAAATATGTAGTTGCCTATGTATACATCGTAAAATATTTGGCTGACACATGACGCTAATGTAGACATTTGATTGGACGACTAATTGCGAGGGTATAATAATTATGTGTACTTAAGCAGTCTGACGCTATTATTGAGCAATCCATGATAAACCGAGGTGCAGTGTTGATCACTTTTGGTCATTTAACAGTGCCAAGAACCGCGGCTATAAAACAGGTGTTGTCTCAGTTCCGACTTCAAATATGTATCCCGCTATTATTTTGCTTTGTTCCTTGCCTTTGATTGGAGCAGACGCAATCGAGAACAAGATCAGTAGGGATGATTTCTACTATGGTTCCTTCCCAGAGGACTTCATATGGGCCGCCTCTACTTCGGCATACCAAATCGAAGGCGCGTGGAACATCGACGGCCGTGGAGAGAGCTTTTGGGATTACCTCTCCCACCTAGGACCCTATCTCAAGCCAGGAGGATTCATTCCTGGGAATGCAACTGGAGACGTCGCCGTCGATAGCTACCACAAGTACAAAGACGATGTGAAGATTCTACAAGAGCTTGGCGTCAACTATTACAGGTTCTCGTTGTCATGGTCGAGGATTCTTCCAAATGGCACGCTGAGCGGAGGTGTGAACGAGAAAGGGATACAGTACTATAATAATGTCATCGATGAACTTTTGAAGGATGGGATCAAACCGATGGTGACAATCCACTACTTTGACGAGCCCTTGGCCTTGTTCGCTAATCTTGGGGGCTGGACAAATCCAAAGATGGTAGGATGGTTCAACGACTACGCTAAGTAGGTTGTCATGTCCTTAGTTCAATTCAACTTGTCGTCAACTAGTCTGAACCTGACAAGTATTTTTAATCCGATCGTGTTTACATTTTAAGCATAATAATGCAATTTGATATTTGCGCTCATCTCAGTTGAAATAGCCTTTTCTCCGTTGCTATTCTATACCATGTTTTCTAATTCACATATGTTGTACAGAATTTAACGCTCTATCTAACTGTAGAAGTTTCGTGAATGGCACAAACCTACAGACGATTCAGGGGTATACTTTAAACACGCGGTATCCGGTGGCTCAACTGCAATGAAGATATATCCCAATACGGCTGTTAGCCGTTAAATTCTATATTTCCGACAAAGTTTTGCACTAAAACACATTATTTTCGGAGACAGGGGATATTGCTGATAAAACTAGTATGTATTTTTAACGTGACTTATAGTAAACTTGTGAGTGTTATCTACCACTGTTTTTGTGAGTCATAATAAAAAATTATTTTGGTCAGAGAACGTGTATACTTTCTCTTTAATTATCTTATAAGATCTCGCTAAAATCTTATAAGATCTTGTACAAGATTCTCACAGTGGTGCCTTTTGTTAAACATTCCATAGTTGCTAATTGTATAATTGTATAAACGCTCTCAGGAATTGTGGTACTGAGTAAGATCCGTCTTGTTCGAAGACCATAGTAGCCCAAGCACACTGTGTGAGTATATATATATATAGTAACGTTAATACTATATTCTATTTTATAATTGATTTATTTTATATGGCATAGAAATGCATACTGTTTAATACCATTTAACTGTTCATATCCTCTTTCATAAGATCAATATGTATCTATATGACTTGTTCGTTGACCATAAAATTGAGCAGTGTTTTAATAATATAAATAAATACAGCTACTCTACATTACCCCCTGCTGTGTTTCGCTTAACTGTCGGATAAACATTGTTATATTACTATTTTTACCGCAAAATATACAGGAAAATCAAATTTACTGTTCAGACTAACTGCTTACTTAATATACCATGTAAGATGGAAAAATTCACACATATACTTACAACTAGACGACTTTAAATCACGCTTGAAGCGCCCAGGTTTTGCGGGCGACGCGGCGGAAGAGGGGAAGAAAGGAAAGGTTGGCAACTGTCAAGCCAATCTCGCGCTAACTCAGCTCCAAGGAGTTTTTCAACGACAAATTTACAGCAGTTGATAAAAATATCATCACGCTTCAAAACCAAGCAGTTATTTTGAAAAATAATTGTTTCGTTGTCCAAAAATTTCGCTTCAAATCAAAGTAGAATGCCTCCAATTTGCGATGTGACCGGGCGCAAGGTGAACAAGGTTCACAACCGACAATTTTCAAATTTAAATCTCGCGCGTAATTGGTTAATCGTAATTAGGTTCAAAATGGGTTTCAGCATTATCAGGGGGTGGCGATATGCCGATATCATATAGCTTCGAAGTGCAATCACAGTGCAATGGCGCGTCCATGTGGCGCGCTCTGACGGCGAAGGGAATTTTCAAGGATGGAAGAAGACGATCAAGCGGACCACTCTAGTCAAGAACCTATACGGTAAGTTTTACGGTTTATATCTAGTATTTCATATTGAACCAGAACTATATTTGCATATATCTTGCAAACATTCAACATTTACACTGTATATTAAGTAAATCACAGTTGTCTGGCAATACGTAAAAAAACAAAACGCTTCACAAAACCGTATACTATTTGATCGATTCACATAATTGCGATTCGTTTGAGTAGACCGATTATATGAATTAGGTGCGCATACAATTTTATCGTCAATTGCGCAAAATTTATAAACAAAGCCCAACTTCATTGTTCGAACAAAGCTGTCGTTCTTCCTTTCAGTTTGAAACTTCTTCGTTAATTGTCATTTCAACTACTGAGCTGATTGTCTCTTTAAAGTTGAATCGATAAACAAATGCGCACCCTTTGTATATGAGCCATAGATATATAATGGATAACGACAAAATTAATAATTATTCGACAATCCATTTCGCCGTGCAGGTGCTTGAATGGGGTTAGGATAAAACGCGGATCCGGATTGGCGGAATGGCGGAAATGGAATGGCGGATTGGGGGATAAAGCGCGGATTGGGGGATAAAACGCGAAAGTAGCGACCCCTCGAAAGTAATGATAATATTCAGTGTTTGCTAATAAATCCCGAAAATAACGATAACCCCGAAAGTAGCGACCCCCCGAAAGTAATGATTTCAAACAAAAGTCAACTTGTTGTTTTTTAACAAGATACGAAATAAATGTATTACATTGTCTCATGTTTAACTTTAATATTTATACACAATTCGAGTTAATTATGAAACGTTAGATACGCATTTTTACCATCCGAAAGTAACGACCCCCCCCGAAACTAGCGATATGAATGGCTGCTAAATCCCAAAGTAACGACATCGTTACTTTGGGAACTTTACGGTATATGTATATAATATATACATATACATATACAGACACGAGGCGAAACGAGTGCCTGTCATTTACCGATTTATCCACAATCTGGGCCGGAATGGCGGTAAAAGTGTTAGACATTGGTGTTAAAACTGCAGCCATTCATATCACTACTTTCGGGGGGGGGTCGTTACTTTCGGATGGTAAAATGCGTATCTAACGTTTCATAATGAACTCGAATTGTGTATAAATATTAAAGTTAAGCATGAGACAATGTAATACAATTATTTCGTATTTTGTTAAAAAACAACAAGTTGACTTTTGTTTGAAATCATTACTTTCGGGGGGTCGCTACTTTCGGGGTTATCGTTATTTTCGGGATTTATCCCAATCCGCGTTTTATCCCCTAATCCGCGTTTTATCCCCCAATCCGCGTTTTATCCCCCAATCCGCGTTTTATCCCCCAATCCGCGTTTTATCCCCTAATCCGCGTTTTATCTCCCAATCCGCCATTCCGGATCCGCGTTTTATCCTAACCCGCTTGAATGATACATTTTATTATTCGTGGACTGACAATGTTGAATGTTTGCAAGATATATGCAAATATAGTTCTGGTTCAATATGAAATACTAGATATAAACCGTAAAACTTACCGTATAAGTTCTTGACTAGAGTGGTCCGCTTGATCGTCTTCGTCCATCCTTGAAAATTCCCTTCGCCGTCAGAGCGCGCCATTGCACTTCGAAGCTATATGATATCGGCATATCGCCACCCCGTGATAATGCTGAAACCCATTTTGAACCTAATTACGATTAACCAATTACGCGCGAGATTTAAATTTGAAAATTGTCGGTTGTGAACCTTGTTCACCTTGCGCCCGGTCACATCGCAAAATGGAGGCATTCTACTTTGATTTGAAGCGAAATGTTTGGACAACGAAACAATTATTTTTCAAAATAACTGCTTGGTTTTGAAGCGTGATGATATTTTTATCAACTGCTGTAAATTTGTCGTTGAAAAACTCCTTGGAGCTGAGTTAGACGGCATTATTCGCGAGAAGGTAGCGCGAGATTGGCTTGACAGTTGCCAACCTTTCCTTTTTTTTTACTATCAATGATGAACTACACGTCAGGAAGAGTGAAATTCAAGGTCATTTCAAGGCCATGTATTAGGAAATCCAAGGACCAATGGGCTGAAAAGAAGGCTTTAGAAAGCAATAAAAAGTCACAAAAAAAACTACTCAAATTAGTGCCAGTTTAATGAGGAAGCGAATTCGCACACATACTGACAAATTTCAGAAAATGTCACAAAAATTAAAATAAGAAGGATTCAAGGACTTTCAAGTACTTCTTTATAAATTCAAGGACTTTCAAGGCCTTGAATTTTTCTTTTCAAATTCAAGGACTTTCAAGTTTTGTACGAGCCCTGGGCATCGCTCGAAACGTCCGATTATTTCGTTACCAAAACTAAAACCAAATATTTTTACTTTGCTCTATTAAAACAATGGTATGCCATTACTCTGCTTAATATTGCCGTGCTTAATCCTTCACGCGTTTTGCCTTCAAAGGTTATGCTTTCAAAGGTTTGGGGATCGCGTGAAATTCTGGATAACAATCAACGAACCAGCGGTTGTGGCAATACACTATACCTTTCCAAACGACCAACGCTACGAGGCGGCACACTACATCATCCTGGGTCACGCAAAAGCCTGGCGAACTTACGATAAAGAATTTCGCAGCACGCAAAAAGGAAAAGTCGGCATCGCTCTTGATTCGCAATGGTTCGAACCGAGGACTGACAGCGCAGAAGATCGCGCGGCCGCAGAACGAGCGATACAATTTCACCTGGGGCTCTACGCTAACCCGATATTCGTCAACGGAGATTACCCGGAGGTCGTGAAAAAGCTAGTGGCGGAGAAAAGCAGAGCCGGGGGGTTGCTGAAGTCAAGGCTGCCCGCGTTCTCGGAGGAAGAAAAGAAGATGGTCAGCGGCTCGCACGATTTCTTCGCCTACAATACATACTCGACATATCTGGTCGAGAATCGGAACTTCACGGGCTCGGGTGTGAACGGGACGACTCCGCAAGGCATGGAAACGGATCAGGATAATGCGAAGAGCAAGTGGGCCACGTGGCCGACCTCGGATATTTCGTGGTTAACGATGAACCCGTGGGGTATGAGGAAATTGTTGGTCTGGGTCAAGAAAACGTACGGTAATCCTATTATTTATATTACTGAGAACGGATGCAACGAGAAAGGAGAAAGCGAAAGACATCGACTGGAAGACCTGATTGATGATTACTTTCGAGTGGATTATTTCCGAAGATATATCGATGAGGTAATGTCTACTTGAAAGACAGGCCAGTCTACTAGCACGTAAACAAAAAGACAGACAAACAAACAAACAAACAAGTAGACAGATAGACAGGCAGGCAGACAAATAGTGAAATAAAAGTAGCGTGCTGCGTAGGCAGTGTTAAAACAACAATCGAAATATAGTAAGGTTAGATATACTGCCAAAACTGTCTGTCTGTCTGTCTGTCAGTTTATCTATCTGGCAGCTGTCCGTCTGTGTCTGTCTTTCTGTCAGTTTATTCATCTGGCAGTCTGTCTGTTTTTCTGTCTATCTACAGGTCTGTTAGTATATATATTTAACTTGTCTCTATCTGATATCACTTTTAAAAAAATGACAAGTGATTCACTTGTCATTTTTAAAAAAAAATCATCAACTGACATAATTTCTTTCTAAATAGTGAAATAAAAGTAGCGTGCTGCGTAGGCAGTGTTAAAACAACAACCGAAATATAGTAAGGTTAGATATACTGCCGAAACAGAGAACGTAAGAGTCTAACGTTAGACTCCTACGTTCTCTGTTTCGGCAGTATATCTAACCTTACTATATTTAGACAAGCAAACAGACAGACAGACAGACAGACATACAGACAGACAGACAGACAGACAGACAGACAGACAGACAGACAGACAGACAGACAGACAGACACGTAGAGAGACGGACAGATAGACAAACAAACCACAACCCTAGTCAGGGAGGCCTAAGGTATACTACCCTAGACTCGTGGAGGGCAGGCTACAGCTCAGGCGGTCCTACCCCACTGCCCATGGTCCGAGAAAGCTCAATCTCGTCCCTCGGGACTAGAGAAACAAGATGATGATTTGAATCCAAGATCGAAGTATTTTCTCAAACGGTAAATCTTTCAAACGAAAGCTTCAAATCCTCTCTACTCCACCCCTGCCCAAACAATGGTGATGATCAAAATGATGATAATGAAAATGATAAAGATGACGATAATCAAGATGATGATAAAGATAATGATACCAGTAATGATGATCATGATCATAATGATGATGTCGATGATCATGATTGATATTGATGACGACGACGATGATGATGGTGGTTAAGGGAAATGCCCAAAGGCGGACATGACAATAGAGCGACAGTCGAGAAAAATTAAGAGACGGATTGACGAACAAACTCGCTCCAGATATATGACCATTTCCGTGTTTCTCCATTACAGATGTTAAAAGCAATCAGGATTGATGAAGTTGACGTGCGTGGCTATGCAGTGTGGACACTGATGGATAACTTCGAGTGGACCGAGGGATACCATGGACGGTTTGGGATGTATTACGTGAATAGAAGCGATCCAGATTTGAAACGTCAACCGAAATTGTCAGCAAGGTTTTACAAACGACTTATCAAAGATAATGGCTTTCCAGGCAATGGATTTATCAGTTCAGGTGTTTCGCGCCGTGCTGCTTCTGCCATAACTGTGATTCTGTTCCTGTTTTTCGCATAAGCACCAACACTACGTTTAGTGTTTTTACAGACCTTGAAAGTTGAGAATTTTTTTAATACTATTTTCGTCTTCCGAGTTTATTCGTTGACCTCACCTCGCTTGACCTTACTAAAATTTACCTCACTTAACTTTATCTTACCTTACTTCATTTCACTTTACCATACGAATGATACGGTACCATATCATACCATACCACACCTCGCTTTACTACACCACACCTCGCTTTACCTTACCACACCTCACCTCTCTTTACCTTACCACACCACACCTCGCTTTACCTTACCATACCTCACCTCTCTTTACCTTACCATACCACACCTCGCTTTACCTTACCATACCTCACCTCGCTTTACCTTACCATACCTCACCTCGCTTTACCTTACCTTACCATACCTCGCTTTACCTTACCATACCACACCTCGCTTTACCTTACCATACCACACCTCGCTTTACCTTAGCATACCACACCTCGCTTTACCTTACCATACCATACCTCGCTTTACCTTACCATACCATACCTCGCTTTACCAAACCATACCACACCTCGCTTTACCTTAGCATACCACACCTCGCTTTACCTTACCATACCATACCTCGCTTTACCAAACCATACCACACCTCGCTTTACCTCATCATACCATACCACACCTCGCTTTACCTTACCATACCATACCACACCTCGCTTTACCTTACCATACCATACCATACCACGCTTTACCATACCATACCTCACCTCGCTTTACCTTACCATACCACACCTTGCTTTACCTTACTTTACCACACCTCGCTTCACCTTACCATACCATACCATACCACACCTCGCTTTACCATACCATACCACACCTCGCTTTACCTTACCATACCACACCTAGCTTTACCTCACCATACCACACCTTGCTTTACCCTACCTTACCATACCTCGCTTTACCCTACCATACCACACCTTGCTTTACCTTACCTTACCATACCATACCTCGCTCTACCTTACCATACCATACCATACCATACCTCGCTTTACCTTATACCTTACCTTACCTCACCATCTCAAACTAATTAATAATTCATGAAGAAAACACAAAGGAAATCAGTACCGTGTCTGTGGTTTGGATATCGGAGGAAGAAATTACATAAATTAAGCAAACTTTCATCTTGATTTTCTCTTAAAATACTGATTTGTTTGAGATGCTATATCATAAATTGGAGGAGTGTTTCATCAGGATATCCAAACACCTCGAAGTTTGTTCGAGGTGTTTGGATATCCTGATGAAACACTCCTCCTCGTGTATGATATATTACTTACCATACCAATCCATACCATACCATTTTCATCAGTGTCGTTTCATGTTTACCCCAAACTTCGGCGTACATATGTAATGACTTTCCAGAACATTAACAAAATTGTCACCGCATGCAGATCGTATATAATTCTCTATATTCATGCATAATACAGTTTTTGGCACATATATTTGTCACTGTCTGCCGTTCGCCTTGCAAAAGCAGGAGACATGATTTGCCACTTGTCGGCTTTATAGAAAATGCAAGGTCTATAGCTTTTAGCATTACAAGATAGGACCTCGATAGTTTATCGTAAAAATCGTTTCACGTATAAATGAAGCTGTTTATATTTTTCACACAAAAAGGTCTGTTTCTTGTATATTAAACCATCACTCCATTTTTTTGTGTGTGTTTTTTCTCGAGCATTCCCCGTTATTCTCAAACTCATTAATAATTAATGAATTATCGTAGCCAATCCATGAACTACATCACATGCATGAGTTTTGATACCCAATGAAAACCTGTATGAAACTTCCCAGTGAGCTGGATCACATTTCTTAATCTGCATATTGAAATCAATGAAAACACCGCAAATCGCGATGCGAATACTCGTTTGAGAAGCAAGATCAAACACTCGTTTATCGTGTTTCATCAGGGGACTCCAAACACTCGAAAGCAATAAAAACCTCGAGGCTACGCCCTCGGTTTTCATTTGTTTTCTCGTGTTTGGAATTCCTGATGAAACACTCAAACTCGTATTTGATCTATTACTTCCACGACCTGCTCCCAACTTGATCATGAGCTCAGTCGATAGAGTGTCGGACTAGTAATGATAAATGATAAACGACTGGGTGGCTAATCATCCTTACTTGCAGCCAGTGGCTGAATTGCGAAGGACGCAGTTCAACGTGGCCGCGTCGAGGCATATCAAAGGCGCTCCAAGCACAGTTCAGACCACGGATCACAGCTAAGATGTTAGGTGTTGATTTTATGGAGGGAGGAAAACTGGAGAACCCGGCGAAAAACCCTCGAAGCACAGGGGAGATCAACTACAACTCTACTCACATGAGTCCAAGCCCGACAACGAGGTCATTCCCAAGCGGTCACCCATCCAAAGTACTAACGCCCTCTAACCCATTGAACTCTAAAAAGACTGGAACGATAACTCAGGGGGATTTTGAAGCCAGTGCCAGTCCCTTTGCAGGTAGCTCCCGTGCTTCAAGTTACTTAATTTTCATCCTGCCATATATTTTGTTTGGGACGATAACAAATTACTCCAAAACAACGGATTGAAATACATTGTTTTATACGTATGTTTTTAGAAATAGCATTGGCTTCAATTTGATGTATAGTATAAGTTTCCTCGTTATTTTAAACTTTTTAAAATGTAGTAAATGTTCGACCATATTTCGCTGGGAAATATAAACACTAAGAAACTTGTTGTAGTTTTTCTGAGTTTTGAGCTGAAATACTTAACGCTGAACGTTGGGCTGTATATGAAACTGAAGCTATTGAAAAATGCTATTTGGTATAGAAACTTCAAGAGTTTAGCTAAAAGGGAAATAATTAAAAAATATAAAAACAACTGCCATTTTGTAACCTACGGCAAACAAAATGGCAGTTGTTTTTATATATTTTAATTATTTCCCTTTTAGCTAAAGTCTTGAAGTTTCTATACCAAATAGCATTTTTCAATAGCTTCAGTTTCATATACAGCCCAACGTTCAGCGTTAAGTATTTCAGCTCAAAACTCAGAAAAACTAACATTTAAAGATTTTTGGCTTCATCCATTCATAGGGCCTAACTTATGGAGTTAGCGTTCCTGTTTACTTAGAGTTCAATGGTCTAACTGGGCTTAACTTTTTGGTGAGAGGCAGCGCGCTACATCACACGCCACCCGTGCTTCCTAGAAAGAAACCGAAGATCACGGGTTCAAATCCCAGCCGCGGTCGCACGGTCGGAAATGGCGGCTGTCGAAACTGTCGAGGCTCGCGAAATACGGGCTGACCCGTATTAGCTACGCATGCGTAGAACGAATATCTTGCGTGTAAACGTCATCAATACACGGCCGATAACTCACTTGAGCCAGCACGCACGTGGACTGCGAACTGCCCCATGAAAGTGGCCGATTTTCTATGCGATTTCCGATCGTGAACCGAGTATGAACTAATATCATTATTCTCCGCACCTGAGTTTGCTGTTCCACAATAATTATTTAAAACATCAAGCTTAAAATCGTTCAGAAATTAAACTGGAGCCGCGGTAGCGATAAATAATTAAATTTACAAATCAATGAAAATTACATTCCCCGACATGTACTTACAAACCCGAAACGTTACCAAGGAAACTGCAAGCATGACATAGTCGCAAAAATTGGCGAATTGTTCAGCATTATTTAGATTTTCCAAAAAGTATTCGTACGGTTTAGGGGGACTTCGTCATTTCAAAAAAAAATTACGAAATTTAATGCAAAGAACAAATGATTTTCAAAATTATCAGTATTCACGAATATCTGGCTGCGTATCATTTTAATTTTTCCAATACAAATTCTCCAATAAAAATTAACGAGAAGAATAACATAATAATGATTGGGTAATTACTATACTTGAAATTATAATTCGTATTTTCATGTGGGCACCTGCGGAATCATTTTAAGAAGCACTTTGACAAGCTGACGATGGTCGGGCGGTCGGTATCTCGAATGCAATTCGTCTTTCTCTTCGTGATTTTGGAGCCGATAGGACTCGTGGGGCCTTGACGGTAAGGGCCTTAGTTTTCGACAGCAAATCAATCTCTTCCGTATCGCTAAGTACACCTTGCTCCAAGCTCACGCCTGTTGCTTTTTTCGTTTCCAAAAGTTTATCAGAAATCTTCGCATTTGTTGGCGTAACACTTGTGTTTGGGCGGTTTTCCTTCTGTGATGCAAGAAAAGGCAGTAAAGTTGTCTTTGTCGTAGTTCTTGTAACCTCAAGTTTAACCTCGTCCACTTTTTCGACGATTTTCGGAAGGCGAATGACATTTTGTAACTTTCCCTTTGTACTCGGGTGATTCAAGCCACTGGCGAGTTTCAAGGGGTTATTTAATGGCGAACGCTTGCTCGTGTTAGCTTTAATTCGACGGCGTTTGTAGTGGTCGATGAACTCCCGGTTAGTTTTCGCCACAAGTTGAATGGCCTCGAAGTCGTGTCTTTCTTTGCTCATTTCTCGTTGTTCCCGGCGCAGGATGTCCAACTTGCCTGCAACTTCTCGCTCTTCGCGCTTTATTTCGGCCAGCCAAACACGATACTGCTTTACGAGTTGATTCAGCTCGTTTTCGTATTTAAACCTCACGTATTCATTCGCTGAGTACATTCGACCAACGATGGATTTAGACTGTATTATCAGCGACTCGGCGAAGAACGGGTCGTTGAGCGGCGAGCGGTTGTTTTTGGCGGCATCGTTTTTAAACGGGGCGAGCTTATCAGTAGAACTCGCCATGCAAAAACAAGAGTTTCTCTCTAATTGGCTTCCGTGGCACTTGAAGGAGAATACAAAGTTTTTTTCTCGTTTGAGGTTCTATATAGTCAAACTAATTAATTGTTGTGTGGCTTAGCCGAAAGCTCTCTTGAAAAGCTTTTGATCACATGCAATGCAAACATAACGAGACAAGCATTAAGTATTTGTAAATGACATATCTTACACTGCGATCTGAACGACTTAATTAGCCGCACTGTGCATCTATTACCCTAAGTTGTTATGGCGAAAAGACTGAAAGAATAAGGGGGAAAAAAGAATGGAAACGTACAAATAAGAAAACAAGATGTTTAAGTTGTTAATTTTAGTAAATTATTATAACAGCCAAAGCTTAAAACTGGAGACTGTAAATGTAATGACAAAAGACTGAAAGAGTTAGCGAAAACGAATAAAAAGGTACAAAGAAAACATATATATGAGATTTCTGAAATATTGAAAGTTCAAATCCCTGGTATAAAGTGTTATACTGATTGGCAAAGTTCAAAAGCGAAGACAGTGTAAATGTAATGGCAAACAGAAATATAACTAGTCTTAACATTTAAAATGAAATCATGTTACGATGACCACATTTCCCCCTTCTTAAACGTTTTTAAGATATTCAAAACAGCAGTACGCTAACCTTATTCGTTGAAACACACACTTCAAAAGGTATATAGCTTTGTACTGTTCGTCACTCGACCAGTTCTGTAGAAACATCGTGAAAAAGTAAAATGTGGAAAAATAAACATTCTTTTTGGTTTAAAAGAAATATAGACGTGTCGTCCTGAAAACTTCGTGATGGTCACGAATTCCATCTTTCCACCAGGGCAACTTGAAAAACTTAGTCCGGAAACTAATTAAGTTAACCTCGCCAACTGGCATGAGGCCATGCAGTTGTACGAAGCCCGGCAAATAAGAACTTATAAGCACAAGTCTTAAGCCCCGCACATGCAGACGACCAAGTTTTTCTTGACAAGTTCCTTGGTAACTTTCCTTGCTCGTGTGTACGATGAACACGTTTTCCCCCCAACAAATTTCCTTGACAAGTTATAATTGCTCGTGTGTGCGGTTGGACCAGTTTTTCTTGACGGTAATGATCGCGTAAGCTTAAGAGATATCAATGATCTTGTCAAGTTTTCCCTGATGACTATACACACGAACAAATTTCCTTGTTGAAAAGCTGGCATGACCAGCTTTTGAACAAGGCTCCTTGTCAAGGAAAAACTTGTCAATTTGTGTCGTACACACGAACAAATAAAACTTGTCAAGAAAAAACTTAATGTCAAGGAAAACTTGGTCGTCTGTGCGGGGCTTTATTCCCTTGGTGGAGGGCAAATGCTCATTGCACAATAATATTTTCACTGCATGACTATTTGCTTTGTTCCATGGACAAGTTCTGATAACTTTGAATTTGTCCTCCAGATCCAGTCTCCTTCGCAGACGTTCTTATGGCTCGCTTACCTTTGGGGAGTGTGAGCGAGCCATAAGAACGTCTGCGCGAAGGAGACTACCAAGGTCCACCGTTTCGACGTAATACGCGTAGGGGTCTTTAGGCAGTGAACAGTGCTTCCAATGCTTTGAAAAACCAAACTTAACTAATAATATATCTGAGTCAGTCAAATCGCACTATCAGATATATACATACATATAAGTCGCCGCTAGTGCACGCGGTTCTCTATAAACTAGAACTTAATAATTGTCAGTTGTTTGCTGTACAAGCTGTGTTAGTTGGTAATACTTAGACTGTGCCCAGTCCTTCAGGAACGAGTCTTAACCGCTCGGTTAGTATACTTGTTAGTCCACAAGTCGCGTTGTAACAGTGAGTTTTCTAGTCTGAGTATTACTAACTAACACAGCTTGTACAGCAAACAACTGACAATTATTACTAACATCAAGCTGCAATTTCTGAAACTAACAAACTAGAACTTATATATAACTACTATATATAAAATATTACAATAAAAAATTGACTGTATATATACGTTTTAAAACGAAAAAAAATGTTTTTCACAAGGACATATAACAGACTTTAGCACTTTTCTTCTTTTTGCCTGGCTTTTGTATGTACAAGTATGCCGAACGTCAGAGGTAGCTCAAAAGATCAACCAGTAAATCCAAGATAAACTGGGTAGACTATACGTCTGTATTGAATGTTCAGAACGACGTTAATGAAAATCAAATATTGGCTTGCTGGCCTCTTTTAATAATGAGTAAATGTGTTTACTCACCACTCAATAATGGTGACCGGATGACCCCCAAGATAAGACGTATACAGATGTGAGATAATTGAAAATACAAAGTCTGACTATATTATACAGTCAACTCTCGTTATAGCGGACACCCTGGGGACCGTCATAACGAGAGTCCGCAATAGCGGGATGCGATGAAAATATCCCGATTTCAGGTTGTAAAATGTCACTACAATGTATTACTGCTTTTTTGTTTAAAAATGTCCAGTTTATTTCAATTTCTAGTTGACGTTTACTGTGATACATAAGTATACAGTACAAGTCAAAAATTTGTATTCAAATATTTTTTTTATTCCAAAACCAAAAATACAACGGTAACATGAATCAGTAACATAAATATGTCACTCAATAAATTAAAAAGTCATTCACTTTCATGTGTCGAGAGAAAAATACGTCCAAGGTGTCCGTTGTAACGAGTATAGAACAATAAAAATGTTTGCTGGGGACCACATGAAGTGTCCGCAATTCCGTAATAGCGAGAGTTATTTCAATACATTTCATAGTAGTTTCGGCCGGGGATTTACCAACTGTCCTTAATAGCGGGGTGTCCTTAATAGCGGGGTGTCCGTAATAGCGGGGTGTCCGTAATAGCGGGGTGACCTTAATAGCGGGGTGTCCTTAATAGCGGGGTGTCCGTAATAGCGGGGTGTCCGCAAGGCGAGAGTTGACTGTAGCAGGATTTCACCCAACCTCGTACCCAGGGCCATTTGTAGGGAACTGGGCCAAGATGGCGAATAAAACAAAATGGCGGGAACAAATGGCCCTGGTGGAGGCTAGCTCAAAATGCGCAGTATATTGCGCATTTTATTAACTAGAACTCAGTTCTTTACACAGTAATTATACCTAATTACACCTAATTATTGCATGGTTTAAAATATAATTTCCCGTGCCGTTTGCAGGAACAACCGACAAGGTCAACATACAATTAAAAAAAATATACAAAATCAAACCGTCTGATTTACGCCATAAGCTCTTGACCAATCAGAGGCTGAGATAGCCTGGCCTCCACCAGGGCCATTTGTTCCCGCCATCTTGGCCCAGTTCCCTACAAATGGCCCTGGGTACGAGGTTGGATTTCATCTTAGGTTGCGTGGTAAAGTTTTAAAGCTGTCGTAACGCAATGGCGATTGTGATTTTTAGCGCGGTTTTCATCTAGGCTCCGGACTTGTGTGAGCCGAAACTAAATTTGCTGGATCAGTCATTCAAGTTTCAAGAACGAATTCCGGGGATAACAGAACTCTTCATGCTCTTAAGGTGGCTTGATGGGAAAAAGTTAGGAAAATTTATATTTTCCCCTAAAACGTTTTCCAGTGTACATTTGTGCCACATTCTAGTTCCTTGCATAGCTCTAGTGTCAGTGCTGATAATTGAAAAGGTTTTACACTTGCAGCATTTGTGTATCTAGACAAATTACGTTCATTGTAATAAGCAAATTTAATGCAAATTAGGATTTCATCATTCTCGTCCCCAGAGCCTCTCCGGTGCTGGCACGCGAAAGTCATTTTGCTAGTGCCAGTTGTGGAGGGTTGTGGTTAGGCTTAGGGCCACTGGGGGTTGTGGGTTAGGTTTAGGGTTGCCGGGGGGTTGTGGTTAGGTTTAGGGTAAGGTTTCGAGGTTGGGGTCAAGGTTGGGGTCAAGGTTGGGGGTGGGGGGTTGGGAATTAGTTCTTTAAAATTCACAATTATTGTTAATTGTAGGCCATTGCACACTTACTGATTATTGGTAATTCTAGATGAGAGGATATGCTGACCAAGTACCAACACGAACACCGCTGCCAAACGTTTGAGCATGCGTGAATTTGCTAGAGTAAACATTACAAGAGAAGTGGGAACTAGCCGTGGCAACAACAACCAGACAGTGAAGACTAAGTAAGACTCGACTATTCATTTGTGTTTGAGGTAAAGAAAATTACGAAGGGGTAATTTCAGAATATGTTACAATATTGACAAAGAAGCCATGCACAAATTACCTACCTTATCTTTTTGGTAGTATGCTTATAATTTTAACTTTTGTGTCGGACTCTCGGACCAGTCCAAATATTTCATGATAAGTGCTTCCCGCTCTTTTTTTGAGGTGCGAGCCCGGACGAAAACGCTTGGCAGCGGTGTTACTAACACGTGAACTCAGCCCATTTCTTCAAAGATTTAGTCAAAATTAATCAAAATTAGCTTTTTGTAACACCGTCCATGATAAATATTTACCATACGGACATCCCAAATGAAGGGAGTAATTACATTTTCTATCCTTTCTACGACTTCTCGCTTTCTTTATCGTCGTTTTCTCTTACCTCTATCGGAGGTGTAGGGTTCATTTTCTTCGAAAATTTACTCAAGCACTTGTCAAGTCTTTTTAAAAACGTGTCCACATCTTCAAGACTCATTCCCAGGGCTGCCGCGGCCGTCAGGTATGCACACGGATAGTTGTCTGTGTGGGCACCCCATCCAGTGAACTGGTAGCCATTAATATCTTTGGTGGCGTTTGGAGGTACGACCCTAAACAACCAAGTATAGTGATATAAGAATACTCTGATTAAAGCCTTCTGCTCGATGCCACTAAAGGCTGTTTTCCACTAAGCGATATTTTTCGGTCGAAACGACTTTTTGCTTTTGTCTTGGCTAATTAGTTCCACCTGAGAGCTTAGGATACAAAAGAATATGTCGCTTCGTACGACATTTTTCGCCAGGTGGAAATCCAACTTAATTGATACACTGTCGGCTGAGTGCACGCTACATGTAAAGACTGCCTGCGTACAGGCTACACTGCGTCACGATCAGAAATGGCGGCTGTCGATGCTCGCGTAATACTAGCCTGGTACCCTGGCCCAATTTCAAAAGAAATATGGGCCAGGTAACCACTAATCTCATTCTCGCGTCATCAGGGCTAAATCCACTTATGACGATTGCAATTTCACTCATAGCCAATAAAAACGCGCGAAATTTCAACCAATCGGAAAGCATAAGTCTTTAGTGGTTACCTGGCCCATATTCTTGATTGGGCCAGGGTACCAGGCTAGCGTAATACGGGCTGACCCGTATTAGCTACGCATGCGTAGAACGAATATCTTGCGTGTAAACGTCATCAATACACGGCCGACAGGAGCGAGAACATCCCGAGCTCAAAGTCAAACATCTCCGCTCAAAATCGTCGCTCGACCATAATTCTTCTACGAGCGCATAGCACGAAGGTTGGGCTTGCCATAGAATACGGTTTGTTGACAACTCGTGGAATTTTCGCGATGTACGAACCCATTACCCTTCTCAAATTCATCAGTTTCAAATGTCCTCAGAACTCACTTGAGCCAGCACGCACGTGGACTGCGAACTGCCCCATGAAAGTGGCCGATTTTCTATGCGATTTCCGATCGTGAGTCATTCCTCATCAAAGCACGTTGCCTAGTTTTCCTCAGTCTAGAATCTATATATACCAGGGCGCTTATTAAGCTATAGCGGGTGGCGCGTGCTGTTAGCGGGTTAGACGGGGTTAGTACTTGGATGGGTGACCGCTTGGGAATGACCCCGTTGTCGGGCTTGGAACTCATGTGAGTAGAGTTGTAGTTGATCTCTCCTGTGCTTCGAGGGTTTTTCGCCGGGTTCTCCTCCCTCCATAAAATCAACACCTAGCATCTTAGCTGTGATCCTTGGTCTGAACTGTGTCGTACATGGCGGCTGCCTGGAGCGCCTTTGATATGCCTCGACACGGCCACGTTGATCTGCGTCCTTCGCAATTCAGCCGCTGGCTGCAAGTAAGGATGATTAGCCAACCAGTCCTTTATCCTTTATATACTGTACGTTACAACAGCGTTATGAACTGCGACAAGTGCTGCTTAGCAGCAAACAAAACATTTTAGTCTAATGAAGGGCTCTGCTCAAAACGTCAGCTGCCTGGAGCGCCTTTGATATGCCTCGACACGGCCACGTTGATGTGCATCCTCCGTAATTCAGCCGCTGGCTGTGAGTAAGGATGATTAGCCCCCAATCCTCTAAGATACTGACAGACTCACGCAATCCAACATAGATACGTGAACCTGTTAGAGCTAAACGACTCAATTCACGCTTGACTTGTGGAATTAGTCATGATCGGCATTTTAAAAAAGGTGATTCTTATTAGGGACTATTAAATACATTCGTAAACTGGCGAAGACTGATCTCTCAGCTAACCTAGTGACTGATGCATTTAACGTGAACGTAACTCTACGCACCTTGCTCCCGAGACACAGCGAGTGAAAAGCATGGATCCTAACTGAGTCATCCCGTCATTGGTAACGTTAAGACCACCGTCAACTTGCTTCAATGACATAGCTAGAAAATTATTTTTAAAGTGATATCAGATAGAGACAAGTTAAATATATAGACTAACAGACCTGTAGATAGACAGAAAAACAAGATGAATAAACTGACAGAAAGACAGACACAGATGGACAGCTGCCAGATAGATAAACTGACAGACAGACAGACAGACAGACAGACAACTGACAGATAGATAAACTGACAGACAGACAGACAGGCAGACAGACAGACAGACAGACAGACAGACAGACACACACACACACAGACACACAGACAGACACACACAAACAGACAGACAGACGGACAAACAGAAAAAACAGACAGAATCAATAAAGAGATAAACAGAGGTTTGAAATGAATGCACAGAATACAACAAAGATGCAGTACTGAAGTCAAGTGTACATGTACCTAATGATATAGGATTATGTTTGGTATTTAATAATCGTTGCCCATGCGAGGCAGCCAACTTTGACAGACCATCAGCAAGGTAATCATACACCTCCTAACAGAAACAAACAAATTAGGAAAAACATGAAAATAGATTAGAATGTTTCAGAATAACTACACTATAGCTTAAATGTCAAACAAAAAGTTGGTTTGTCAGTTGGTTTGTCAGTCGATCAGTCAGCCATGCAGTCAATTAGTCAGTTGGTTGGTTATTTGAACAGTCAGTCAGTCGGTCGGTCAGTTGGTCGGTCGGTTGGTTGGTTGGTCGGTCGGTTAGTCAGTCAGTCAGTCAGTCAGCCAGCCAGCCAGCCAGCCAGTCAGTCAGTCAGTCAGCCAGCCACAGTTGGTCACTTGGTCAGTCCAGTCCAGTCAGTCAGTCAGTCAGTCAGTCAGTCAGTCAGTCAGTCAGTCAGTCAGTCACTTGGTCAGTCCAGTCCAGTCAGTCGTCAGTCAGTCAGTCAGTCAGTCAGTCAGTCAGTCAGTCAGTCAGTCAGTCAGTCAGTCAGTCAGTCAGTCAGCCAGCCAGCCAGCCAGCCAGCCAGCCAGCCAGCCAGTCAGTCAGTCAGTCAGTCAGTCAGCCAGTCAGTCAGCCAGTCAGTCAGTCAGTCAGCCAGCCAGCCAGCCAGCCAGCCAGCCAGCCAGCCAGCCAGCCAGCCAGCCAGCCAGCCAGCCAGCCAGCCAGCCAGTCAGTCAGTCAGTCAGTCAGTCAGTCAGTCAGTCAGTCAGTCAGTCAGTCAGTCAGTCAGTCAGTCAGTCAGTCAGTCAGTCAGTCAGTCAGTCAGCTAGCCAGTCAGTCAGTGAGTTGGTCGGTTGGTCAGTCAGAGTACCTACAGACTGTTACTTGCCTTTCTTTTAGAAACTAGTCTTTGATATCCTTTTGAGCCAAGACTCAGCAATGTTATAAACAAGTCAAAGCATGGTGCAGCTGATGCACGACCTAAAATACAGAAAAAAAAATATGAAAGACAGCAAAAAGAAAAGACACTTAACAAAAGCCTGAGAAAAAAACATCTTATCTCAAACTTACCAGGATATGTCTTACTTATTGTGTCAACAAAAATATCATCAAAGCCAGCAATAACAGCTCCACCAACTGGAACCATAAAATTTTTATCAGTGCTTTGAATAAAGGCATCCACACGACCTACTCTAGCTGCCTATATAAAGAAGAAATTATAGTTTGAAAGATGTACACTGTCAACTTCAGTTGCCTTTCACAGGGTTTAAATTAAATTAAATCAAATTGGTTTTTGTCACACCATAATCACATGTAAGCAAGGGTGGTGCCATTAGAATTCCCCAACATCTACACAACCTAAGGTCCCCAACAGGGGAGCTAAAATAGAGAATCTGGGAAAATTTTCCCTGAGGAGAATTTTGCAATTTATAGGTCATGCAGAAATGGTAGTTTGATCACTGTCGTTGGAGAATAATTAAATTAACAATTACTTTAACTTGCCTGTTTATACTAATTTATATCTATAAATAGTGCTTTCATTTAATAACTAGCAAAGTTTCATTTTATATTTTTCAATTCTGAAAACTTAATTTTTTCTTGCAAATCACTCGACCCCAAAAATGACAATTTTTTTTCTCCACAGGGGGGCTAAGCATCCCCAAAAGAGGATTTGTAGCCCCCCTCTCTCTGGTGCCACACCTGAATGTATGCTTGACTCCAGGTAAAAATAAATGAAAAAAAGCTTTGGAATATCACCTGTTGAATCAAGTGCATGCATTTTGTAGATTGGACACCATAAGCATTGTTTACAATATGAGGAATCTCACAATCTTTGCAAATCTTTCCAACTTCTTCCAATCTAAAAAAAATATAATAATGAACACTATGGATTGTGAGATGGCATGATGACAATCTATAGTTCCTGCGACAATTTAAACAACTATTAATTACCCTTAAGTCATAAATCCACAAACTTTAAAAGATAGTAATCTACAGTATTTACCTGTCTGGCACTCGGGGTGCAAAACAACTTGTAGTTGTCATGATACAAACAATATTTTCCTTCCCTAATTCCTGAATTTTTTTTTCTATTTCTGGGATGTTAGTTCGTAATTCATCTTCTTCAAGAATATTTTCAATTATAATTGGCACAAACCCTAAAAGAATATTAAAACTTAGAAATGATTTTGTTTTCTTTAGAATTCCAGAAATCACATTCATTAATTTTCCAAGAAATACTCAAAGTTCACTTTACCTGCAGTAATGATAGATTTGAAGCAAGATTTTTGATCAATTCGTGGCCATAGAACATACTTAGCTGCAGGTCTGATGTGACGTAATGCCAGCAGAGCCATAACAATACTCATACCAGTTGCTACAGGCAACACCAAACATGACGTTGCACTTCGGACTCCTAAAAACATTCAATGCTGTAAATAAGTTTTTCTGAAAATTATAAATTGTATTGTTATATATCATGTGTCAAAGTCCATTTTTCTAGCTTTCTGATTGGGTGAGCAGTCCTCGCGTGGTGGTCCAAATCGTGGTGTTTCTTGTGTAACCCATGGCAGTGGGTAACATTACATTTTATTTTTCCCTAGGGAAAAAAATATGAATACCGGAAGTAGAAGGTCAAGTTCAGTTTGTCATGTTTTCTCCATTTTTCCTTCATTCAAAACAATGTCTGAAGGTTTTGCTCAACATTTTTGTTGTCATTTAACACTTGATATAATACAAAACACTTATTTACTGGTACCTCGGGAAAACAGTGTGCTTTGTGGCCCCTCAACTGCTCATTGTTGTCCTCAGCTTCACCTAAGGAAACAACGGCAGTTTCAGGGTCACAAATCACACTGTTTCCCTGCCAGTAAATAAGTGTTAATTGTATACTTCTTAGTAACTCACTAGCACAGTCACTATGGGAAATGTATCAGACCTGGCCATAAGAATTTTTGCAGGCCGCGCGACGGATCGCGCACCTCATTAAAGTGAGGCGTGCGATTAAAAAATACGCTAATAGGGGTCGTAGAGACCAGAAAACAAGTTTTAATAGCATCGGAATTGAAACAAAATCAGCAGTAACTTATGAATTGAAACAAAAACATTTTTAAACATAAACTTAAAAGTCAATGTCAAGATCAACATCACTGCCTAAGCCTTCCATTTCGCTGTCGGATGAGCTTGGCGACGTACTACTCTCAATGTTTACTGTGCCTTCCTCCAACCGCCTCCGCTTTGTTGATGGGATGTCTTCATCCACGGTGCTGGTTGTGCTTTGAACTTTGCACCTTTTCTTCATGTAGATTTCAACAGCACAATTTATAATTTCTTTGCGCTCGTTCGTCGACCACGCTTTATCATTTCCTTTGATGATCATTAAATCTTCCATGGTCTCATGCTTCGTGCTCAATCGTCGATCACTCAATAAGAGAGTCAACAAGCTGAAGGCCCTTTCGACTGCCGAATTGGAACCAGCAACGCACGTGATCAATTCGATCATTGTCTGGTGTCAAAATGGTGCGAGGCGCGCGATTTCATGTTCTTAGAACAAACAAGGTGCGTGGCAAAATGCGCATCTCGATGATTCGAGGTGCGTGCCGAGGCGCGCGTGCGCGATCGCGCGCCTCAAACGGCCAGGATTGATGTATCAGACTTGAGTAACAGTATGGAAAGAGTACAGTACACTGGGTGAGAATGTCCATACATATATATAATATATATTCCTATAATATCAATATCCCAGTTTATAATTTCTTTTATAAGTCACAGTTATCTTTAATTTGAGGCTAGTACCTGGCCCTGCAGTCACAGGTTAAAATTCATTTGTTAGCTTGTTGTCAATTTAATTCAATATCTTCTATGTTTACAATATAGACAAACCTGTTAGTTTAATAACATCCAATGCCATTGCTGATGTTAGTTTAAGTATTAAAGATGATCCAGCAGCTTTGGGTTGGACAGCAGTTATATCACCAGAACGTCCAATACCATGGCTAAATCTAGATGAAATATTATTATTAGCAATTAGGCTTAAATTAAATATAGTTGGATTTTCTTTCTAGAAATGCACAACAATAGAATTTGAAGGAACTATACTTACCGAAAGTGTCGTCTTGCAACCAGGTCACAGGCAACCCTACCCTCTCTTTCTCCAGCTCCAACATTACCTGATTTTTAAAAATGAAAATATTTTTAAAAAAGGTCGAGGAAGAGGAAGAAAGAAAAGGATGGAGAGAAATTAAGGAGAAGGGAAAGAAAGATAAATATAAGGGAGGAATATACATGTCAGATGAATGAAGATGCTGATGGTAAAAACATGAAAAAGGAAAACTAAAAGAAAAAGGTGAAAATACTGGGGATGGATGAATAAATGGATGGAAGTACTGAGTACCTGAAAAATTATTGCTATCCATTATGGCAAACTCGCGTAGAAGCAGTTCAATTGTTGGTTCATCCCAACCATCCACAGGTAGTTTACGCTAGGAAAAAAATGTACAAGTACATCTATTAAAGTTGGCTCAGGCAAAAATGGATTAAAAAATTAAGCCTTTCCCTACTAGAGTTCTTCCCTTGACGACTGAGGCATAGCCAGAAGGGGGGTTGAGGGCCCCAGCACCCCTGGCAAAAGTGCTGGCCCCCCTGAGAAAATTTGGCTTCATATACCTCAGTTAAGCTGCCCCCCCCTAGGTTTTTCCTGGCCCCCTTGACAAAAAATCCTGGCTACGCCTCTGCTTGACATTAGTAAAATAATTTCGCATTTAGCCAGAGTAAAAATATGAAGTTTCTATCCTCACACATGTCGCCTCACGCATCTTGATTCCTCACCATCCTACGCAATCCTGGCAAGTTCCCCCAGCAGTTTTAACCTTGTTTTGAAGGTCCAAACTGCTGGGGGAACTTGCCAGGATGGCGTAGGACATTGCGTAGGATCGCGTCGGATGGTGTAAAATATCGCGCATGCGCATTAAAAAAATGCGGACATTTAGTTGTCACTCGAATTGGACTTCTGGTCGTATTTCTATTCTGTGATTTAACACACCAGCAGCACCGACACCGCCCATATTACACTGCCCACAATTTCCAGTTTCATAAACAAATCAACTTACACAAAATATATATCCTAAATGTTTATGGTGTTAAAATTAATATTCCAGCAACAGGCATGGTTGTTGCCAAATAAGAATACATTATAAACATCGCACTTTAGAAACTTAAGAGAGAGCCTAATTCCTGCTGTAAAATTTAATTTATATGCAGCATAATGAATAGAATCTTAAATTATATCATAAATAAGTATATTTAAATATTATAAATTACAAATAAATATTATAATAGCTTAGTTTTGCTTTACAAATTTTCCCTTACTCCCAAGTTTTCAGACTTTATATTCCCGTTCAATACATTAAATTTGAACAAGAACATGAAGAAATATCCACAAATCCCTTCTAAACAATTCACCAAGCAAATAACAACCTAATGGCCAGAAATGAAATTAAATTTTGACCAGCTGCTAAAAAGTAAATGCAAAAATTTTCAACTCACGTGTTCCAAAAAAGTTTTTATTTTATGCTCTTGGCTCTTCCTCGCATTTTCACCTTGTTGGACATACGAAGACGGAATAAGCTTTGCACAGAGCTGAAAATTTTCAGCATTCATCTTTGAATTGAAATCCTAGAATTGAAAAATTAAAGAAAAGGAATATTTTGTAATTGCTTAACAATGGCCCACCGGTTGAGAGAATCTTAATTTTGATCACGGATAACATTGAACTGCATCTTCACATTTTGACGTTTTTTGTTGAAATTTCGCGGTTATTTCCTTAAATGAAGAATTTAATTATTAGTTAAAGGTTTTAGGTTATTTTAGAACTAAAATTCATCACTTTGGGCGATATTTTGCAAGTATAACGCACGAGACGGGATTGATTTACATGACAGACGGAAATGGGTGAGTGGAGCTTTGCAAAATAATTCACTTCTTTGTTTTAAAAAATATATATATATTATTGTATTCTTCCTGAGTTTGGTATTACATTTAGCCAGACTATATACTCAGAGGTAGAAGCTTCTGCTTAGCTCCTGGTGAAATTTTACTATCAGAAACCGTGTCAAATGGAGTATTGTTTTTTTTGGTTTCAGAATGAAATAATTATGATAATGAAATGAACAAATTATTACACTGCAGTGAAGGTGTGATATCTAATCTGGTTGTCTTAAATTGGAGAAAGTCTGTGATCTATGATGAGGAATAACGTTGAAAAAGGCAAACAGATTTCTGTGTTGGTAGAGCAAGCTTTTCCTACATGTATCTTAGTTTCTTTTCAACATCAAGGGAAGACTTTCAGAGGTGTGCTGCTTGATGAGTCAAGCCAGACTGTCACTAGGTAAGGTGTCCCATCTGAAATATTTACCTCCCTGTCCTTTTTAAATATAATATTTCTTCTACCTTGTAGACAACTGAAGGTTTAGGCTTGGGAATTTATTTTAATGTAATATTGTGATAACCTCACAGTACAGTGATGAAATTAAATTAATGCATTATGATATTTTTATATTTCAGGGCTTCTCCATCAGATGTGCTTGACAAGACCAACAACCCAGCAAATTTAGGCCTGACAACCTCTCGGTCCACAACCTGTCAATCAAACCTACAATATGCCTCTACTTCTCGTGTGAGTACACGTAGCTCTGCCATGATATTGAGGGATGGTGTGCAAGGTGGCTCAGAGAAGATGATAATTACACCTGTTCAAAAGATCCAAGGTCTTGTCAAAAGTCTGAGGCAACGGCGACGAAATGGAACTCCCACAACACCGTCTAGGAGTCCTAGCTGTTCTATCACAGCTCCACTAGAAAAAAAGGTTCATTCTGAAGCAAACAAATCATCAGTGGTGCCAAGCCAAAAGGCACTAAGCCAAAACAATAGGAAAATGACTAAACCTGTGAAACGAAAAAGAGATGAAAAGTCAGTTGAGAGTCCTGAATCATTGTGTAAGCATCAAAAAGTCAAAACCAAAGAAGCTGCTGCTGTTACTCACACACTTAATCCACAGAAGGCTGAAGCAAAGGTTCCTGTTAAACACAGCGTATCATCCAGGTTGTCTTTGCCCCTATCAGGGTGTTCACCACTTTTTCCAGTTTTAAAGCTGAGGAAAACCACTGGAGGTGATAACAATTATGTGGCTGTTACAGTGTTCAATTCACCCAAAGGTGACTTGAGGGATGTGCATGGTACAGAAAAGCCAACAGACTCTTCTCGGGCTGGTGTGTCTTCAGAAAAACCACCTGGTACTAGTCAGGGTAATCTCAGTGATCACCATCCACACAACACAAGGTTCAAGGGCAAGGCTCGCAAAGGAACCATGAATTGCCAGACATTACCGAGGTTAGGGAATAAACTGAGATTAGGGATAAAACTAGATGAAACAACCTGTAGCCCTGTTGCTATTAAACATGAACATGAAGATACATTGGTGAGTGTTTTCACAAAAAGGACAGACTTATCTCATGCTGATAATAACACAAGAACTCAAATGAAACAGAGTAATAGCATCGGTGTCACCAAGACTAGTGACTTGATGCTTCAAAGCAGTTCTAAAGCTAAAAGACAGTTTAAACCAAAAAATGTTTGCCACAATCAGGACATTAGGGTTGGTGACATAGTCTGGGGGAAGGTACATGGACATCCCTGGTGGCCTGGTCGGGTTCTCGGCATTTTGTGCGACACCTCGAAGGACGATGGAGGTTATCAAATAGTCAAGGTTGCGTGGTATGGCTCAACGACAACATCTGAAATTTCTTGCAGAATGCTGTTGACATTTCAAGAGCATTTTAAGCACTTGTTCAAAAAGCAGAAACCAGGAGCTTACAGGCGTGCTGTTAGAGAAGCACAACGGGATCTGGAAGTTGGTATGATGGATACTCAAGTTATGCCAGTCTAGAACAGAACAATATACAATTATATTTTCTGTATCTAAATTAGTGAACAAACAAATTTCAAGTTGAGTTTTCATAAGTAAAGTTGGAATTAAAAATAAAGAATTTAATGCTACTTAAATAACTACTTTATTTTTGGTTTTGTTGGCAATTTCCTCAGCTATTGCTTAATAATATTGATTTGGAAATACAGTATACCTGAACACTATATTAAAACTATCAACTGTTATAAATTTTTTGGTTCTGGCAAAAATAATTGTTTTTACCATAAACCACTTTTACTTCTTTAACCTGGATTTTGAACATTAGCTTAAAAGGCCTGGGGTGTTTTACATACAGAAACAGTAATTTTTGTGAAGCCATTGTTTGGGATGAAATTACTGTCATTTGCACCTAAGTGGAAACATCACCTCAGTCAAAACACGTTCAAAAGTTAACCGTTTTGAAATTGACACTGTGGGATTGGCAAGATGTGATTGGCTAAGAGCGCAAACATGTTTTATTATATTTTCTGTATTGAATATATTTATGTATTGAAGGGAAACATAATATGTTTCCAAGGAAAACTTTTGTTTGATGTTGAAATAGAACATTTTTTGACAGGTGGTGTTTCCACTTGGGTGCACGCGACTGTAATACACTTCTATTGGCATGACAATTAAGGCCTCCATCGAAGTGAATTGTATGAATTCAAATTAGAAAAAAAAGTTTTTCCAGGCAGAAATGGGTTACCATTGCAGATTTTGAATCTTTTTCTGCTGACTTGTCAAAGACAGACTCACTCAACTTGGATTGTTTTGTGTTTGTCTTCTCCATGTGATATGGTAGTACATGTATTAGTCGGTTATATGCTGTTTCTGTGAATTATTAGTAGTGGTTTATTATGGTACTTTAATGTCTAAAAATATATGTTTAATTTTGGTATGTCAATGAAAACTTAAGACAAGTTGAAATTAAGTCCTTAGCAATTTCAAGATGTAAAACTATGTACTAGTCTGATAATTAAATTATCATAAAATATGTATTACGATACTAAAATAAATACGTATTGAGTTTATTTATTACCTTTTGAAATTTGTTGTAAATACCTGTAAAATGTATTTCAAAGTACAGTATGAGTAACTTACTGTATACTGTCTGTACAATATTCAACATGTAAATTCATGCAGAAACTGTAATTAAATGTCAGATAAATGTTTGTAGTTTTAAATTATTATGCTGTAAAATAATAAGTTAGTTCATTCATTCATATGTTGAGATATCATTCTATGGCCTATACACCTGAAGTACATTGAGTACCGCAAATTCAGGCCAATAAAAATAAATTAATATTCATAATATTAATAATATTAAAATAATAATAAAAATAATAATTAAAAAATAAAAATAAATATAACTTACTACTGTATCAAATAATAATTATGGTATATAATAAGAGATTATTAACTGAGAACGAGGTCTGTACGGGAAAATATCAGACCGAGGTCTTGACAATATGGACCAAGCTGCAGGTGAGGTTCATACAAAAAAGACAGAGGTCTGATATTTTCCCATACAGACCAAGTAAACAAGGTTAATTATATGGCTACAGTATTTCAAGTTTTTCGATAATTATTGTATCAAACTTAGTGTGAAAACCTTAGAAATTCACGTGGGCAAAATCAACATCCAGGACAGTGGTCCGGATACGGAAAAAGACGGACCGTGGTCCAGATACACATTTTTACAGACAGTGCATTGACCAATCAGAACTCAGGATATTACAAAGCCATATAATAATTATTAATACCTTCTCTATAAAACCTAGTCTAGTCAAAATCTGTTAGTATTCCTATTAAAATTTATATGTATTATATAATAATTTACTTACAACATTCAAATTGTTGTTGATCATCACATTCACTTGATACTGTAAATCAGATGTTTCTGTTACTTTTTTTATGAGCAGATTGAAAATTTGGCCTGACCTGAAAAACTAAATATTTATAAATTTTTCACAAATTGAGAGTTTGATGAAAGCTCATCAGTCTAATTATATAGCTGGCATAGATATATTTATTTAATCTTATTATTTCCATTCCTAATTATTTCTTACAAATGGCCTGTCAGTCACTGGTAACCATTAAATGTAGACCAGGTGCACAGTTAATAATTTACATGCAGGTTAGTTTGACAGATACATGTTAGTTTCTGCTAAGTTTGTTACAGCATTAATATTATTTTATTTAGTACATTATGTTAATAATTATTACTAACTGGTATGCTAACAGTACTTAATGTATACAACACTGCCTTTCATAATTATTTCACTTTACTGGCAAACAATTACATGTGTGCAGTGATGGATTCACAGTAATTAGTTGCTGCAGTGGAATGCGACGCGGCTTTTCATTGAAAATGTCAATCACATTTCTAATGTCTAGCTTCCTTGGATTTATTGGATTTCCCCCCATTATTTTCTATAATTTTAAATGTATTTGTATAATAGAACGTCAGGTTTGATAAAATGCCCCATTGAAAACACGATTTAAAACTTTTAAATATTTCTTCAAAGTACCGTCAGAATGCAGGAAATACCATTTCAGAGGTCCAAATTTCAAAAAATTTCTGGGGGGGCATGCCTCCGGACCCCCCTAGGAATGGTTTGATTAAGGTGAAAAAAATTCTAGATCCGCCCCTGCAGCACCCCCTCTACCAGATCAAGCTGGATCCATCACTGCACGTGTGGCATCTTGTACAGTAAATATTGGACTGGATTAGCCTGAATTTAATATACTGGTACATCATATAGATGCAGCAGGATTTTCTGGGTCATCTATTAACCCCAACAACTGAAAACTGAACTCCAAACACATTTACCACCTAGCTTATACAGACAGTACAGTACAGTGCAGTACAGTACAGTGCAGTGCAGTGCAGTGCAGTACAGTGCAGTGCAGTACAGTACAGCGCAGTTCAGTACAGTACACTAACCTGACCCACTCAGGGCTTGAAATTTGCGGTATCCCGATATCCATGGAATACTAGATTTTCGTTTTGGATACCGGTACTAGAAGTCTTAGTTTCAGTATCCCAACGGGATACAATAAAAATTTCGATAGCGCACAGCCACAAAATCTGAAGTAACGTCTTATAACGTAACGTAATGCCTTACGATATAACGTAACGTCTTATAATGTATAACGTAACATCTTATAATGTAGCGTGACGTCTTATATAGAGTGTGACGTCTTAGAATGTAGCGTAACGTCTTAGAATGTAGCGTAAAGCCCTAATCAAACGAGAACGCAAGTCATCGCAAGTTGGCAGTCACGCTATCTCAGCCAGCCGCTCTGAATAGTTTCCCGAAAATATCATGTACCGTGACAAAGTTAAAACTTGTTTAAAACACTCATGAAACCTATATTTTGTTAATTTGGGTGTTTAAACGACCGCCACAGAAATTCTGACTGCTAACGTGCGATGACTTGCGTTCTCGTTTGATTAGGGCTTAACGTCTTAGAATGTAGCGTAATGTCTTAGATGTAGTGTAATGTCTTAGAATGTAGCGTAATGTCTTAGAATGTAGTGTAATGTCTTAGAATGTAGCGTAACGTCTTACAATGTAACGTAACGTCTTACAATGTAACGTAACGTCTTACAATGTAGCGTAACGTCTTATAATGTAGCGTAACGTCTTTAATAATGTAACGTAACATCTTACAATGTGTAGCGTACCGTCTTAAAACGTAACGTAACTGCAGGCACTGTCACAAACTGTTATAGCTAATTTTAGATATTGCAAGTTGAGATGTTTGGTATTCAAAAGTGGGATACTAGATAATTATATCCCACTTGGATACTGCCGAAAATTTCAAATTTTAAGCCCTGCAGTGGACTCCAGTACTTAATCTATATAAGTACTGTAACCTTTCTGCTTTGTGTTAATCTCACTAGTGGGTCGATCAGGTTGGCAGCCAGGCATTAAACTATCTAATGATTAATAGGGGTACATATATAGCGTAAGCTTTTTGTTGGTGTTTAACAAGATCCAAAAAATCCAGCTAATAGGATATTTTAAATCCAACCAAACTGTCCAGTCAAAAATCCAGTCCAATGTTTACAATATGCCAACATATAATATATTATTTAAATACTTTGCTAGTCAAAGACAAGGCCAATCACCATCTAGGAATTACTACAAATAGGTCAATCGTTCAGTCAAAATAAATGCTACGATTTCCCAACAAACCATTTAAAAAAAATTCACGTGATTCAACTTAACTCCTTTTAGTGACATCTGCATAAATTATTTATTTTTGTCCATGAATTACCAGCAATAGTCTATTTTTCAAAATTTATCGAGTACCCTCCAGAATTTGGATCTTGCTGTAGTTTGAAGTTATCTGTAGATAGGCCGAATGGACGTAGAACCATGTTACCAAGATCTTTCAATTTACCTTAAATTAATTAAACATTTTAAATTCATTATCAGATGTATTTGAGTATATTTAAGTACTAGAGTACATGTACTTTGCCAGTGTCTAAGACTGTAAAATATCAACTCTCTCCAAGTAAATTGGACAACTTGTTACTGTATGAAAAATGAGCTATTTTGTTAATACTTTTAGGGGGTCTTGAGGCAATATACCAACTCACCAACTTACAGTAGCTATTAAACTGAGATTGCAGTACAGCGCTGCAAATTACTGTCGGACATCGGACAATGTCCGACCAAATTTGGCAAATGTCAGAACAAAACCAAATTGTCATCGGACATAGTGTCCGTGCAAATAAAATATATTGTCTGATCAAGAAATTCGGCTTTATGCTGTTGAGAGAGAAACTTCTCTTTTTGAGAGAAAAATTCCGATTTCCTTTCGTAATTCTATCGACTAGATTGAACATGTTTGAATTTTAAATCTTCCGTAACTGAATCGGTCTTCTGAGAGAAACTGATAGTATTTAATTACCCTGGTACCAAGGAGTTAATTAAAACAATGTATAACTATAACACACGCGTGCGACGCTAAACAGAAGAGTCAGACGACCACCACAGAAACCGACTTTATATCATGAACTCAGAACTGTATTCTGAAGAATTACATGCCCGACAAAATGTAGTGATAATGGTTTTATGTCCGAACAAATTTTAGGAATGTCTGACCAAAATTGGAAATGGATCAGACACGTCATGTCCTGTCAAGAAAAAAATATTTATTTGCAGCCCTGGGAGCATTACTGTATTTGCATCTTGTTCATACATGTAGATGAAAGGTATTACTGTTCTGCCAATTCATCAATCGTTACCCTACAGAGCTTCCATTATTTATTTACCTATCATTTCTTCCTTTAATTTTTCATGTTTTACTTTAATTTCTTCGGGTAACCTCTACAAAATGCACCAAGCAAAATCATTGAAAAATTACAAATGGGACTACTGTACTGTAATGCATCAGGATGACCAATATAAAGACCACTTGCAACTAAGGTCAATAAAACTACAGTTAACTGTAACTGTAAACCTAGACAGACAATTTGGGTACATGTACTTAATACAACAGTGCCATCCTATAGAATTCCTACAGTAATATACAGGGCTCATAAATTATTGCATACAGTATTCTAATCTGACTAATCAAGTGCATTATATCACCTACCATTATGGCCTCCCTGGCAGTTTGACAAGATCTATCATTTTCAAACACTATCTTGTAGTCTAAAATAACAACAGGCAAACAATATTAAACTGTCACACATTTTAAGACAAAAAAAAACAAGTTACTGTAATTGCAACATAACACATTGTCTAGTGAATGTGAGCTACCCAATATATTTTGCTTTCATCCTCTCCCCCTTTCCACCACCTTAACTCATACCCAATAATTATTATAACAGGACTGTCTATAATGACTCAGAGCTGATAAGATGTGCACAGCTTACACGGGATGCACCTCACATATTAAAGATGGGAAACATTGGACATGTATATTTTAAGGTAGACTGTACAGTACACACACAAAGTATTAGCATCTTACACACGTAAAAATCTCACATCTCATCAACAGGATGTGTTCACAACAGGCTTGTAGCAAGGCTGTTAACAAGTTGTAACAATGCTGTTCATTCAAAAAGCTGCTACAACCTTGTTAGCATCAACCTGTTAACAAGTTGTTGAGTGCAGAGTGGTAACAGGTTGTTGGAACAACTTGTCATCAGTCTGTTGAAGTCATCAGCCTTAATTGTTACAAGTTGTCAACAACCTGCTACAGACATGTTAACAGACTGGGAACAACCAGTGAGAACACATCACAGTGACAGCCTGTTGAACAGCCTAATGTAACAGCTTGCTTACAGGCATGTAACAGCTTGCGCGTTTTTATGTGTGTACACAATTAAGGTGCAGCTTGTTCGAAACACTGTAAAAATGGGTCAGTACATTTGTGTCTTATTGGCTCTCGTATAAATGACCCTAATGGAGCTCACAATCCACACATTACCTTCCAAAGCTTCTTCTAGTTTTTCCACCTTTTCATAACACTGTGCTCTTCTCAACTGAGCTTTGAGATATTTGGGATTAAGTTCTAATGCTAATAAAAGAAAATACAATTACATCATGTACAGTTAGTAATATCTGAAAAAGTGAGCTACAGTATTTACATGTACAGTACATGGTAGATTCAAACTTTACATATGAAATTATTTTGGGTCCGTATCCTACCAAATCCTGCTTTCTGATTGGCTAATGAGCAACCCATAATTATGAGCCCATATGGACCGCTTGAGATCAATTTTATAAATGTGTTTTAGACCGTAAAATAATCTAAAAACATTTGAAAATGAACTTAAACAAAACAAAACATATTGAAAATGAGTTTTTCATCCATGGAAGAGACCTAAAATCTAATTTCCTTTTACGAAAGAAACAGCATAGACTTCCCTTTTTTGTTCACTCTACACTGACTACACACTGATGAAAACCAAAAGAACCAAGCGGGGATAATTAGAAAAAAAAAATTATTTACCATTTTGGTCGGTCCGTATAGAGAAATATTTCTCTTGGTCTCAAAGACAACCCTCAGCCTCAGGCTGTTTTTGAGACCTCGGGAAATATTTTTCTATACGAACAGGATGCCCAGCCAGTAAATAACATATAATTATATAAATATGTATATTGTACATTAATATTATTTCCTAAATTTTGTTTTCATTAAGAAAATGATTAAAATTTAATATTAATTCTCCTGGATATACTGTACTTCTAATAATTAAGCGAAGTGTTTACCTTTTGAGCAATCACTAATAGCACTTTCATAATCCTCCTTTTAAATGCAAACAAAACGCTCAATTAAATAAATTAATTTTATAGGTGAGTTGACTATACCGGTAATCATTAAATCATAGCTTTATTTTACAATACTGTACATGTATATATAGTATATATTCCTACCATTTTTTGAGAACATGCTGCTCTGTTTGAATAAAATATAGATTTGTTCTCAGTGAATTCTTTTGGACATCGTTTTATAGCTCTGCTGTATAAATCCTTTCCCTCAACATACTCTATAATAATTATTAAACATTTAACAATATGGTTACGTAGTTATACTGGTACTGTATACTGTATAACAATAAACACCACATACCTGGTACATAAAAAATAAAGTACTTACAGTAGTGGAACTTACTATATAGTACATTATTAAATTAACCATTATGGCCCATTACAAACCTTGCTTTCTAAAGTGATCATTTCCTTGACTCTTGAGATCTAGTGCTTCTTTCATTCTTTCCTAAGAAGTAAATAGTAAAACAGAAAACAAGTTAATTATACTGTATAAGTATAGGTAATAGCATGGTTTCGAGTGCAATTTGGAGAAAAACATGCACGAGTGAGTTTTTCAAATACTGTCAAAATAGCACGAGTCCGAAGGATGAGTGCTATTTGAAGTATTTGAAAAACTCACGAGTGCATGTTTTTCCAAATTGCACGAGAAACCATGTTATTACTTATTAATAATATACATGAAAAAATGTTCAAAACAACTGTACTAACATTTTAACGTACGTGTTTAGCCGTCCTCTCCTCGCATATTTATTTGTTAAAAAACGCTTCGCTTCCTTCACTACTTGAAAAAGTTTACTCGAGGCATAAAGAAGCTTCTGGTCTTCTTGTAGGTACTTCACTTGGCAATATTAAAGCATAACTAGCTTCAAATTTGAACAAATTATCCCCAAAACCGCCGAATCTTGGCCGCCATCTTTGTTTGTTTTGTGTCGGGAAAATCCGCTGTACAATCAATTTGATTGGTTCTTAGTGATAACAGATTTTTGCACTGTGATTACAGATTTTTGCACTGTGATAACAGATTTTTGCACTGTGATAACAGATTTTTGCACTGTGATAACAGATTTTTGCACTGTGATAACACAATTCTGCACTCTGGTTTGGGATTAACTGCACTGGAATCAGCCAATCACAGTCGAGATATTTTTTCATGTATATTATTAAGCACTGTTAACAGCACTGTCCTCCAATGTAAGCTAGTAGTGAAGATATTGACTAAAGAGATACAAATCAAAATAATTATAGTAAGGTTTGAGTACTGCTGAAATTATTGAACGTTTCTCTCTGACAAAGGGCCTTTGCTGGACAACCCTCTTCCACCCATGGCCAGGCAGCAATGGGTCCATAAAGTAGATTGCTGCGTAGGCAGTGGTTTGGATAGAGCAAAGTGAAAATGTGGTAAACCAATGAGATTTTTACAACAAAATACTGACTTTTAAAGTGAAGTCCTTCATCAATATTTCATTGTTAAGGGAATTTACCACCTTTTGACTTTGTTCTTAATAATTACAATAATTAATAACTACAGTAAATAATAAAATAATCAGGATAAGTTTTGTGGAAACACCACGTGTAATATTTATTTGCTATAATTAATATATATTTATAATATAATTATATAGTTATATATATTTATAGGTAATATATATAATTAATATATACTACCGTATATATTTATAGCAAATAAATATTACATGTGGTGTTCCCAGAAAACTTATTTTGAATACTATTATTGCCATGCAAACTTTCAAAGCATTAATAATAAAATAGGTATTTTTTTAATTTAACTCTTTCAAGAAAGGAAAATCTGTTGAACACCTAGTGTGGTCATTATGCACCTATCATTTGTTTCCACCACCCCTGGGAGGGTGGGCAACCATGGGGGACTTGACATAGGTTTACTTCCCGAATGATGAGCATTTGACGAAGAATTGTGTACTGAGAGTCAGGGGAATTGATCAACCTTGTCCCCAGGTTCATTTAATAATGGCGCGCTAAAACCGAGAAGACCCTGAAGACTAGTTACATGCTTACGTTGCTTCGACGTCTGCGATAGTAAAATAGATTTTTTAAAAGATGGAGAAACTTTCCAAAGAAGAAATAGCAAACTTCTTGCTCGTCATACACCTAATAGAACAAATTTTTCGCCCCCTGGTAGGGGTATTTGACAAGTGACTTAAACTTGTGAGTGGAAAATTTGACAGAGAAAATTTTCAAAAGTTCAGATCCCGGAGGGTCTGCCCACCCTCCCAAGGGTGGTGGAAACAAATGATAGGTGCATTAACCTCGTCCAATATTGCAGACAGAAAATGGAATTTTGTGTTGTAATAATATTACTGTTGGCTTCGACACAATATACTGTATACCGTATCCTGTGTTTCTAAAGAGTTTCATTTCACTATTAAAGCATTAATTATTACTGACTTGTCTGGCTTATTTAATCTGTTAAAATGACTGTATGTCCCAGAGATGGATATAAGAAGATTTTATCAGAAAAAAAATCTTCTTAATTCTTATATTCATTATAAGAAGATTTAAGGCAATATAAGAAGATTTTCGACATTCAAACAAAAAATTAAAGTTGTCATATAAATCTATTGGTGAAAAACTAACAACTTTACATAAACAATGATTGATTTACATAACAGACAATTACCTACAATACATGAATAAGTCATAATAAGCTACAGAAAAATAAAATAATATAAGAAGATATAAGAAGAAATTTGGTCAAAAATAAAATCTTCTTAAAATAATATAAGAAGATATAAGAAGAAATAATATAAGAAGATTTGCCATCCTTGGTATGTCCAATTACCCTTGAAGACTGAAGTTCGTTAGAGTTTCTAGGGTACCTTACCTCTGCTTCCTCGGGTGTTAGATGTTCCTCTTCTGCCGACTCATAATGCTCTTCTTCATCTGAGTTACTTTCTTTTTCCATTTCATCTTCCTCATTAAAAACTTCATCAATAGTTCTTTCTACTGATCTTTTCACTGGCTTCAGACCTATACCAGAGTCTTTTGCTTCACGACTATCCGTCCATACTTTATTTATACAACACTCATCATCCATGCTAGCTGCACCAAGTGTCTTATTTTTCATTTCACCTCCTTCCATGTCACAATTTCTCGACTCCTCACCCAATTTCAAACTCCCTTCTGAAGTCTCCGATTCTGTATTGAAGCAAACATTTTCTGTACTATTTTTCGTGGTATTTTCAAATCCTGACACAAAATCTCTTTCCTCGGAAGAACCTAGTTCAACTTTGTTCTCGTTTCGTGACAAATTCTCTGACAGATTCTTGTCCAAGTTGCATTCACCGGCAGCCATGTTGACTTCGAATAGTGAGGTTAGACCGAGTATGGATACGGAAAATCCGCTGGACTTCATGTCTTGTTGGCTCTTACGGGCTATGCTTACGGGGGTATATAACCGGGGTTTACGGCGCACCGATTGGGCAAAAGGGTTCCACTTCCAAATCGCAAATTTACATGTCTTATTCCAAATAGTCTCAATTTTTACACCATAACAGAAAACCATAATTCCGCAAATCGTATATTTTTTTTGTTTTTCTATTTTTGGTGGGAAAATCACGTCATATATTTGGCAGGAAAATTTTGTTTTAATATTATAACACGTTTGATGACTCGTTTAAAAGTAGCATGTTATATGTTTATTCAATCAAAAGTTATACCATTTTGAAATGTCACCATTTTGTTACTAAAAATAGCCCAAATTAGGCAAAAAACTAAATAAGATGGGCTTCTCGAGTGATCACAAATCACTTTCCCTTTTCAGACGATACCTAATAAGAAATAAAAAGTCATAAAAACTAAAGAAACTACATCACAATATAATAAACTGTTTTTAGAAAAAGGACCAAAAATTGCCAGGTTGATACTCCGGGGTTAAATATCTGGTATGGGGTTCAATGTCGTATGTTACTGGGAAAAGCAGTCTTTCGTCTCTTGTCTGTGATCGTATTTTATTGTCCTTTTCCCCGTAGATTATGGAGCCAGTTTTGAAAATAGAACATTTATTCCATCACAGCAGGTGAGTTTTATTTATTGACGATCAACTGGAGTGTATAAAATGCTTGCGAGTTGAAATGAATTCATAAAAAATTCTGTTAATATGAATGTCTGGCAGTGGCAGGTACATGTGTTTTAATAGGGAGGGCCAGAATGCCAGATCGGGAACAAAGTGCCAATACACAGGCATATTTCTTATTTAAAATCGATTTTAGAATTTTCTTTACTCTTTATAAAATTAGAGTTATAAAATTAAACTGTTTGTCCAAATTCCTTGTTTCTTTGGGAGATTTTGAAGTTTTTGTTGCAGTACAGTGAAGTTGAAATAAACAAACTTGTTTACATGTAACAGTTATTTCAATAGTTGATCCATACATCCTGTACTGTTAACAATTACTTCAATAGTTGATCCATACAATCATAGTCAATCGAGATATGGTCTGGAAACTCGGCAAACTTCAAAGCGCCTATAACGAGCTGTGATTTTATGTTGAACTGTACCTTACACGGTGCACATCCTTTGTTTTAGGTTTATTAATATTTAAATAGCACGGTTGAGTGATTGAACTGAAACATTGCTATTGGATAATTCGTTCATTATGCTAAAATCAATGTGTTCAGTGACCGTGCACAAAGATGCATAAAGGCAAATAAAAAGAGAGACCAAAGACTTTGCTGAGTTTCCAGACCATTATCTCGATTGACTATGATACAATCAGTTGGGATACTGTAAATATCCACCAGTCAGAAGGTCCACCTGTCCCAAGTTCCACTACAGTCCCAAGGTTCACTATGTTCCAAGGTCCACCACAGTCCCAGGGTCCACATGAGTCCCAAGCATTGAACTAAAAATAACTGGAACGCTACGTTCAACCGGAAGTTTGAAGCCAAATTATGCAAGTCGTACCCAGCCTTTCCACGAAAAAAACAAACACGGCCAAAACAAGAAAAGTAGAAACACGCGTGGAAGTGCGTGTCTGGGAGTCAAAACTGGCTTCATGGGAGTCAAATTTTGGCTTCAAGATTTGTATGCGCAGTTTACTGAACGTAGCGTTCCAGTTATTTTTAGTTCAATGGTCCCAAGGTCCACTGCATGTACAGTAGTCCCATTAGGTCCACTCATGAATTCATGGGTCCACTAACCTCAAGGTCCATAGTCTGAAGGTCAACTAATCCCAAGTTCCACCAGTCTCATAGGTCAACCAGTCCCAAGGCACTACAGTCCCAAGGTCCACAAGTCTCAAGGGTCCACTTACAGTAAGTCCCAAGGTTTGCCACAGTCCCAAGGTCTACCAATCCTAAGGGTCCACCAGTCCCAAAGTTCACCAGCAGTGGTGTACCGAGGACATTTTGATTTACTGACTATTTGCTTGAAAAGTGGGGGGTGTCACACCTCCCACCCCCATTCAGTACACCACTGTTCACCAGACCCAAAGGTCTACCAGGCCAATTATACCATTCTATCATTATACAGTAATAATTATTATTATTGAATTACCAGTACTAATTACCAGTACAGTAATAATGTGAATGGATGTACTTACCAGTAAATTACTATTTTTGTTGTTTTTTAATAGATTTCATAAAGGACTGGCTCTATTTTTGTTACCATTTTACATTCCACTTGGTCTGGTTGTGATGGTGATTCGGTTTTTCTTTGCTCTTCAATTGTACATAGCATTACTAGTATTGCCTAAAACATGGCTAGTTAGAAGGTACTGAGACATAAATTATAACCACAATTAACCTGTCTGTGGTCCCATCAACCCTTCCAAAATAATAAAAACAACAAAAAACTCACTCCAATGAAACTTTATCTCTGCTTCGCTGTACAGATAAATGAACAGAATTGGTGTAAGTTTGGCTGTTTAGAATACTGAAATCTGATCAGTTTAGCTCCAACCAGAATTTCACCAACTTGGGACAATCAACCATCCAGAAAATCCTGTTGGAAACCCTATACCATGCATGTACATGGTGCTTCTACACTCTACATTATACAATCATTGATTTTGGTGAAAATTACAAAATTAATACTTTAATTACAGAATATTATTACGAATATCTGGCTCATTGATTGGCATTTTTGTAACACAAGAAGGCCTTGAGAATTATGATGGGGAGGAATGCAAGGTAATCGTGAAATATTTTAAAAATATTTTTGGGGTGAAAAATAAATTAAACTGCTTTCCTGTAACTTTATTATCTTAATTGGACTGAACTCTTTGTTTGTTTTATTTACTAGATGATAGTTTCAAACCACATTACACATTTAGACAACCTTGCTTTTGAATCTTTAATACCCTGTGTTATGGTAAGGCCTCTCCTTTAAAAAATATGCGAGTTCATCTGGGCAGGTACATGTATGGGTTAATTATTAATTTTAACACTTCAGTTCAATTCTTTTTAGAATCCAGAAAAAAATCATACACCAGGATTAATGAGATGGATTTTGAAGTATGATGACATAAAGCCAGATCAACAATTTCCTGCTCTAGTTTTTGCTGAAGGATCAACTACAAGTGGCAGCAAGGGCCTCCTAAAATTTAGGTATAATTACAGTAGTGCTACGTGTATAGTACATGTACATTATACAATTTATATGATCAAGTGAAAGCGGCATCATTATTTTACAGTCGGTTTCAGGTTGCTAATTATGAATAATTGTTTTGAAGTTCGCAAGGTCATTTGACCTTTGTATTTGATTGGCTACTTAGTTGCTAGTAGCCAATCAAATGCCTAGTTCAATACAAACTTGTGAACCTTGGAGTAAACTTCTAAACAAATAAATAAAAAAATTATCTTCTCCAAAACGGTTTAATTTGCGACTTCTTTTAATTATTTATTATATTTTTGAGCAGTTCTTGGCCATTTGACTCAAAGAATGAACCATTTCTTCTGGTAAGATGTAATTTTTAAAAATTTTATACTACTTGGAATTTCCATCCCCTCACTGAAATAATTTTAAATTTTTAATAATTTTACCATGATTATTTTTAAAATGGTTTAGGCACTTCTCACCATATCAAGACCTTATTTTGTTCAAATTGCTCCTGTAAGTTGTTCAGATTGTTCATGACTGCATGTACATTGTACATCTTTAATTCTGTAATACAATAAATTAACAATAATCCCCTCCCCCCCAATTTTTATTACCCTTATCCGTATTTGCTTGAGTGAAAAAAAAAATAAATAAATAAATGTACCATTGATAAGATAACTTACATTATTTCTTTTTTAGTCTGTTCTTGGAAGTTACTGGTGGAGTGACTTTTTATGGCTTTTATTTTCCCCATATACTCACTTCAAGATTAGGTACAGTAGAGATGATGTGACTACAGTTTGAACACTATTCACTACACATTATCAGTAATCAATAAATATTTTTATCAATAATTATTTTAATAATATATTTTACTAACATACTGTAGGTTTATGCAGCCACCAGAAAGGGAAGATGGGCAGACAAATGAAGAGTATAGCATCACAAATCAGAAAGTTAGTAACATTAAGTTTGTTGTTTTTCTAAAGAAGTGGTTGCTGGCCAAACTGTATGCAAATTAATGGGAAAAATTATGTTTATAGTTCATGGCCACTGAACTTGGTCTAACTGCCACAAAGTTTGATGCAAAAGAGAAAACAGAATATGCAAAAAGACTTTTGCATGAGCAAGGTGCGATACGGTATACTGTAATTAGCGAACACTGATGAAGTGATCATGCCAATGTACAGTTTAAATTTTATATGGCATTGTCACAATGATATTTTGCAATTATTGCCTTTGTTGTATAGTTGGATTGGTTAGAGAAGCTACCATCATTAATACATCACAAACAATGCCAAAAGCAGGACCCAGTGTACCTAACACCAACCAATCATCCAGTCGTGGTCAAAGTAACGTGGAGTCTATGGCAAGTAAAGTAAAAGATGTTTTGCCCCAAGTTCCTTTGAAGGTTATCCAGGACGATTTAAGTAAGTTTAATACTGGTAAAGTAAATAGTTTAAACCTAAGAGAGATAGACAGCTCACATGTTTGTAAAAATTGCTGGAAGTCATTACTCGTTAGTCCAGCTGGGTTAGTGTAGTCTTAAGAAAGACTGTTGGTGGTGATGGTAACATGAACTGATTTTTTGACCAACTACAGTACAACTTACCACATTTCCCACATATAACCACACAAGACAGTCTCATACAGTACATGTATTTACTAAATACCAGTATAGGAAAACTTGACAGAAACATTTCAAAATGAGTTGTCTGGCTGCTGAGGTTGTCACAACATCAGTACATACTGTAGTAATACACCACCACCCTTTCTCAAGTCTAAAGCCCTAATCAAACGAGAATGCAAGTCATCGCAAGTTGGCAGTCATGCTATCTCAGCCAGTCACTCTGAATAGTTTCCCGAAAATATCATGTACCGTGACAAAGTTAAAACTTGTTTAAAACACTCATGAAACTTTATTTTGTTAATTTGAGGAGTTCGAACAACCACCACAGAAATTCTAACTGCCAACTTACAATGACTTGCATTCTCGTTTGATTAGGGCTTAACAGCCACAGCACAAACATCGACCTCTCATAATCACCCGTTTCTCATGCTAGCAATGGACACCCCTTCAATAGATACCAGTTACTTCCCATCTTTCTTTAGAAAAGACCAAATGTATAGATACCACAATCAGTAATATCCTTGAAGGAAAAGTACCATATACACAAGAGTCATCAACTCAGGCCAATCAACCAAAAATACAAGCTGAGGTTTGTTGACATCTGTTATTGACTAATAGACAAAATTAGAATTTCACAAAAGTTATCAAATCAATTTTACTGTAGATGAATAGGTAAGCTTTTAAATTAATACTGTCCATCTACTGTACACCCTTAGGCTCCATATGTCACAAAAGTGGCAGCAAAATCATTTGGACAAAATTCTGAAGAAAGACACTTATCATTTCAAGAAAGGAAGAAAGCATTTATTGAAGCTGCAAGGCAGTGAGTATTGTACACTTATATTTACTATGAGAGCAAAATGTTGCACCAGTGTGGTGCATTGTGTTACAATAATTAATGAGCTGTAGCTTGGAATGAAATGAGAATGAAATGAGTGAGAAGAAAGAAAGAAAGATAGAAAGAAAGAAAGAAAGAAAAAAAGAAAGAAAGAAAGAAAGAAAGAAAGAAAGAAAGAAAGAAAGAAAGAAAGAAAGAAAGAAAGAAAAGGAAATAAATGAATAAATTTTTAAAATCAAGACAAATGAATGAATTAACCATCTATTCCTAGATTATGGCCAGGTTCATTGTGCTGTTTTACTGTTGTTTAGGAAGTACATAGCCAAGCACAATCTTCAAATGAACTAAGATGACCAATGGTAATGAAATGAGAAAATTCTGTTCAATGGGACTAAGAAGCCTGCAGTGGCTCCAGAACAATAGTGAAATATTGGAATACGAATTCAGAAATAAACAGACTGGAATGTTTATTCTATAAAAACATGAGCCTCAAACTCAAATTACCTGTGGGTATATAGTCTGTTCAGGGCCCTACAAAAACTTTCATTACAAAAAGAGTTTGTAGCTAGCTTTAATATAAACGTCTATGACATCTACATTTAATTTAGCCAAGGGGATTTGAAAGATCCTACAGTATGCCAAAAATAATACAATGTTTTGTGTCAACCAGTATAATTTCTATAAATGTTTACTAGTGGGTGGGTGGAATGGATTATCCAGCCCACTGGATTGTACCATAATTATTTCAAGATCACACAAAGGGCCTGATGGAGTTTGTGCCCCACAGACCATGCAGGACTATTAAAGACGTTTGAAGAAAACAGTTGTTGTACACTACTGTGTTGTGGTACTATATGTATAGTACTGTAGTTGGAGTATGTAATATTTCTGTTAAACCAATCACAGTGGAACCTTTGTTAATACCAGTACATGCGGATACCAGATACTGTGCATACCACGGACAGACTTGTAGCAAGTCTATACTGTGGGTGATACAATCCACTGGAACACCAAGCTCAACCAGACTAGACTAGCCTGCCTCGTAAACAAGCCCTTTCATGAAAAGGACCAGTTTGCACAACCAGTGGTATACCATTCTGTGATAATGGTGGTGGTGATGGTGGGTTGGTTTAGCTAGCTTTAGCCTCTTTGTTTTACCAACTGGATTTAACAGAACAGTTCAATTTACTGATCAATTTAGCACCAAGTTATATAGTTTTCCATGCAAACTCACCATTTCACCTCATTTTACTGACCAGTTCATCAACAAAATGGAAACCATTGTTTAGGAGAACTTGACATCATGTGACACTGCAAAATATTATACTTACCAGGCAGTATTTTTACTATTTTATTTTTAAATATATTTGATACTGTATGTCTCTATATTCTAAACAAAATAACTATATTAAAAATATATAAACTCTAAATATATTGTCATAACAAAATTTCTCACATGATCTCGTTTGTCTTTGAGTTAATTGTTCTCCAGGGCAAATAACTTCCGGCTTTCCAAGAACGTATTATTCCCAACAAGAAATTTCCATGTATTATCATAATTGTCATTATATGACCCAAATATTAACTGCAATTGTGAAGTTTTGTAATGCCCTACTTGTTGTTTTGCTATTTTAAGGTCAAAAACATCATATTCAACAGATTGAACACAATCGGACGAACTTCGTCGTTTTTAAAACAGAACTTTATCTTGAACTGGCTGATGAATGAATGGTTGATGAATGAATGGCGAATCAAAGCTTAATACTGCACATTTAAAAACTAAAGGATTTTTCGCTGCCTCCACACTTTATCTGCTAGCATATCGTTCGTCGAACGCCAGGCCAACGACGGCAACACTCCAATATAACGTAGATCAAAAGTGCGGAGATTATTATGGAGACACCGATCACTATCAACACGATTGCCCAAACGGGTAACAAACATGCTGAATCTTCACACCGACGACCACAACACCACATTTTGCCATTATCGCAATCGAACGAAGAAGAGCACGGCACTCCAACACATTCCTTTTGCGTTCTACATTGGCTGTCTTTCTTGCCACAGCACGCCGGAGCAGTTTTTGGACATTCACTACTCTCACCACACTTCTGTACGGCTGGTGTTTTGGTCGATGTGATTGCGGCACAGACGTTCGTAGAACACATCCAGAAACACACAACGAGGATGATGCCTTGTCTTCTTTCGAAATACATCTCTTCAAAAGCGATATTGCTCTGCTAAGTTTATAAAATGAACATCTGGCAACTGACGGAAAGAAACTTGCTGCTTCAGCAACAAAACAAAACAGTGCATCGATATCCTAGCATAGCGCACTCCCCCCCCCCCCCCTAGTCTGTGGGAGGGGGAAGGAACCAGGGCTTTGGAGGGTACCCGCCGCCAGAGCGAGAAGTGGCGGCTGTTTACTCAGGCTACCTTTCCCCCTCCACTTCCTAAAAAATAAACCCCCATAAATAAAAAGTACTTGTTTTAGGCAAAAAATTAGTTCTCAAATTTTAGCCCATAAGTTTTCCATGTATATACATTATCAATTTTAAAACAACTACTGTATAAGACTTGCCCATCACTGATCTCTATAAATATATAACTGTTGTATGTCAGTGCTACCACTGATCTCTGTGAGTGCTATATGCTATATGTATTTATACAATACCCTGGTTGCTATGCGTGTTTTCATTGGTTGTTGGCCATGATCTATTAGAGGACAGACACATGGTCACGTCAGATTACGTCAGCTGACTTCTTTTTTCCTTCTTCATGCCCCAAAATCCGGCAAGAGTTTCAACAAAAACCTTTTAAATTTTTATTGTATAAAACAAATAGATTCCATTTTTTTGTTGTCTGTTCAGTTATAGATGCACAGAAGACGTCACAACGTGGTAAGAACATCAGTGACCCACTCGACTGCGTCTCGTGAGCCACTTTTTTGTTCTTACCACGTTGTGACGTCATCTGTGCATCTATAACTGAACAGACAACGGCAAAATGGAATCTATTTGTTAAATAGCATATATATGTATATGCTATATAGTGCTATATACTACCCATACTCACGGAGACCTACTTTTATAACCGGATTTTTCACCCGTTTGGATGCCTGGGGGGATTAGCTCAGATGGTAGAGCGCGCGCTTAGCATGCGCGAGGTAGCGGGATCGATGCCCGCATCCTCCAACACATTTTTTTCATTGACACTTTCAATTCTTTGAAATAGCCCCGAATCGGAAAATTTACTTTTTATCAACATTTCTTTCCACAAATACTACTTACTATTATAAGCATAGCACGTTTGTCAGCTTTAAATTTCTGCTAAGTTCAAACTTGGGGGAATGGGATCTAGACCTGCCCTCAACCAATAATATTAATCGATGTCAATTAATCGACAAACACACGTGTTTTGGGGGTTGTTAAATCACTCTCATCAATGCATTCAGATCAGATAATTCGTATTTCCATTCAATTCTTACATTTCATTAGACGCCCTGATTTCATTGATAATATAAACCTTGTCCTTGATACTGAAGACGCTATGTCAATTTTCAGTTATATTCACAATTATTTACATCTGATTTTCCAAATAATTTTTAGTTAGAATTGGATGTTCAGCTTGAGAAAACTGAAACATGACCAGTGGTGTGAACGGTGGTGATAGTAGTAGTAGTGGTGGTAATGACGATAGTGGGGGGAAACAGTGGTAGTAGTGCATGGTGGTAGTTGAGGTAATGACGGTAGTAGAGGTAAGAGTAGTGGAGGTAAGAGTGGTGGTGGAGGTAAGAGTGGTGGTGGAGGTAAGAGTGGTGGTGGAGGTAAGAAGTGGTAGTGGTGGTAAGAGTGGTGGTGGTGTAAGAGCGGTAGTGGAGGTAAGAGTGGTAGTGGAGGTAAGAGTGGTAGTGGAGGTAAGAGTGGTGGTGGAGGTAAGAGTGGTGGTGGAGGTAAGAGTGGCAGTGGAGGTAAGAGTGGTAGTGGAGGTAAGAGTGGTGGTGGAGGTAAGAGTGGTAGTGGAGGTAAGAGTGGTAGTGGAGGTAAGAGTGGTAGTGGAGGTAAGAAGTGGTAGTAAGAGTGGTGGTGGTAGTAGTAACGGTGGCAACGGTGGTAATGATAGTAGTGGAGGTAACAGTAGTGGTGACGGTGATAATGATAGTGTCAGTACCAGAGGTGGTAACGGTGGCAGTGGTGGCAGTGGTGGTGACGCTGGTAGTGTGGCAACAGTGTGACGTAAGTTACATAGCTAACTAGTTAAAACTCTCTTTATTTTACAATAAATAGCTTCAATTTTACAAAAGTAAATATTTGGGTTCATAAAAATAACAGGAGTTTTGTTACGGTAGAAAACATACCATTTCTTAAAAGGTCAGCAATGATGTACGTTCACTTTGCCCTTACGCTTGTCTGAATGACAATCGCCATTTTGTAATCTTCAATGGCTTCTTCGTGTCTTGATAGTTTGCCTCGCACATCTGCACGGCGTTTGTACGTCAGGGCGTCACCAGGACGAAGGTGCAAAGCTAATAAAACACATGAAGAATATGAGAAAAAAATATGATAGTACCGGTTTCGGTTTTATAATGTAGAATGTGGTAGCATGGTTTATACAGTGTAGCCGTAAGAGCCGGCGGCATGGCTGCGGTAAGGGGCGATGGTCCAATCATAGACAGTGTTGAATTAGCCAGCAATAAAAAGCTGTATGCGACTGGACCATTGCCCCTATTGTAGTAGTTTAAAAGCCCTAAGCACTTCGCTGAACCCACAGATGCGTAAAACACACGGTCTTATACACCTGGGAAATTAAGATAACTTGAAGTGTATGCATGGTGAAAGTATTTAAAAGCTTTTTCGCTTCGTTTAACTTATGTACTGATTAATTTATAACGCAGCGCTTTTAGGGCTTTCAAACTACTACAATAGGTTGTTTTCTAAGGGTTCAGTTTTTTTATACACACTGTATAACACGATGTTATAATATGCAGTGTGTATAAAAAAACTGGAACCCTTAGAAAATGAATTAGTATTCTGTTCAAACAACCTATTGTAGTAGTTTGAAAGCCATAAACACCTCTGAGCCACGGATGCGTAAAAAACACGGTCTTATACACCTGGGAAATTAAGATAACTTGAAGTGTATGCATGGTGAAAGTATTTAAAAGCTTTTTCTCTTCCTGTTTAACTTATGTGCTGATTAATTTATAACGCAGCGCTTTTAGGGCTTTCAAACTACTACAATAGGTTGTTTTAAAAGAATACTAATTCATTTTCTAAGGTTCCGTTTTTTTTATACACACTGCAATCTCGTTCCCAGAGCCCACGTTCCCCACCCGGGAAACGAGAGACTCTGGGATAATCCGTTTCAAATCGTTACGTTATTGGCTGAATAGTGAGCATGAGTTGGTCTGAAGTGACCGGAAGTAGAATTAATAAAACCAAAATAACAAAGAGGTCGGACGACAAGACTCCAGTGAAGACGTTGCCGCGATCGATATCTTCGCCGTATGTGTGTAGATGCTGTAATCCGAGCTTCGCCAGCAACCCCATTGACTTGTTTGGGGGAAAAGTCAAACAAGGAGAACATACTATCCAGATTCCGCTCGAATATTTATGCATGCGTACCTCAACCGGAATAAAATGAATCCTGTGATTTGAAACGGATTATCCCAGAGTCTCTCGTTTCCCGGGTGGGGAACGTGGGCTCTGGGAACGAGATTGTACACACTGTAGAATGATATAGCATGGTTTGATCATGGATAGTAAAAAGACTGGATTGGAAACTTGATGGCGTGAGCATAACAACCTGTTTGCAATTGACAAGCTTAAAAAACCCGAGTATATTCAAAGTTTGGGATTAATACAGCCTAAAATGATAATCGAATTGTCTGTAAATACGACAAAGCCACAATACGACAAAATGCCCGTCTATTCTTACTCATTTTAAAAGAAGATATCAAGGTTTACTAGTTAAAATATGCATCCCAAATTCCGAGCAAAACAAAGCACAATTTGGGGACGCCAGTTTCTTCAAAACAACACAGGAATCATCAAAACAAAGATCAACAACGCTTACCCCGAACGCTGATTGTGGCTTAGGCAGGTTTGTAAGGCGATAAAATCATTTGAAACGTCAACATAGTCATCTGAATGTGAGGATATGAAGAATTTGAAGAAAAGTTCACTAAAAGCCTCAGTAAAATAAGCGTACTCACGCCATTCGTGACATCACAATTTGCAACTAGGTTTCAACATCTCTCGAGCAAAGAAAAACGCTTTTCAGCCAATCGGCGGCCTGGAAACACCTCACGTGACTATTAGTTTCCAATCCACTCATTTTACCATCCATGGTTTGATAGGTTGCGTCTTACGTAACTAAAAATCTCGGCAGTTTACCACCTTTTCACTTTGCTCTACTTATTATAACAAGAGGGCACCCAGAGACTGCATTTACGGCCGCCAGAGACTGCATTTACGACCGCCAGCGACTTACTAGAGATGTTTAAAAAGAAAACGAGCCATCCCGCTAACCATGTTAGCTCACGAGAACTATGAACGAATAAAATGCTTGATTGCACTTGTACCAAAACTATGCAAAAATGTTTGCATAAAATAGGGATAACGAACACAATCAAGCATTTTTTCTACACGGAGTATCTTATTTTTATTAATTTCTCATCCAAATCCAAATTCACCCAAAATTTAATGGGTTGGTCCTTGGACTATGATCAATTTTTCCACAAACTTTCATGAAAACCTGTGCAGTATTTTGTGAGATATCCTGGCAACCGACCGACCGACCGACCAACAAACAAACAGACAGACAGACAGACAGACAGACAGACAGACAGACAGACAGACAGACAGACAGACAGACAGACAGACAGACAGACAGACAGACAGACAGAGTAATATTTATTTGAATTCGGAAGTTCTTCAGTTAAAAAAACCCCTGCTTTACAAGAAAGCCGAATAATATATATGAATTAGTCCAATTGAGGAAGCGATGATTGCAGATATCTTTTAAAGCTATTTAGATTTCTATTACATCTAACATTCTCCGGGAATATCATTCCAAAATTTCGCTCAAGTATATGCAAAACTTATAAATTCTGCAAAACAGACAGACAGACAGACGGACGGACGGACGGACGGACGGACGGACGGACAGACAGACAGGCAGGCAGGCAGGCAGACAGACAGACAGACAGGGGTTTAAACATAACCTCCTGGCGGAGTAATAACGGTCTTCAAAAACGCAGCTCAAAAAGTAAATTTAAATGCATATTATAAAATATAAACTAATAAAAGATATAAAAATACTTAAAAGTATAAATTGTCATTCCTAGTTCTCTCTTACCGTGGGTATAATCATTCTCTGCAGACTCATATTGGCCCAGTGATGCATAAAGATTCCCACGGTTAAAGTAAATGTGTGCAGAATATGGACTGAGGTCAACTGTAAAGAGAAAGTCGGTAGCAGCTACAGAAATACAGTAATACGCAACAAACTACAGAAGAAGAAGTGGTAAGGTATTTCCATTTTGACTGTAAATAATTTTGGAACACAATTTTCATAAAAAAAGATGAATTTTTAAAACGTTTTGAAATCAGCAACCTTTTCTCCTCGTATACAAATTCCAATGTATTTTTGGTATAGAATCATTTCAATATCACTAAATTCACAAGGTAATTACTCACTTGCTTTCTGAAAATCACGCAGAGCTGGCTGGAACTGTTTTAATAGTACCTGGAAAAATTGAGGAAGAAATGAGAAAAATTGGACAGACTGCAGACGACTACCCCAGGCTAGTCCTGCTCAAATAATCACCAGCCCCTAACTTGTTGCAAAAAAAATAAGTAGATATTGAAAATTTAAATAATAGTTACTTTTCCAATAATAAAGTACGAGAATTTACTTTGGTAATAGCTGTATTTAATATGGCAGACTCATCTTGAGGGTCCCATGATGAAGATTTCTCGTAATAAACCAAAGCCTGAAAAAAATAAAAAAAATAAAATAAATAATAATAATAATAATAATAATAATAATAATAATAATAATTATAATAATAATAATAAGACCAAGATCTAACGTTGGAAGACAATAACAAGAAACAAATATGGTTCGTAGACATGGCATGTCCAGCAGAGATAAACATTGAACACAAACACCAAGAGAAGCTACAGAAATACCAACAGCTTGCCTTCGAAACTCGTGAAAAACGACGAGAATACAAAGTCCAAATCGTTCCAGTTGTAATTGGGAGTTTAGGTGGAGGTATGGTAAAGGCGAGGAGACAAATTGGAAAGGTAATACGAAACGAAAAAGAAGTTGAACGGATTGGTAACCAAATGCAGAAGACGGTGCTGATCGAAAGTGAATCGACATTACGCAAAATAATATCTGGGATCGTACAAGCAGAGTGACATATAAGTGTGGACATTGTTAGTGAGACTGGCAAAATTATTGGCAGTACTTGTACCTTTCTCACAATTATTGTGAGTCCAAGGCCATGGGCCGTAAAGGTTATCTATTTTCATAATAATAATAATAATAATAATAATAGTAATAATAATAATAATAATAATAATAATAATAATAATAATAATAATAATAATAATATGATTATGATGATGATATGATGATAATGATGATAACAATAATAATAATGATGATAATAACGATGATTATGATGACGATAATGATGATAATAATGATGATGATAATGATAATAATAAAATAATAATAATGATGATCCGTTACAAGAACAGCAAAACGTTGTAACAATTTGTCACAAGATCGCTGGTACAACTTGGCAATTTTAGCTATGTATCCAAAACGCCCAGCACTACTTAGAACAGCATTAAAATCGATTTGAAAATCACAAAATTAATTCTTTTCGTATGATCAGCACTATGGTAATTAAGAAAGTAGAACGTATTTGTACTTGTTTGAACTGTCTTTGTTTAAAATAAAGATTGGCAGCGTTATAATAAGCCAGAGAATAAGAAGGATCACGCTGGATTGCTGCTTGGTAATCTCGCATGGCATTCACTGTGTCTCCCATAAACTAAAAAAGAACAGACAAAATTATCATTTTAAGTGTAGGTGTGAGTGTAGTGTGTGTATGTAGGTGAGAATAGGTGTGAATGTAGGTGAGTGTAGGTGTGAATGTAGGTGAGTATAGGTGTGAATGTAGGTGAGTGTAGGTGTGTATGTAGGTGAGTATAGGCGTGAATGTAAGTGTGAATGTAGGTGAGTATAGGTGTGTATGTACGTGAGATAGGTGTGAATGTAGGTGAGTATAGGTGTGAATGTAGGTGAGTATAGGTGTGAATGTAGGTGAGTATAGGTGTGAATGTAGGTGAGTGTAGGTGTGAATGAAGGTGAGTATAGGTGTGAATGAAGGTGAGTATAGGTGTGAATGTAGGTGAGTGTAGGTGTGAATGAAGGTGAGTATAGGTGTGAATGTAGGTGAGTGTAGGTGTGAATGTAGGTGAGTATAGGTGTGAATGTAGGTGAGTGTAGGTGTGAATGTAGGTGAGTGTAGGTGTAAGTGTGTGTGTAGTGTGTGTAGGTGTTTGTGAGTGTAGGTGTGTGTGTAGGTGTGTGTGTAGGTGTGTGTAGGTAAGTGTAGGTGTAAGTGTAGTGTGTGTAGGTGTGTGTGTAGGTGTGTGTGTGTAGGTGAGTGTGTAGGCAAGTGTAGGTACGAGAAATACAGGCGTGATCTGTTTATTGTCAATCGTTGTTGTGTTGTAAACAATGTCACAAATTGCTACCTGTTGTACAACACCACGATTGGTAAGTAGTTCAGCAGTCTTCGCAACCTAGAACAAAGACAATTCTCCCAGTTAATCATATAAGAATAATCAGCAAATTGCCAGCCAGCCGGCCTCACCCTCACTGACTGACTGACTGACTGACTGACTGTCTGTCTGTCTGTCTGTCTGTCTGTCTGTCTGTCTGTCTGTCTGTCTGTCTGTCTGTCTGTCTGTCTGTCTGTCTGTCTGTCTGTCTGTCTGTCTGTCTGTCTGTCTACCTGTCTTGTCATACTGTCTAACTGAAAGTAAATGCTTGGGTTGCAAACCTATAGCACTCAATAAAGATAAGTGTCTTTTCTGTCCCCATTTTGTAACCATTAGCACAGATAAAAATGCCAATACTCCCAAAAAACATACAGAAAAACGGCATTCATGACCCACTCCCATACTTAGACTCAATAGAGTCCATGTAAATGATGCACCACAAAGAGGAAAATAACGAACAGAATACACTATCCTATTATTTATTACCTTTATGCAGTCGTTCATGTCAACGAATGCACCAAATGTGTTACCCATCTGTAAATTCACGATAGCTCGACCCTCCAAAGCAGCCTGACAGTCTAGAAAGGTCAGTGTGGATTATCAATAAAGAAAATTAAGATGGATTTGACATAACTTGACCCTAGCTCTGAAACACAAAGTTGGAAGTCGATATCATTTAAAACAGTACACCACAACAATTAAAAAAAACACAAAACTAACTAACCAACTAACTAACTAACTAACTAACTAACTAACTAACTAACTAACTAACTAACTAACTAACTAACTAACTAACTAACTAACTAACTAACTAACTAACTAACTAACTAACTAACTAACTAGCGGACTAACTAATCTACCAACCAACCAACCAACCAACCAACCAACCAACCAACCAACCAACCACACAACCAACTACCCAACCAACCAACCACCCAACCAACCAACCACCCAACCAACCAACCAACCAACTACCTAACCACACAACCACACAACCAACCAACCAACCAATCAACCAATCAACCAACCACCCAACCAACCAACCAACCAACCAACCAATCAACCAACCACCCAACCAACCAACCAACCAACCAACCAACCAACCAACTACCCAACCAACCAACCACCTAACCACACAACCACACAACCAACCAACCAACCAACCAACTACCCAACTACCCAACCAACCAACCACCCAACCAACCAACCAACCAACTACCCAACCAACCAACCAACTACCCAACCAACCAATCAACCAACCAACTACCCAACCAACCACCTACCAACCAACCAACCAACCAACCAACCAACTAACCAACCAACCACCCAACCAACCAACCAACCAACCACCCAACCAACTAACCAACCAACCACCCAACCAACCAACCAACCAACCAACCAACCAACCACCCAACCAACCAACCAACCACCCAACCAACCAACCAACCAACCAACCAACTACCCAACCAACCAACTACCCAACCAACCAACCAACCACCTAACCACACAACCAACCAACCAACCAACCAACCAACCAACTAACTAGGAAAAACTAGTCTTCCTCTTTAGGCAATCGTAACGAACAACTCCGACACGTTACTTCAAATTAATTTGATCAGTTAACTTGAATAGCCTGGACCTAATCTCACACTGGGGTCTCCCATCCTCAAGCCATGACGTTTGTGGGATGCGCAGTAACATTCAATTGGTCACTTCAGGCGCAGTACTCGAAAAAAAAGGTCTCAATTGCCTCAACCCGACGTTTAGTGCTTTTCTCTTCTCACACGCGGCCTACGTAAAATTTTAATCTGATAACTGCACCAAACAGGAATCGAACCCGGATCGCAAAGGTGAAAAGCCATTGAGCTAACCACTTGTACCTTTGTTTATAGTGAGAGCACAGGTGAACTGATCCCACGCCTGTTGGAATGTACTTTCAACCTGAAATATTTAACACAGGATATCAACAATGCGCAGAACCTCGTGAATCCTGCATAAAATAGGAAATCATAAATCAAACTAATTACTCTTTTATATGTGATAGTGTATGAGCCAGACGGTTTGTTGGTGACAAAGGGTGACATACATTTTTGAAAAGGTCTTTTATGTGTAGTTAATAATAACTACTTAATAACCGAGAGTGAGGTCTTTACGGTAAGATATTAAACCGAGGTCTTGCTGTATTGACCGAGCGATAGCGAGGTTAATACGCTCAAGACCGAGGTTTAATATTTTACCGTAAAGACCGAACGGTCGAGGTATTAAGCAGTTTATTATATGGCACTTTTTATTTCAAAATCAATCTTGTATTTCTTGGTCTTCGCTTCCACTAACTTCGTCAAAACACCGAACTAGCGTTATTTTCTTCTGTTTCTTTCTCGTCTGGATACTAGAATTTACATTTATAATGTTCATCGTCTTCTATTTCATCTATTTTCGCCGTTTTTCGGCAATAAAAGTTTCTTATTAGGATTTTTTGTTTGTTTCCAATCGTGGGGCATTAACAATTTTCATAATGCCCGTGGGCATTATGGAGAAATCTCGCCCCGTCAGCAACCAATCACAGCGCGTGATTTTACCGGAAGTAGTCCGTGCCATATAATAAAATATATTATTTAACAAATAAAACATAAAGCTCCGTGCATGTGTACTCTTATAAAGGCACATTTGACGTCATTTGAACACGAAAGAAGTTGAGTAGTTTAATTGTTTTCGAATGTTTTACAAACACAAGATGTAATAGGAGAGAACATTGAAAATTACGAGGTAATAGGAGATAATTTTTGTTGTTCTCGAGTGTTTGCAACCCCTGGTAAAACACGATACACGAGTTTATGAAATAGCTTCTCAATCGTCAATTATAGTATAGGGACTTGATATTGGTGCATATTAGATTAGAACAATTGTTTCACGTTGAATTCATAATTTAGAAATGTGGTAATAAACGGTTCTTTGTTTAAATCGTTTATTATCTGATTTCTTCATTATAAATTCAGCTTGCAGACCTTTACCCAATCTCGTTCCCAGAGCCCACGTTCCCCTTACCCAGCGGGCGGGAAACGAGAGACTCTGCGATAATCCGTTTCACATCGATATTTCATTGGCTGATGAACACAGTGAACTCTTCCTCCGGATAACAAGAATCATGTGATGGCGTGAACGGATTATCCCAGAGTATCTCGTTTCCCGGGTGGGGAACGTGGGCTCTGGGAACGAGATTGACCTTTACCGGGTTTCAAAACTCATACACAAAAGACCAAATATTTCTCTCTGTTTAGCTAATTAGCTCATGAATTGTCGAGTTTGAGAAGTTATCTGTGATCTATTACAGTACACACGCACGGAAATGCCTGTAATCTATTTGTTAACAACAGCTCTATGACGAGTCGAAGTCGTGAAGGCTAAGTTATATAAAACTAAAATAATTTTTAATAAAGTATTACCTGAAGATTGTAAGCCAGATTAACTCGGGCAGGCAAACACAACGGATCAATGTGCAATGCTTTCAGATAATCACACCTTTATAACAAACAGTAGTTTTAGATTAACTTTTTATCGATAACCTAATGATACCATTATTAACCCATTCCCGCTACCCTGCGAGCAGAGCCTTCTTTTCCTTATTTCTTCGCTGAGAGAAAAGAAGAAAAGTAGGCTCTGCTGTATTCGTGTTTCGCTTCGTCCAAGATTTAGGACGAAGTAACCCGTTTAAGACCCGTTTAACCGGTTCTCGTTTTGTTTTCTGCTCTGATTGGGACTGGGTTCGAGATTGTAACCAAGCAACTGACATGCATGCGCAATGGAAACCAGTTCACGAATACAGCAGAGCCTACTTTTCTTCCTCTCTCTCAGCGAAGAAATAAGGAAAAGAAGGCTCTGCTCGCAGGGTACATTCCCGCCTGAGCCAGTCAAAAACGGACCCTTTATTGTTTTACTCTGTCTAAAGCTTGACGATTCTACTCGCCAAAGGGAGAAACCTCAGACAACCTAGTGCAGCATTGATTGAGTTAATTTTACCTTCCATAGCGCGTGGCAATATTGTGCCCGTAGTCCATCAGGGTATTTCCACGTCCGATGTATGCTTCTATGAAAAATGGATCCACTTTCAGAGCTTCAGTATAGGAACTGACGGCATCTTGTAGGCGGTTCAGTCTGAAATACGTAGCAATAAACTAAGAAGCTTGCAAAAAATACAAGAAGAATATATAACCAATGGAAATTTTGACAAAAACACAAACAACAGTGAACACACACATACACCACCGCCAATACCACCACCGCCAACAACAACATCAACGTCACTACCACAACCACCACCCCACCATAAACAACACCACCAACAACAACGCCAACACCCCTCACCCCACCACCACGAACCATCAACAACAATGCCACCATCAACAACAATGCCACCATCACCAACAACAACAACGCCATCACCACCACCCCCACCCCATCAACCATCAACAACAATACCACCATCAACAGCAATGCCACCACCAACAGCAATAACAACACAACCGTCGACACCACCTCACCAATACATCGACATCAGCGTCACCAATAACAGCAACACCAACTGCAGGTGTAGCAACAACAACAACAACGAACCAAATAAGTAATAAAAACCCAATTAACTTACTTATGATAGCATAATCCAAGAGTATGAAGAACTTTGGGGTTGTTTGGTGATACCTTTGATAAAGAAATTTTACGTTACATCATTGAACATGCTACTAATTGTTACTTCGCTCAATATTTCGCCATGGGGCCATTAGGTCTTGATATAAGTCAGTGGTCCAATCATTAGCAGGGAAGCTTGGAATCCACGCTGGTACGGCACTCCTCCATCGTTTTATATTATATTATACATAATTACCTTCGCGGCGTCGTTGAAATCTTTTAAGGCATTTTGTATGTCATTTATATCCAAATAAAGTAGACCTCTGTTCTGCAAAACCTAAAACAAACGCAAACGTATGCAGTAAGTCGAAACGTGGTATTTTTCAAAATTTCGAGACATGTACCATGACCTACATTCCACTTCATCTTGGAAGTATTTTTGGTGACCTTCACACTAACATCGACCTTGGGCGCGTTCGCTTGGGTTATTCCAGATAAAATATTCGGTTTTAAGGGGCTGATTACATGAGGCGAGTTGGCCCGCGGTCAGCCGGGGTGAGATTTATATTGCGATTACATGAGGCGGGCTAACTCGGTAAGCGGGGATGAGTTTTGAGTTGACGTCGATAATTTCAACCCGAAATTCGCAATTACCAAGCAAACGTTGCTTCATTTGGGCAAAGTTACGTTAGTTTTACTGCAGTTTTACACTGTTATTTATGTCGATGCAATTTTTTGTAACTATCGTTAATAAAAATATTGTTATTGTCTTGGCTAATGCATCAGTCAATTCCAGCGTTGCCAATCCCCCCCCCCCCCCCCCCCGGGCTGACCTGGTTGTATTTCTATTCTGTGATACAGCTTTATTGCCTGTTTACATGGACTAAAAATTGGCTCGGGTAAGAAGGACACCCTACCCCCCGAGAACTCACAGAAGCTTTTATACTTCTTCAGGCCAATTATCAGGTTTTCAACCATTGTTGGAGACCAAGACCATTTTTTTCGCTTCGTGTTTGCTGCTCTATCAATTGTTTCACTTTCTGCCGCCATTTTGTTCCGCAGTTTTGCCTCGGGTTTATCTCGCCCCCTTACCCTCAGGGTGACCCTACTACCCGAGACAAGTATGAAATTCCCCATGTAAACGCTTGCTGTCAAGACTAATTAAAATGAACACAAAGTTGGCTCCCTCAGGGTAGCTCGGGGGGTAGGGTGACCCTTCTACCAGGGACAACGTTTGTCCAGGGGAGCACGGGTGGCGTGTGCTGTTAGCGCGCTGCCTCTCACCAAAAGTTAAGCCCGGTTAGACGGGGTTAGTACTTGGATGGGTGACCGCTTGGGAATGACCCCGTTGTCGAGCTGGAAACTAATGTGAGCAGAGTTGTAGTTGATCTCTCCTGCGCTTCGAGGGTTTTTCGCCGGGTTCTCCAGTTTTCCTCCCTCCGCAAAACCAACACTTACATCATGGTAGTCATGTTCAATTGGGGCATTTCGCTCTGTTTGACCACCAGTTGCTATAGGCAAAAACGTTATTAAATCTAAATCTAAAAAACGGCCCCCAACAGCTCCCAAACAAACACCCGCGTACGTTACTCTGGCTGGACAACCTAGAATATAGCCTTTCGTAAGGCCACGTTGTCATAAGCTCTCTTTTAAGAGTCAAAGAGAAAATAACTGGAGACAATATATTAATATTGTTAGAAATAACCTTTAGATCTGGTTCGTCGTTGCTTAATAAGACAGTGCTGTAGTCAATGAGAGCCTAAAAGAAATACAACATGTACCAAGTAATCAAAAAAGAAGAAAAAATTAAAAAAACACACCAAGTATTATGAGAAATGATCTACGTTTGGTTATTTATGTATAAGTTGCCTTGAGTAAGAGTGGTGGTGGTAGTAGTGTTGGTGTTAGTGAGAGTGGTGCTAGTAGTCGTACTGATAATGGAGTTGGTGGTGTTGGTGGTAGTCAGGTTAGTGTCGGTGATCGTGTTGGTGGTGCTTGTGTTGGTGGTGCTTGTGTTGGTGGTGCTTGTGTTGGTGGTGCTTGTGTTGGTGGTGCTTGTGTTGGTGGTGCTTGTGTTGGTGGTGCTTGTGTTGGTGGTGCTTGTGTTGGTGGTGCTTGTGTTGGTGGTGCTTGTGTTGGTGGTGCTTGTGTTGGTGGTGCTTGTGTTGGTGGTGCTTGTGTTGGTGGTGCTTGTGTTGGTGGTGCTTGTGTTGGTGGTGCTTGTGTTGGTGGTGCTTGTGTTGATGGTGCTTGTGTTGGTGTTGGTGGTGCTTGTGTTGGTGGTGCTTGTGTTCGTGGTGCTGGTACTGCTGGTGTTCGTGGTGCTGGTACTGTTGGTGTTGGTACTGCTGGTGTTGGTACTGTTGGTATAGGTGGTGCTGGTACTGCTGGTGTTGGTGGTGCTGGTACTGTTGGTAATAGTCGTGTTAATGTTCATTTAACCTAACCTTTTGATAAAACTTCATGGCTTGATAACAGACTGCTCGGTTGAAATAAGCCAAGGAGCACGTGCAATCAATGGCAATTGCTTCGGTTAAATCTCGGACTGCTAACTTGTAGGCGGAGATGTGAAATTTCAGAGCACCTCTACAGAATGAACACGTTATAGTGTAAATATGGTATGGTATAGTATGGTAATCTAGTCAAGAATATAATTGCCCAACAAATAATTTTCAAAAAAGCCATAACGATAAAGTTTGGAAAAACATAATTTAATTTACTAACGTTTCGTCACTATTCAAGTAACATCTTCAGAATGATAAATATTTACACGATTTCGACTAATATACTTAACTGATACAAAAAAAGATGTGATGAAATAAGAGAAGGACATCTATTTTTGCATCAGTTAAGTATATTAGTCGAAATCGTGTAAATATTTATCACTCTGAAGATGTTACTTGAATAGTGACGAAACGATAGTAAATTAAATTATGTTTTCCCAAACTTTATCGTTATGGCTTTTTTGAAAATTATTTGCTGGGCAATTATATTCTTGACTAGACTACGCTTTCCGCCTGGTGTATCAATAGTATGGTAAGGTATGGTATGGTATGGTAAGGTATGGTATGGCATGCAATAGTGTGGTGACACCCACCATACCATATATGGTCATCAAACTCATATTCTGTCAAACGTTGCCAATTATATTGAGACAAGTGATTGTAATTTTAAACCTATTAAATAAAAACTAAAAAGTAATATATCTGTAAATACTCTGCGTCGATTACAATTAATATAAACCCATGACTTATTTTGAAAATAATCAGAATTCCCCCTGACTTTTCGGGCAGTACTTCACCTGCGATAGTATAACCTCTAGTTTGCAGGCCACGGCAGCATGCTTATAGCATAGATAATGACAGACTAGTTCCTAGTCCTCTTTTCTCTCGAACGTATTTTGGTGACGTCACAGAATAGGGATCGAGCAAGAGGACTAGCGGAAAATGTTTATCGTTATCTATCATGAATCCTGCTGGAGCTCGGATTCTTTAATCTTTATGAACGAGGGCACTTAAACAAACTTCTTCTTGAGAGCAGACAGCAAACGAGTAGGTTTCTTTGTTTTACATGACGTTAAAAGGTTGTTACATACGAGGCTTTATAAAGTAGTGTTCGGCGTAGGAAGTATTTGTGTTGAAACACATTTATACAAATCGAAATATGCTATTTTAACGTTTCGGCAGTAGACCAACCTCGCTATATGATGTTACAAAGAATTGTGCAGACCGACGTGAGTGTTATCTGCCTTGGTTTTCCGCCAAACGGCCGTTTGGTGCCTGTATAAGTTGGGGCCAGTTTTGGGGCCAAGCAAAACATTTTATTCCAGGCCTCTCACAATTTCGGTCTGCCGCTCGACGTTAAAAAGAGAGGTCTGGGAACCAGGCTGGATAATGAAACTGAAACGATGCTTGCACAACTTGCTATGGTAATTATACACTTATAAGCGGCTAATCACCTAACGAGTGGTCCCACATGGCCACGATCAGTTATTGCTGAAATTAAACAATAGTGTAATACCACTTAAGTTCAGCCTGATTTTAGTCATGTGGGACCACCCGTTAGGTGTATTAGCCGCTAATAAGCGTACAATTGTGCAAACATCGTTTCAGGTTTTGTAACATCGTTTTAAGTTTCCTATCTAGTTCCCCTTCCATTATCAATGCTTATAGCGGGCTGCAGGTGATAGGGCGGCATCTTAGTCAATTCTCAAACTTATTAATAATTCATGACGAAAATCCAAAAGAAATCCATATTTAATTAGTATTTAGAAATCGGAGGAAGATTACAGTCAAATTTAGCAAACGTTGACGTCGACTTTCTGTCAAAATAGACTCGTTTCTAACTATAGCCAAGCTGGTTAAAGAAACTCGGCTTCGCCTCGTATTTTCAACCTACTTAACTGTATGTTGGATATATTACATCAAATAGTAATTTGTAACAATACAGAACAAATATTGAGCGTATTTATATACAACTGGTGTTTCTTTCTTAAAAAATACGAAATCTACAGCATCATAGAACTCGAGAACATATTGTATTTTAGTATAATGAACGAATTGTCCAATAGCAACGTTTCAGTTCAATCACTCAACCGTGCTATTTAAATATTAATAAACCTAAAACAGAGGATGTGCACGGTGTAAGGTACGGTTAAACATAAAATCACAGCTCATTATAGGCGCTTTGAAGTTTGCCGAGTTTCCAGACCATATCTCGATTGACTATGACAGCATGCATAGAACTCGAGCTCCGCCATCACTTCCCTTGCTTTATAAACACGTATACGTAAATATATATGAACGCTAGGCGTACGCTGGAACTCATGACGGAGAAGAAATGGGCACATTATATAAGGAGTTCAGTTCCGTAGGAACGAAATTAATTTCACCTTTGACATGCAAACTTGGGGGCTTCTCCTCCAGGAAATTTTGGATTTCTGGGACCTCTGAAATGGCATTTCCTGCATTTTGAAGAGTAGAATTTAACAAAATTTAAAGGTCTAAATAGGGAGTGTTTAGTGATGATTATTCTGGAAACTATGCGACAATTCTGTAACAGGTTGACCTTTTGACAAGCGTTTAAGGCTACGTTTAATCGTCCTATTTCGCCGTGTAAATAGGCGAAACCGGCCTCGAATTCGTCCTATTTCGCCGTGTAAATAGGCGAAACCGTACTAATTCGAAACCGGTCTCGAATTCGTCCGGTACCGTGTAAACGGAAACTGTCACTGATAATGGCTGTACTACCGCGGGTCTAAGGCTCGTTTGCACAGGATTTATTTTGCTGCGATTTTTCTCCTCTTGATTGATTGATGCGATCGAATGGATTGACTTACGAATGCCTTGGACATTTGTACAAAGCTATATTGGTTCAATACATTCGTGAGACATCCACCCAATCGCATGCGTCAGAATGAGAAGAATCGCACCAAAAATCGCCTGTGTAAACCACTGGTGTAAACGGGCTTTTATAAAGCAAGTCAATCTTAATACACAGCCGCCTAAAATCCGTCTTTTTCAAATGACCGCCAAAACTTACAAAAGACCGTCGAAAAGACGGCTGGACGGCTAATTATACCTTAAATTGAACATCAAGGTATTCCGGAGTATAATTAGCCAAACGCGCAAAATCAACAACATCAAAGCCAATTTAAATCAACTACATGCGTACTCTATATTACATATATAATTTATATACTATTGAAAAACGTTTTGACGATTTTAGCAACCTCTTTTCCAAGTTCTCTGTTCGTCAGGAAGAAAACCAAACAATTCGAGGTAGAACTCATCAGGGCAAATGTAGCTGACCAGAGATAACCTTGGGCTACATTACTGTCGATTTTCCCAACGTTATTCAATGGATCCAATATGCCAAACACAACACCATGCGGTAGATAACAAACAAAGGTTAAAGAAACGATTAAGACATAGGTTTTAGCCATCTTTAATTCACGTAAGAACACCATAACGTTCCTTGATGTTCCCTGACAGTTGGAAGTGTCTACTTTCAACAATCTCTTTCTGACAAACAGGAATATCGAAAGATAGGTGAAAACCGATGTAGCACACATGATACATATAGAAACACGCACCGTAACATTGGCGTAGAGTGGAAAAACGAACCCAGGCGCTTGGATCAAAATGTTAAAAAGCCAGGCGATAATACAAGTTAGCATAAATTTTCGTTTGCTGAAGAAAACGCGATGCCAGAAGGGACGAACGATGGATAAGTATCTCTCAATGTTTATTATAAATAAGGTCCAGAAAGACGTTGCAGCGAATAGACAAAACGTAAGAAAACCAGAAACTTCGAAGAAACACTTCGGTGTTTGAAGAATTTCGTAGAGTATTCTCAGAAAGAACAACGGATGAACAATTGTGACGACTCCAAGATCAATTGAACAGAGAACCATGATGGTGAAATAGGACAACTTTGACCGAATTTTGGCCGACTTCCAAAAGATGTAAAGAACGAGCGAGTTGAATATGGTTCCAGTAATAGCCAAGATGGCGCCCACAACGCATACGGCTATACTATTCGTGATGTAAGTCTGAGGCGGTGAATGAACAACGAACGAGACTAAGCACCTTTCGATAATAAAATCGACACTGGAAATATTGATATCAGTATCGAGCTCCATGGATATCAACCTCGAATATAAACACGTTTAGTCAAACGACATTCAGAGTACGTATAGAACTAGCCACGGGGGAAGTCCACGCAGGCTAACGTAGAACATAAAGTCCGTTCAATGTGATGAGATCAACTTGCGTTTAAATAACGAAATAATTAAAATTTATATAAATAAGCTTCTTCCTCGTTAATAGATTTTCAATATATATAACAAATATTGATCTAATTAAATCAATAGTTTTTGTCGAGGAATACTGCAGCGAGACATGATTAAAGCCGGTTTTCCACTAGGCGATTTTTTTCGCGCGAAGCGACTTTCTTTTGTTCGAATTCGATAGATTTCTGATTAGTTCCAGCTCAGAGCTCATGAGACAAAAGAAAAAGTCGCTTCGCGCGAAAAAAGTCGCCTAGTGGAAAACCGGCTTTAAGTCACGCATGAGATGCGCTTGATTCGAATCTTAAATACCATGTTCCGACTGGACTGCGGGTCCCCGATACTTTTGTATTACATGAAGTGTCCCCAATTGAACGGCGCCATCTTGTTAGGTCTTCCGACGGCGTAAAGTACACACGCAAAAACGCACACTCTGTGTCAGACCTGATGCAGAATGATGTCAGATCTGTTCAGAAAAATGCAGCGACCCCTGATACACGGCCTGTTGCAGTATCAGCTATGATACACCCATGATATCATATCTGTATCATACCTGCAGCTACAACAGACTGTTCAGAACAGATTCTGTCAAACTGTATCAGCCTGACACGGTCAGTGCTGTATATATAACAGACTGAACAGGTATGTTGTCTACGGAGCTGTCGCAGTCTGTTAGAAATTCTAACTATAAATGTTTATACATCAGCGCTGGTACATTCTGTAACTGTCAGGCTGTATCAAGGGTCGCTACATTTCTCTGAACAGATCTGATATCAGAGCTGATCAGACTGTGCGTTTTTACGTGTGTAGCCCGAGGTATTTCCTTTTTTACAACTAGATGGAATAAACTAATGACAATATAATATAATTCCAAGAAAGAAAACCTAACGGAATATTTATGGTAAGACCTTCCCTATTAATCTTTGAAAAATTTCAACTTTTTATAACATATCAAACCCATGCCCATGATCACCTGTACGCCAAGTGGTCTAAACTTCCATCACGTTAAGCAAGAACTTGAAAAGCACTTTGAAGAGGAAATATAATTGTTATCATTTAAAATAAGCAAATTTGCGTATCGACGGTAGACTGAATAGCAAATGTCTTTCGCATTTCATTATTGATTTATTATTGTTGTTTCCATGAAATTACCTATTTTTTTGTCACATGATGATTTTCCTAAATAAGATCGTTGTTGCATGTTTACACTCTTTACGTTTCTCTCTGACGAAGGGCCTTCGCTCGAAACGTCAGACTCCTACGTTCCCTGTTTATAGTACGAAGAGCCTGAATGCCCGCAAGGAGAATTAAGATTGACAGATGTTGTCTGGTTCATTATATCCAAAGATGTTCCGGTCCACTCAAGTCAGGACAGATGCTACGAAAAGTCTCCACCAGAAATGTAAGAAGTTCACAAGACTAAAGCTATCAACTATCTAAATTTGAGTGAAGTAGTATTAGAATTCCATCATCTTAAGAAAGTGATTGGCACAATATGACTAGAAGTTCCGTCTCTAAAATAATTCAAAAGTAAGCCGAAAGATATTGACAATAATTATGTCTATTACATTGCGTGCTCATCGCTTCACATTTTACATAATTATATACACTTTGTTTATTATCTATCATAAGCTAATTTGACTGCATTATATGGACACATTAATTGGAAAGCCAAAAGCAAACAAAAAATATCCCGATCAACTATTATCCCGTGGTCAACTACTATCCCTGATCAACTTTGTCAGTTGGAACAAATTCCACTTTGAAATGTTTGTTTTTTCTGGTCAAACAGAAAATTAAAAAGACTATCTACGAAAACCATCAAAAGTTTTTCAGTCGATTATAAATTTCACATACATACATATATACATATATATATATATATATTTGGCTTTCCAAGGTGTCCATATAATGCAGTCAAATTAGCTTGTGACAGATAATAAACAAAGTACATAATTATATGTAAAATGTAAAGCGATGGGCACGCAATGTTAATATATATATTTCAATCAAAGAGCCAGCTTTTGGTCCAAAGGTTGTTCCAAGGATTAATAGAACAGACAAGACATGAACGCTTTAAAACTTTATTTCTTTGCGTTGGACTTTTTCTTCGTTTACCGTCAATAACCAGATTTTTGCTAGAAATAATGTCTTTCGCATCTCATTATTGATTCGTTAATGTTGTTTTCATCTGATTGGCTAATTTCTCGCATCTCATTACTGATTTGTTATTGTTACTTTGATCTGATTGGCTATTTTTTGTCACCTGGTTATTTTTTCTGTATAAGTTCCCCTGTTTGTTTTCTCACGATCTTTACGTTTCTCTCTGACAAAGGACCTCCGCTCGAAACGTTAGACTGCTACGATCCTTGTTTCGGCTGTAATCGAACCTTACTATATTTCAATTTGTTCTGTGAATATTGTTCGAATACTATCCCGACTGTCAGATAAAATTTCCAAAAGAAATACACAGTTTAGGATGAACGCCAAACGGAGCTCGAACAGTACCGACATGATTCTTGAAAGTTGCTGGAGTGGGTTCATTGTCCACAGACCATCACCTTCTTATGTCCTCAACACTATCCTAGCTTCTGTTCTAAGCACAACTATTGGGCTCATTGGAACCATCCTTAATTCACTTGTTGTCTTCATTTTTTGGAAGTCACAAAAAATGAGAAAGAACATATCCTCTATGATGATCATGGTGCTGTCTTCAAATGATCTTGCAGTTGTAACAATTGTTCCTGCATTGTTCTTGCTTCACTCAGTTACCATCATTATCGGAGCACCAAATTGTCTGTACAATAAGTGTTATCAAGTAACTGGATTTTTACTTGGAGGAATGTCCACCATGACTCTTTTGGTCATGCATATCGACAGGTACTTAGCAATAGTTCATCCTTTGTTTCATCGTGTTGCAATGACCAAGAAAAAATACATTTTAATATTGATTTCTCTGTGGTTCATGGTCACAGTCGTTGCAGCAGTTCGTGTTATTTCGTCAATCGTTTCCAACATTATTATTGCCCTATCCGCCACTACCGTCGTCTGCATGACTTTATTTATGTATAAATCAATCTTCGGCGTTGCAAAAAGAAAATTATTCAAAGTAGTCACAATAAATAACGCTCTTGGTACGTCCAACAACTTTGCAACCTTTTTACGCGAACTAAAGCTGGCTAAAACATATCTCATCATCGTTTTCATATGTTTTCTTTGCTATTTCCCGACAGCAGTCTTGTTAGTAATATGGAGTCCATTGGATAATGAAAAGCAGACACTGAATACCCTAATCCAAGTTGGGGCTTGGAGGATTTCTTTAGTTCTACTAAATTCAACCTTGAATTGTTTGGTGTTTTTCTGGTCAAACAGACAACTCCGAAAAGAAGCTTCCAAAATCGTCAAAATGGTTTTCAGTCGACAATAACTTTCCCGAAAGTGAACAAATATAAAGTACAGTAGAGGTTTGCATATGCTCAACAGACAGTTATAACTTGATTAGAAGAGTCATTCTGGGCTTCGCTCGAAACGTCAGTTATTAAAACTATTCTCGGCAGTTATTCTCATCAACTTTGCTCTACTTAAAACACTGCATGTACACGCAGCGCTCTACTCTTTTTCAACTTTGTTAGCTTTTGTAGATTAAAAATTTTCCTAGATTAACGGTTGCTTCCAGAAATTACTGACAAACTAAACATAAAAGGAGTCGTGACCAATAAAAGCAAAGATTAACATGCGCATGAGCTAAATAATGCTCAACTGATGCACCATTCAAATATGTAACGTAATACAAAAGATTAGTATACATTTTAAGATATTTCCTATAATTAAATTACATCCCTTCTCTTAATACATTGAAAGTTTGACTAATTTTCAGATCTCGACTAATACCTGTACTGATTAAAGTGTTTATGAAACGAAAAAATCGCCCCTCGAAAAGTGCACCTATTTTGTAGTTTAAACTGCGCTGATTACCGTGCGTTATTTTATTTTTGCACTCGGATTTTAGAAAATGCTTTTAACGGCTTGTGACGTCACTGGTTGTACACATGTCTTGATCTTAGCTATTTTATTATAGTTTTATCTGCATGTTTTAAGTTTAGTTAACCGTGATTCGTGCTGTCTTATCATGCGCAAAACTTATCATTCGGTTAGTAAGTCAAACCAGGAGAGTGAGAATATTTTACAGAGTGAATTTGAGGAAATTCAAGGAAGTTTAAGCGTTATAAAAGCTGCCATCAACCTCGTACGAAGGTGAACTATTTTATTGTCAGTTGCCATCAGCGTGCCGTTTGAAGACGGTAATAATGTGTTAGACCTTTTTGTGAGGAGTTGAAAAGTTGTTCAAATTGTATTCTTTTGCCTGGTTTTATTTCACATTCCTTATAAAAATACCCTGCTTTAATAAAACGAACCACCGCTACTGAAAATTAGCCTTTATAGGCGCTCCGCCGTGCATGTTTACTTGAGTTCAGGACAACTAGTTCATCTTATTATGAATATATTTAACAATTAGACAAGGAGGACGAGTTGTCTAATTGTTTTAGTATCAACCATAAACAACTTTTCTTTAACGTAAAGAAGTCTTATCAAACATTGTTCTACATGTTCAGATAGTTTTACCTTTTTGTTTGCAGAAGTCTCCCCATACATAATGCAGAGCAGTTCGATGGCGTATGGTAAACAATCGCTCACAAAACACAAGATTGTAACTACTTTGCTTAAAATTTGGTGTAGATATACTCCATAGGCATAAGCGACATTCATTTTCTTATTCGAAAATGTCAACCTGAGTATATGTAAATATAAGATATAAAAGTCATCAACTGTATTTATAAAGTGAGCCAAAATAACGAATAATATCAAATAGCAGAAGAAACCGTTAAATTATCCCTGTTTCTTTGATACTTGTTCCATGTGTTGTTAATAATAATGCAATGAGACCGACTCGAGTATCAAAGATGAAAAGTCCATATACAAGCCTCTCTATGACCTTCGCGGGTTGAGATTTCCTTTCTTTGCGACTGTAGCCTAGCGCAATCTAAATAAACCGGGGTTTCATTACTCCCTTCTTTAACAAAATCCTTGTTGTAAATTTCCCTGACTCTTTCAATTTAGAGTAGTCACTTCAAACCTGTTTCTAAAAACCGTTTCACCAAAAAGACGCCCATGATCACCTGTACACCAAGTATAGTCTAAACGTCCAGCACGCGTTAAGCAAGAACTTGAAAAGTAATTCAAAGAGAAATTCAATTGTTATAGTATGAAGAGCCTGAATGCATACAAGGAGAGGATTGACAGATGTTGCCTGGTTCATTATAGCCAAAGATCTTCCGGTGTCCCAGTAAATTTGTCCCCCCCAGGGCCACATTTCCTAGGAAATATGTCCCCCTCTTCGGAAATTTGTCCCCCCCCGCAGAATGATTCCTTACAGGATAATTGATATACGTGTAATGTGGACAAAACTTTTTAAAAGTAAAAAATATATATTTCTGAATGATAAATTATAACAGCTAAATATATATTTAGATAAGAAACTCTTTTTTGCTTTCTAAAGAGCATGTTGGCTCGAGGTTAATGAAGGGCTCCGCGTGAAACGTCAGTATTTCGTTGTCGAAATTCTCGGCAGCTCACCATTTTCTTGCTTTGTTATTAATATAATAGTGTAGTTTGCCGTTTTTCAAAAAACGGTATATACGGAAGTATTTAGTATGCATGGTAGTCATGATTCGCAAACGCAGTAGACGCCTTTTTTCAATGAGCGATGACTCTCAAAAGCGATCCGTATTGGTCATACTGGTGTAGTAGCTGGGGGATAAGTGATGCTGCTGTCTGCCTAGGGTGAATTTTCGTCGACAAATAGTAACTTTTAGCTAACTAAACACTAATTTGCGGGGTAACACTGGCACAGGTAATTAAGCGGGAACATTATTTGACTGAAGTGCCGTTCGATCAGTCAAAAATGAGAAACCACTGTTTGGAAAGAGGAGAAATCTCCTCGTTCCCTCATACTTGTGAAACAGCCGCGTTAAATGCTAAGGAACCGCATGAATTAGTCATACAGACATTTTGTACGTGTTTTTTGCCAGAATATGGTGATATGGTTCAGTGTGATCTCTGTGACAACTGGTACCATCTTCCTTGTCTTAATTTAAGTTCTTTTCCTGAGAATGATCAGTCAAAACTTTGTAAAAATGATTAGTTTAGTGACAGTCCAATTAAGCCAAAGTTTTTATTAAATAAATAAGTTTGTATATTATTTATCATTCAGAAATATATATTTTTTACTTTTAAAAAGTTTTGTCCACATTACACGTATATCAATTATCCTGCAAGGGATCATTCTGCGGGGGGGCCAAATTTCCGAAGGGGGGGACATATTTCCTAGGAAATGTCACATTTCCTAGGAAATCTGTCCCGAGGGGGACACATTTTTGGGGGGGAAATATTTCCTGTGACACCGGTCCACTCAAGTCAGGACAGACGCTACGAAAATATCCACCAGAAATGTAAGAAGTTGACAAAACTAAAGCTATAAATTACCTAAATTTGAGTGAGGTAGTATTAGAATTCGATCATTTAAAAAAAGGGATGGGCACAATATGACTACGTCCGTCTCGATAATAATTCAAAATGAAGCCGGGAGATATTGGTAGTTTTATATTAAAAGACAACCTTAAGCGTATGGAAATCGACGCTGAAAAGTGGGAGGAATTTTCTGCTGATCGTAAAGGATGGAGAAAAGTATGCTTCTCCAACTTGTCTAAATTTGAAGAGAAGAGAAAAGAACACCATGATAAGCTACGGGCAAACATGAAATTACGTCAGCAGCTAAATCCTGTAGGTCTCGACCATCTCTGTACAGTTTGTTCGCTGCCAGATCAAAGGCTGGATTAGTTAGTCACTCCCGTGTACATAGAGTACCTGAACAAGTAAACCTAACGTGCAGCGTCTGCAATCGTCTGTGTAAAACCTCAGGTGGCCTTAACGTGCATATGCGTAGCCATCAAGTAAAGTAAACATCTTTCTAAATTTTTTTAAATGCTTTAGTTTGTTTTACCTGTCCAAAATAATTTTCTTTTTCCAGTTAGACTGGCTTATTTGGTATCATATATGTTTTTTACAATAGCTTTTAGGATTTTTGTTACCTACTGAACACTCATACGTCGTACTCGACGAGAGATTCCACCATATATATATATATGGCTGGCTGGCTGGCTGGATAGATGGATAGATGGATGGATGGATGCATGGATAGCAACGTTTCAGTTCAATCACTCAACCGTGCTATTTTTATAAGTAATAGCATAACATGTATAGGTTGATTAGTGATTAAATGTACCCGAAAGCCGAGGGAGGTTTAGGCTCTGATGGATAGCAACGTTTCAGTTCAATCACTCAACCGTGCTATTTTTATAAGTAATAGCATAACCTATATAGGTTGATTAGTGATTAAACGTACCCGAAAGCCGAGGGAGGGTTATAGGCACTGCGTATACCAGATTGCGTGCATCAATGAGATGCTAATGTGCATGTATATGCATGTGTATATTAACAAGGCAAAGCAAATAAGAAAAGACAGACTATTTACGTCTGAGCGTCGTTTTAATGGACAATGGTTAGAATGTCTTAACGTCTTCACATGCAATCGCCATAGCTCTCCCCTTCGTCTGGAGTTAGACAGAGCAAAATACTAACGTCTGCGTATTTCGAAAGCAAACTATATGGTCGGCAAAGAGTTGGTCAATGTTTAGAGCTTGTGTCTAAGGCCTAGGTCAACTAAACGTCGCTCTTCTCATACGCCGAACCCAATGCAAATCAGCATAAACAAAATACTTGAGAAGAACGACCTTTGACCCAGGCCTAACCGGTCATTATAAAGTTGAAATATAGTAAGGTTAAATATACTGCCAAAACAGAGAGCGTAGGAGTCTAACGTTTCGAGCGAAGACCCTTCATCATTATAAAGTTGCAAGTTCGAATCCTGTCCGGGGCTCAGAAATCTTTTCTGAGTATTCGAGCTTGACGAACGTTGTTGGAAATTTATAAAATCAGATCTCCTAATGGCTTCGCGTTAAAATGACACTTTAACATTAAGTGTTTACTTGGCCCCACCTTTAAGTTGATATGTAAAACTTCAATTCTCCAATAGAAAACCGAGCTCAGAGCACCTCGTGTCACTAAGACATGCAATATAAAGATGAAAAACAGATATAGGGAAAGCAAACATCGCGCATGAAGCTTTCTGAAAAATCAAGACAAGGCCAAAGTTCTGAATATTGTTCTAAAATATTACCTCGAAAAGAAATTTAGACTAAAGATGAATGCCACAATAAGAAGCTCGAATAGTACCGACATGATTGTTGAAAGTTGCTGGGATGGATTCGTTGTCCACAGACCGTCACCTTCTTTTATCCTCAACATTACCGTAGCTTCTGTTCTAAACACAACTATTGGTCTCATTGGAACCATCCTCAATTCGCTTGTGCTCTTCATTTTTTGGAAATCAGAGCAAATGAGAAAGAAAATATCCTATATGATGATCATAGTGTTGTCTTCAAATGATCTTGCAGTAGTAACAATTATTCCTGTATTGCTCTTGCTCCAGTCAGTTACCAACATTATCGGAGCACCAAATTGCCTGTACAATAAGTGTTATCAAATAGCAGGTCCCATAGTCTTAGGAATATCCGCCATAACTCTTTCGGTCATGCATATCGACAGGTACTTAGCAATAGTTCATCCCGTGTTTCATCGTGTTGCAATGACCAAGAAAAAATACATTTTAATATTGACTTCCCTGTGGTCCGTGGTCACAGTCTCCGTAGGAGTTCGTGTTATTTCCACAATGATTTCCAACATTATTTTCTCATTAATCTTAATCACGGTCATCTTCTCGACTTTATTTACGTATATATCAATCTTCGCCGTTGCAAGAAAGAAATCAAGAAAAGAAAATCCAGGAAATAACGACGCCGTTACAACGTTTTTACGCGAAATGAAGCTGGCGAAAACATATCTCATCATCGTTTCCATATGTTTTGTTTGTTATATTCCAATAGGAATCTCAGCTACATTATGGCTTTCAATGCAGAATGAAAAGCAAAGAGTGAATATCCTTATCCACATCTATCTCTGGTCGCCTTGTTTCTTTCTACTAAATTCAACCTTGAATTGTTTGGTGTTTTTCTGGTTAAACAGAGGACTCCGAAGAGAAGCTTCCAAAATCGTCAAAAGGTTTTCCAGTCGAGAATAACTTTCACAAAAATGTGCATCGTGTATTATATACAGTAGAGGTTTACATATGTTCGACAGACAGCTATAAACTAAACACAGAAAGAGTTCTGACCAATTAATGCAAAGTCAAAGAACAAGATTAGTATTGCTCAACCGCGTATACCATTCAAATATTATGTGTACATTCTAAGACCTGTACGTATATACTTGTATATAGGTTAACCCTGTTTCTAGATATCCCATATACTTGGCTAGATTAAATAGATGGTTGCCATTTTACTCAGTGGCGGATTACCAGTTTCTGGTCTTGTAGGCTAAATAAAATTCACGGGCTTCATAGTGCACTGTTCTATGAAAAAACTGATATCGATACCGTCTAAAGAGGTCGGAAATGCTATTTCCTGGAAGCATTTATTTCTAGATTTTGAAAGCTTGAGTTGGAATAACGGAACAAACGATCAGGTCTGTACTATACTATTGTAGAGGAAAATAAAATCTACGCAGCTTTTTATCTCACAGCTTTCTTATGTAATAACAAGAACAAATAAGTAAACATTTTACATGCATGATTCAACACTTGATGGACTTTCTCTTTATTAAAAATAAAAATAATAATGCTTATAAAAATGAATTCTCTGAAAATTACGGGCTTCTTGCAAGCGCGGGCCTGTAGGCTACTCAGCCTATACTTGGTAATCCGCCACTGATTTTACTCGTCGAGTGTAGACCTGGTAATCTGCCGGGTAAAGGGTGAAATATAACAATTTGTGGGTTACGCCATGTTTTTGTTCAATTTCTTTATAACTATATGTTATAATTATAGGGCCGCCACTTCTATTAGTCCAGTGGCGCTTTACTAATAATAATTATAAAAGTTCAATTAATTAGATGTAAACTTAAGAAAATTAAATAAAAATGTTAGATAGAAACTCAAAAAGCTTGTTAGTAGTTTACCCTTAAAAACGTTTAGGAAGTGGTCTGTCTCACCTCGTCTAATAAACTATTCCACAAAGTATAGGAGCACAAACAGAAAAAGCTGGAAACAGAAAGTAGTTTCTTAGAGAAAGGAATGTAAGACGCCAGAAGATTTGTAAGGGCTGTAGAAGATCTCTTATAGGTATAGAGCAGAGAAAGTGTCATTAAGTGCTTTGAAGGTTTGGACTAGAAGACACATGGAGAGTGACTAGAGTATAGTAGAGTGTGTTTATTTGAAAGTTAATATTTCGAGTAGTTTATAGCTTACAACTTCACGAAATTTACAAAGAATGGTATTTTAATTATGTTCTTGCCGCTCAGATGAATAAACCTGTGTAGTGAGCGGACCTTTAACACACACAACAGAGTTGGAGTGGATAACAATTTATTAAAACAAAGTACACTCTTATATAATATAACATTGCGTGGGAACCTCACCCAAAGTAGGAACTTTACATTTAACAGTTATACTATGAGCTCGAGTTGTATATGAGCTCATAGACAACGAGGCGCTCCGCCGAGTTGGCTATTAGTTCGTATACAACGAGAGCGAATGGTATAACTGTTTTATTATATAGCCAAGCACTATACAAGAGACAAAATTACATCGAAATGTTTGAAACAACAAACTTCCGGCATAGGCAACTAATACTTCCGCCATGCGTAATGATGCATTCACATAAAGTTTCTCGCTGAGCTGTTCGGTAAACAGCTAAGAAATGTTGTATAAATGTTGCTCGAGAGGCAAAAAATGTGTTAAGCAGATCAACAAAAAAGATTAAAAGGTACCTTTATGAAGTCAAAAGGTGGGTCAGTTGTTTATATTAGCGTTGCTGTCGTGAAAAAGGTTTTGATTTCATGCAAAAATGAAACTGAAACACCTTCGGCAGTGAAACTAAACTACTTAGTTGGTTGTTTTTGAAAAAGAACATGCTTTTTACTACTCCAAATGTTTATCTAAATAAAAAAGTCTCTTTACTGGTGATCTCCAGATGTGTGTTGTAAGCTTGATTTTAACCGTGAGTTTCTTTGTTTGGCAACAAATTAATAGCAACCCGTTAATTTAGTCGGGTTTTTTAAGTAAAAAGACGTAATTTTTAGGTGAATTTCACCATTTAACATGCTAAATTGTGTATTTGTTAATGTATTTTTACACAATGTTGTTTTTTTATACAGTGGTTTGAGGGTGTTGATGTTTTTCTGTATAAAAATCCGTCAATTTCAACTCTTTTCGGCAGTTTAAAAAAACATGCCGTCATCTTACCTCTACTAGCAGGATTATGAGCTGATAGCCTGGTAGTAGGGAACCAATCAGATTACGCAAAAGCTTATTTCCGATAGCAAGCTACATAATAATAAGTGATAGTTAAAATATGAGCGGCCGATCTTTATGGGCATGAATTATTAATGAATTTGATAAGTAATATTTAAATCTGATAAAACACTCCTGCTCGTGTTTTAAAACGACGAGGGCGCAGCACGAGTGTTTTAGATCTGATAAAACACGTGATGCGAGTGTTTTGAATGGCTTCAAAAACGATTCGTTATTGGATGTTATGTTCATTAGTATTCTTTATATAAAATTGTATGTGTATTCTTTCTGACGTCAAGAAGTTTTATCAGGTATAAAACCACGGACATGGTACTGATTTCCTTTGTGTTTTCCTCATGAATTATTAATGCGTTTTTGAACTTCATTTACATATTTCGTGATAACCACACCTAAAGACAAGTACATGAAGAACCATAAGGTTCCTACTACCTAACCCGATTATTATCACTATACGCAAGTTTAACATGTAACAACCTCAACACGCAACATCTGTGAGAAAGCTTTTGAAAAGGCTACAAGTATTGGCGAATGTAGCAGGCGGATAATAGATTTTACGGGTCGTATGCTTAATTGTGTAGCACCTTGAACTAAGGCGCGACTGTTTTATGTAATATTTCAAATGCTGTTGCTTATAGTTCGGTACAAATATTGCATCAATGTCATTAATAAGATGGTATTGTGGCTGTGGATCACAATACGAATGAATGTACATAAAATAAAGCTGTGAAATATTCAAATAAAGCTATAAGCGGCTGCGAGGGTTCCAGTTCAGTTTCCAGTTTTTAGGAGCCAAGCTGTGATTGGCTAATGCCTAATAGTCGGGAAAGGAATGTAGCGCTCAGGTAAGCGGCTGCGAGGTAGCCTAAGGATAGGTAGGTTTGATAAAAGAAGTCGTTAAAAGATAAGGATAGGTATATCTGATAAAAGAAGTCTTTATAAAGATGAATCCCACGAACTCACGAAGCGATTTCGTTGTCCACTTTGTTGTTTAGCTACGTTCGTGTCAGATTACTAAAGCCGCGTTTCGCTGGCTGTCTTTCTGGATTTTTCCTGGCGAAACCGTAAGCGTTAGAAAATTGCGATTTGTTTAGGCTATCAATTATATCATAGTGATGGTATAATCGACAAAAGATTGACGTAAACCTTGTAATTTTTGTCAAGAAACGAATTATATTTTAACTCTTTGTTCGTGTTTTATCGGGATTTACATCCACTCAAAAACTTGAATATCAATTCACAAGATGACGATTTTCGGATTATGTTTCATTCTTTACATCCACTCGTTCACAGTTAATTTTTCTTTCTCGTTCATTGTTAGTCAACGAGTGGATGTAAATCCCAATAAAACAGTCACGCGAGTGCTTTAATCCTTAAATAAATATATAACAATGAATGAGAAATAAAAATTAACTGTGAACGAGTGGATGTAAAGTAAAAAATTAACTGTGAACGAGTGGAAGTGTAACCAATGATATTAAAAAGGCCATGTATCACCGGGATTATTTAAAAAGAATGATGGTAAAACATGGCTCCTCGTGTTATCACGAGGCATATAAAAAACAAAAAAATATAGTTAATAGAAAAATCAAGAATGCCAAGTCATTATATTATGAGAGCAATATAAAAAATCAAAAAGAAAATCCTAGAGAAATGTGGAAATATATAAACCAATTAACAGGTAAATGTTCAAAAACAACAGATGTTTCTAACCTAGATTTTGATGACAAAAAGATTACCGAGGAAAAAGAAATTGCAAATTCCTTCAATCAATATTTTGCAGGGATTGGCGAGAAACTTTCAAGTGAAATCCCACCATCAAACAAGAATTATGCAGACTATTTAAAACCTACAGAAAGCAGATTTGAATTTAACCTTATATCGGAAGATGAAGTTTCAACAGCATTATCTAATTTGAAAAATAACAAAAGTTCGGGATTAGATAGAATATCTCCTAAACTTCTTAAGGATTCTCGTCAGGTTATTACACCTACTTTAACTCTGATATTTAACCAATCTTTAATACAAACAATTTTCCCTGATGACTGGGCACTCGCCAGAGTATCTCCCATTTTTAAGGCAGGCTGTAAAAGTGATTGTGGCAATTATAGGCCAATATCGGTCTTATCTATTGTTACAAAAGTATTTGAAAAAATGATTTACAAACAAATTATTGACTATTTAAATAATAACAATCTAATAAGTAAATTTCAAGCCGGCTTTAGAAAAGGCTATTCTACATTAACATCTTTATTGGGCGTTACAAATGAATGGCTACTTAATATAGATCGAGGTCTTATAAATGGCGTCTTATTTCTAGATCTAAAAAAGGCCTTCGATACAGTAAATCATGAGATACTTCTTGGAAAACTAAAACTATATGGTTTCCAAGGGGCATCTCTAAAATGGTTTAATTCATATTTAAAAAATAGAAGACAAGTTTGCAAAATTAAGCAAAGTATATCGTCCATCAGAAGTATCCGATGCGGGGTTCCACAAGGATCAAATTTGGGACCGCTTCTCTTCTTAATTTACATTAATGACCTTCCTAATTGTCTTGATGATTCCATGCCTAGCATGTTTGCTGATGATACAAATGTATCAGTCAATGGAAAAACAATCGATATAACTCAAGAAAAATTAAATTCTGAATTATGCAAAATAGAAAATTGGCTAGTAGCAAATAAATTAACTCTAAACATTGACAAAACAGAATATATGATTATTGCATCAAAGCATAACATATCGATTATCGAAACTGACCCGATCATTAAAATTGGAAATAATTTTGTCAAACGTGTAACAAAAACAAAAAGTCTTGGAATCATCATTGATGAAAAACTAGCTTGGAAAGAACAAGTAAATAACATCAGTAAGAAAGCATCTAGAGCAATAGGTGTTCTAAGATTATGCAAACCTTATGTTTCTAAAGATACTTTGGAAACAATGTATAAAGCATTAGTCCTACCACATTTCGACTATTGTTCCCTGGTCTGGGGAAATTGCTCAGCAACTCTAAAATCTTCACTGCAAAAACTTCAAAATAGAGCAGGAAGAATAATAACAGGAGATACCTATGATGTGCGTTCATGGGAAATCTTAAGAAAATTAGGCTGGGTAGAACTAGAAAAACGAAGAAATGCTAAAATGCAAAATTACATGCAAGATGTGATGAGAGGAAATTGTCCAACTATAATTTACGAACTTTTTAAAACATGCAACAATGTTAATTATAATTTAAGAAGCAATAATAAATTACTGATGTTATCTAAACCAAATACTAATTCCATGAAGCGAAGCTTTAGTTATTTAGGGGCTAAGGTTTGGAATCAATATTCAGTTAATTAAATTGACACATTGTTTACCTTTTTATTAATATTACAAAACAAATTCAAAAAAATGTATATATATATATGCTGTATGTGTAAAATAGTTGGGTTTTTTTTTTTTTGTTTTTATACAAAATTTTTTAGCTTGTAAATATTTAAAGATAGCACGGCCCTTTTAAAAACAACGTAAGTTGAAAGGCTTACCGTGCATAAATAAATTTAAATCAATCAATCAATCAATCAAACTCTGGGCCCATGCGCACTTCACGCTATCTGAATGTATTTCACCGATGCTGTCCCACATGCGGTTGTCACCGACGATCGCATGTGTATAAGTAATTGATGAAATTCATTCAGATTGTTCCAAGCTACACTGATGAGCTGTTGTACAGCGAAACACCGTGTCTGTAGATTGAACTATGTACGCTCCTTCACTTCGGTGTTGTTGAGCACTCTGCGAAGTTGCCGTGGGTACCTATTAGCGATAATGCGACGCTCACTACCCTTGTGGAAGTTTGAGCACTCTGGGCCCATGCGCACTTCACGCTATCTGAATGTATTTCACCGATGCTGTCCCACATGCGGTTGTCACCGACGATCGCATGTGTATAAGTAATTGATGAAATTCATTCAGATTGTTCCAAGCTACACTGATGAGCTGTTGTACAGCGAAACACCGTGTCTGTAGATTGAACTATGTACGCTCCTTCACTTCGGTGTTGTTGAGCACTCTGCGAAGTTGCCGTGGGTACCTATTAGCGATAATGCGACGCTCACTACCCTTGTGGAAGTTTGAGCACTCTGGGCCCATGCGCACTTCACGCTATCTGAATGTATTTCACCGATGCTGTCCCACATGCGGTTGTCACCGACGATCGCATGTGTATAAGTAATTGATGAAATTCATTCAGATTGTTCCAAGCTACACTGATGAGCTGTTGTACAGCGAAACACCGTGTCTGTAGATTGAACTATGTACGCTCCTTCACTTCGGTGTTGTTGAGCACTCTGCGAAGTTGCCGTGGGTACCTATTAGCGATAATGCGACGCTCACTACCCTTGTGGAAGTTTGAGCACTCTGGGCCCATGCGCACTTCACGCTATCTGAATGTATTTCACCGATGCTGTCCCACATGCGGTTGTCACCGACGATCGCATGTGTATAAGTAATTGATGAAATTCATTCAGATTGTTCCAAGCTACACTGATGAGCTGTTGTACAGCGAAACACCGTGTCTGTAGATTGAACTATGTACGCTCCTTCACTTCGGTGTTGTTGAGCACTCTGCGAAGTTGCCGTGGGTACCTATTAGCGATAATGCGACGCTCACTACCCTTGTGGAAGTTTGAGCACTCTGGGCCCATGCGCACTTCACGCTATCTGAATGTATTTCACCGATGCTGTCCCACATGCGGTTGTCACCGACGATCGCATGTGTATAAGTAATTGATGAAATTCATTCAGATTGTTCCAAGCTACACTGATGAGCTGTTGTACAGCGAAACACCGTGTCTGTAGATTGAACTATGTACGCTCCTTCACTTCGGTGTTGTTGAGCACTCTGCGAAGTTGCCGTGGGTACCTATTAGCGATAATGCGACGCTCACTACCCTTGTGGAAGTTTGAGCACTCTGGGCCCATGCGCACTTCACGCTATCTGAATGTATTTCACCGATGCTGTCCCACATGCGGTTGTCACCGACGATCGCATGTGTATAAGTAATTGATGAAATTCATTCATTCAGATTGTTCCAAGCTACACTGATGAGCTGTTGTACAGCGAAACACCGTGTCTGTAGATTGAACTATGTACGCTCCTTCACTTCGGTGTTGTTGAGCACTCTGCGAAGTTGCCGTGGGTACCTATTAGCGATAATGCGACGCTCACTACCCTTGTGGAAGTTTGAGCACTCTGGGCCCATGCGCACTTCACGCTATCTGAATGTATTTCACCGATGCTGTCCCACATGCGGTTGTCACCGACGATCGCATGTGTATAAGTAATTGATGAAATTCATTCAGATTGTTCCAAGCTACACTGATGAGCTGTTGTACAGCGAAACACCGTGTCTGTAGATTGAACTATATATATATATATATATATATGATTTAGACTAAGATGAACGCCACAATCAGAAGCAGCTCGAACAGCACCGAAAGTTGCTGGGATGGATTCGTTTTCCACAGACCGTCACCTTCTTATGTCCTCAACAATATCCTAGCTTCGGTTGTAATCACAACTCTTGGTCTCATTGGATTATCCTCAATTCGCGTGCGCTCTTCATTTTTGGGAAATCACAGCAAATGAGAAAGAAAATATGCTTCATGATGATCATAGTGCATGTTGTCTTCAAATGATCTTGCTGTAGTAACAATTATTCCTGCATTTCTCTTGCTTCAGTCAGTTACCAACATTATCGGAGGACGGAATTCGGCCTGTACAATATGTATTATCAAATAGCAGGTCTCATAGTCTCTGGGATATCCGCCATGACTCTTTTGGTCATGAATATCGACATGCAGGTACTTAGCGATAGTTCATCCCTTGTTTCATCATGTTGCAATAACCAAGAAAAAATACATGCTAATATTGATTTCCCTGTGGTCTTTGGTAACAGTCCCTGTATAGGAGTTCGTGTTATTTCGCCAATGATTTCCAACATTATTCTCTCATTAATCTTCATCACGGTCATCTTCACGACTGTATTTACGTATATATCAATCTTCGCCGTTGCAAGAAAGAAATTAAAAGAAAACCCAGGAAATAACGACGCCGTGAACAACCAAGACACATCTAACAACCTTGCAACGTTTTTACGCGAACTAAAGCTGGCAAAAACATATCTCTTAATCGTTTTCATATGCTTTACTTGCTATTTTCTATCAGGAATCGTGGGCTTATTATGGCTTCCGTTGCAGAATGAAAAGCAGACAGTGAATATCCTTATCCACATCTATCGTTGGTTGCCTTGTTCTACTGAATTCGTCCTTGAATTGTTTGGTGTTTTTCTGGTTAAACAGAGAACTCCGATCGAAAAGAAGCTTCCAAAATCGTCAAAACGCTTTTCAGTGGAGAATAATTTTCACAAAAATGTGCATATGTATATACAGTAGAGGTTTACATATGCTCGACAGACAGCTATAAACTAAACACAGAAAGAGTTCTGACCAATTAATGCAAAGTCAAAGAACAAGTTTAGTATTGCTCAACCGCGTATACCATTCAAATATTATGTATAAGTAAGACAAAAAACTTGTACATTCTAAGACCTGGACATTTACTTGTATAGGCTAACCGTGTTTCTAGATATCCCATTTACTTGGCTAGATTAACTCATTCCTGCCCGAGGGCTTCCCCAGAGGTGAATAAAATCGTCTGGCGTTAGCCAGAATAAAAATACTAAAGACCAATTCGGACAGGAAAGAGTTAAACTTAAATATAATTTGGGGTTACACCATGTTTTTATTCAATTTCTTTATAACTAGCGTATATAGCACCGCTTCTATAAGTCCATGCAGTAGCACATAATATAATTATAAAAGTTCAATTAATTAAATGTAAATTTAAAAAACAAAATAAAAAGTTCAGATACAAATTCAAAAAGCTTGTTCGTATCAAAATGTTTTAAGTTTACTCTTAAAAAAGTTTAGTAAAGTGGTCTGTTTCACATCATGTAGCAAGGGTGGCGGAACCACGGGGCTAGGGGGGCTATAGCCCCCCTAGAAGACGCATCTAGGGGGGCTAAGCCCCCCTAGCCAGTAGCCAGCACACACCCACATACACAGTACGCTGATACACAGAATATATACTTCTGAGTTCTAACTTCTGTGACCTGTCAACTACTCCAAAACTGAACTTACCTGTTGTAAACACTGATCTATAAACACAAGAAAAATTTTAGATTCTGTTCGAAAGTGCTCTTAAAATGCAGGAAAGGACATTTTAGAACCCAAATTTGGGGGGAGCACGCCACAGGACATGTCAAAGTTTACGACCACGCCCCTTTAACCGGTGGTTTTTCCCCCAGCTCCCCTACTTTCAAAGATGTTCCGCCTCCACTGTCATGTAGTAAACTATTCCACAAAGTATAGGAGCACAGACAGAAAAAGCCCTGACATACCATACCAAGACTTCAGTTGAATTTGGGAACAGAAAGTAGTTTCATAGAAAAAGGAACGAAGAGTGCAAGAAGGTTTGCAAGGGCCGTAGTAGCCTCCTCTGCAGGCTTCTCTTTCCTCTTCGCGTGCGTGCAAAAGCGCGGGGGGTTGGGGAGCAATTGAGGCAACAGGAAAGCTGAGAGATACCTGCCGAAATCCGAGCATTGTGGACACGTCGCGTCCTGCCTCCTCCACAGGCCCTATTGCATCATGGACAGGTCACACACGCCGAATTTAGGGCCTGCAAGATCCTGTAAAAAATTTGGCAAAACTTGGCACGGAATAAATTTGCATAATTAACTACCATTGTTAATAGCCATGGCTATATCCGAACATTTTGAAGGCCATTGAAGACTTATGACATACGAATCCTAGCTTTAAAATGCAGGAATTGTTGAAGAAAGCAATTACGGTTGAACTTTGTCAACTTTCGGCCGGAATAATCAACGAAAATACACTTTAGTCTACCCAGAGACTCTTTGGTTTATACTTTTTCGGTTTCCACAACAACTGAAACTTGAATTACGCTACACTATAGCCTACAATTTAACAAAATTAAATCTCATTAACTCTTGGTCAGTTGACAGTCTTCGATAGCTAAATAAACCAAAATACGAAAAACCTGTTACTTTCCTGACCGTCGAATTTGCTTTTGTTCGGCAGATATTTTCCCCTTCAATTCCTTTTTGTCGCTAAAAATATTATTGGCAGAAGGTCGGTAATTCTAAAACATATTGGTTTCTTCATTGTCATGATCTGTAAGAAAGTTTAGACCGAATTTCCTGGTGGGTCACAGTGTTTAAAGAACTTGGACGTACGTTTGTCGAACAGCGGCCGGAAAAAATTTGCAGGCCCTCTCAAAACTATCGCCTCTAGGGCCTAGTCTCGCTGTGCATAATGGGATCAGTCACCATTTTGTTTACAGGATCTGGCAGGCCCTCTCAACAGTGTGACCTGTCCATGATGCAATAGGGCCTGTGGAGGAGGCAGCGTCGCGTCACCTAAATGGACCTGGTACCCATGCAGGGAAAATTGGACATTAATTATTTACAGTATGCTGACGACACTACAATATACAAGCATTGTAAAAGTCAGCATTGTGACGGTTGCAAAATGTGACATTTACATAAAACAGGCTGAAATATCTCTGCAAGAACGAAGCAAGGAAACGAAAAACTTCTAAATATGTTACTCTATCATTTTATAAGTGTTCCTTCAAATAAGACAAACTTACTTTTCGTTTCATAGGCACTTTAAAGAAGAAAGATGAAAAAGAAGAAAGGTGAAATTACTCTCGCCGTTTCTACCGACTATTCTAAAGCATTTGATACTGTCGACTTTTTGGTTATTTTTAAAAAAAATTCTATGCTTGGTTTTTCAAAAAATTTTCTCTACTGGACACACAACTATGTAACAAATCGACAACAATTTGTTCAGCTGAAATTCTCCCAGTGTTGTTTGGAGTTCCTTGCAGGGATCGATTCTCGGTCCCGTTCTATTTAATCATTTACAGTATGCTGACGACGCTACAATATACAAGCATTGTAAAGTCAAAGATCTGGATCAATGCATGTGGAAATTGAAAGTAAAGTAGTACAAGTAAACGACTGGTCGAGAGATCCGAATCTATTGCCTAATTCTACTAAAACAAAATTATTTAATGGTCTTCTCTACTACTCAAATATCTACAACTCATCAACTCGATGCATCAGACCTGGTGAAAGTTAAATTTAAAACATCCTGGAAAGTCCTAGGCATGGAGTTTAGTGAACATCTGCAATGGAACGTTCATCTAGAAGAACTTATTAGATTTTGTTATATACCAAAGACTTTCGTTTGCCAAAGATGAAATCCAATTGGTCAAATCATGGTCACGTGTTGTTTAACAAACTCAATGTTTCTTTCTGCCGAGGGAAACATTGCAATGTTTCCCTCTGACGTCAGCTTTAATCATGCGTTGTTCACGTGAATACACAATGATTGTTGCATCAGATCAAGAACTTTGGACTTTTCGGAACATTTTGAAAACAAGAGCTGTTTCGAGCTTAATGTTTGGTACGAAATAGTCCATTTTCCAAAGGAAAGAATATCTATACATATCTTCAAAGAAGGTCTGAAGAAAATCTGGATAAATTTAAAGCTGTTCTTTGTACTTGTTGAGTCTGGTGACATTGAAGCCTTCGGGTCCGTAAAACTCGATGTTTCCCTCGGCGCCAGTCAACAAGTGTATAATGTTATTCTACACTAGTTTGTCTTCGGTATTTAGGGGCAGATTACATGAGCCGGGCTAGCCCGGTTAACTTGGCTCACGCGATTGATTAGGATTTCACTGTGGATTTGAAACTCGCATAAACTAAATCTACAAAGAAGAATTGGTTTAGTTTAGATGTAAACGAATCCTAACGTTGATTAAAATTTCTTGTTGTGGCCGAGGAAAGAATTTCGTGACACGAATCTAGCCCGGCTCATATAATCAACCCCTTAAGAAGATTCATTGACGTCAATGACGTGAGCCAACAGCTTGTTGTTATTGCTCTGAGCAATATTAACTATGCTCTGAGGAAGGCCTGAGTCAACAGGCCGAAAGTTTACCAAATAAATATTTTACATGGTGTTTCCACAAAACTTATTTATATTACATTATCGTCATGAAAACTTTCAAAGAATTAAATTAAACCTGTTTCTAGATATCCCATATACTTGCCTAGATGAACCTTAAATATAACACAATTCGTGGGTAATTACGACACATGTTTCTATTCATTTTCTTTTTTAAATTAAACCTATTTATTCAATTTCTTTAGATTAAACTTGCCTCCACAACAGAGATAAAAGGCGCGTGCAATTATATACATGTTCACGCACATAGTTTTTTTAACAACAAGAAATGTTCAACACTGCCTACGCAGCACGCTACTTTTATTTCACTATTCAGAGTTTTTTTAGTAAAGTATATAGCATTAGAATTCGATCATTTTAAAGAAGGATTGGCACAATATGACAAAACTAACTGTTGTCCATACAATATAATTAAAGATATAAACTCGATAGAAATTTGACCTTCGGTTTACCTTCATATTAAACTTGGGTATAGATTAAACGAAATAAGAAAATTAAACAAGTCAAGTTAAAATGGTATTTCGATTTCGTAAAAATGAATTTACCGCGACAGAAGTTTAAGCACGACAGTTACTCATTGCAGGTGGTTTATTTGTTTACGGTTTCTGAAAGTCGATTATTATATAATTATACTCTAATTGACATTCAAATGCAAAAAGAAAAACATATGGGCCATACTAAAAACACTAATTTCGCTTCGTCGTTCTTTCGTGAAAAATTATCCCACCCTTATATATAGTCTGTTCGCAAAAACCTCGCTCCATCTGTACTGAAAGAGCGGGGCCAGGATAATTTTGTGGTATATACAGTAATTAAAGGTCTCCGGCTTGGTCAATAAGCTTTTAACTGTAGTGTTCAAATATTATGTGACGTATAAGATAAAATATTTGTACATTCTAAGATCTCTTCCATAAATTGCAATCCCACTCTCTTATCACATTGAAAGTCCAGACATCTCGCATATCACAAGAAAGGAACTAAAATTTTGAAGAAAATACACCGGGACCAACCTAAAACGTGAAGTTCTGCGAATATAGTTCTCAAATTATCTCGATATAAAAAATTCACAGTTTAAGATGAACGCCATATGGAGCTCAAACATTACCGACATGATTGTTGAAAAATGCTTGGGTGGATTCATTGTCCACAGACCGTCACCTTTTTATGTCCTCAACACTACCATAGCTTCTGTTCTAAGCACAACTATTGGGCTCATTGGAACCATCCTTAATTCACTTGTTGTGTTCATTTTTTGGAAGTCACAGAAAATGAGAAAGAAAATATCCTCTATGATGATTATGGTGTTGTCAGCAAATGATCTTGCAGTAGTAACAATTAATCCTGCATTATTCTTGCTCCAGTCAGTTACCAACAACATCGGAGCACCAAATTGTCTGTACAATATGTGTTATCAGGTAATTGGGTTTTCGCTTGCAGGAATATCCACGATGACTCTATTGGTCATGCATATCAACAGGTACTTAGCGATAGTTCATCCCGTGTTTCATCGTGTTGCAATGACCAAGAAAAAATACATTTTAATAATGATTTCTCTGTGGTTCGTGGTCACAGTCGTCACAGCAGTTCGAGTTATTTCGCCACTCGTTTCCAACATTATTCTTGCCCTATCCGCCATTACCGTCGTCTGCATGACTTTATTTATTTATGTGTCAATCTTCGCCGTTGCAAAAAAGAAACTAGTCAACGTAGACCCAATAAATAACAACGGTTCGTCCAAGAACTTTGCAATCTTTAAACGCGAACTAAAGGTGGCAAAAACATCTCTCTTAATTGTTTTCATATGCTTTGCTTGTTATTTCCCGATAGCAGTCATGTTCGCAATATGGTTTCCATTGCACAATGAAAAGCAGACACTGAATATTCTTATCAACGTCTATCCTTGGACGTCTTCTTTGGTTCTAGTAAATTCGACCTTGAATTGTTTGGTGTTTTTCTGGTCCAACAGAGAACTCCGAAAAGAAGCTTCCAAAATCGTCAAAACGGTTTCCCGCCGAGAATAACTTATAGTAGATGCATTTATATATGTTAAACAACATACATGTAACTTATGTTATGATTAACTCTAACGGTTAAAATGCATTTATTTTGTTCTTGACACTCCCCTTATTCTCTCGTTTATTCTTTTGTTTGGCGTCCGATATATCGGACACTGAGCGTTAAAAGGTTAAGCTTTTGCAGATTATCCTCGTCTATCCTTGGACGGCTTCTTTAGTTCTAGAAAATTCGACCTTGAATTGTTTGGTGTTTTCTTGGTCAAATAGACAACTCCGAAAAGAAGCTTCCAAAATCATCAAAACGTCTTTCAGTCGACAATACCTTTCACAAAGTGTACATATATATACTAGAGGTTTACATATACGCTCAACAGACAGCTGTATACCTTCGTTAGATTAAGCCTTACATTGTAGATTATTGCTTGATTAATTAACGTTTCTTTCTACAAACTATACTGACAATTAACTAAACACAGAACGAGTTCTTACCAATTCAACAAACAGTTATACATTGAATGACTTGATTCATCATCATCATCTTTATTTGCCACAAAAAATTTTTTTAATTATTTACATGAAAAGAATAGAGTGGCGAGGAGACCTCATGAAACCACCAGGCTTATGTTCTGAAGTCACCTCGTAAATTTAATATTTTACTTACTTATAACAATGCATATGTGCGGCGTGAAAATTAACTTAAAAGAAATTCTATCATAGCTCTTTTAAAACTTGAAAGACTGAGTAAATCTTTTAAACGTTGTGGTAAAGAATTCCAAATTTTCGGGCCTTGGTAAAGTATCGTGAATTTTTTAAGATTGGTACGACAAGCATGAGGTCGATAATTTTGTGCTGATCTGATGTTGTAATTATGGACTTGGCTGCTACATATAAACAAATTAAGGAACATCGGTGGTAATATTTGATTATGATAGCAAAACATAAATTTAGCTATGTGGAATGAAGTAACTTTAAATATATCTAATATACCTAATTGTAAAAACAGAGGGGCTGAATGGGCTCGGAAGTGTGAATTAGTTATAACTCGCACAGCACGTTTTTGTAAGTAAAATATTCTATTTAAATTAGTTACATATGTAGATGACCATGCTAAGTTACAATAAATAATGTATGGGGTAAATTAGAGTATAGTATAGCAATAATTTAGTTTTAGTTGACAAATAAAAGCGAGACCTGTGTATTATACAGACTGATTTGGAGACTTTTTTACAAACATGAGAAATATGGGTTTTCCAGGTAAGATGTTCGTCTATGTATACTCCTAGAAATTTAATAACCTTTTCTTGTTTGAGTATTTCATTACCATATCGAAGAGTAAAGTCATTGGCAATTCTGTTTTTGTTTGATTTGAAAATGATCTAATTAGTTTTTTTATATTGACAGAAAGTTTATCACATTTCATCCAAACATCAAATTTATGCCAATAATTCCTTTATTACAGACTCTAGATATATATTGGGTAGATTAAACGAAATAAGAAAATTAAACAAGTCAAGTTAAGTTAAAATGGTATTCCGATTTCGTAAAAATGAATTTACCGCGACAAAAGTTTAAACACGACAGTTACTCATTGCAGGTGGTTTAGTTGTTTACAGTTTTTTGAAAGTCGGTTATTATATATACTCTTGACATTCAAATGCAAAAAGAAAAACATGGGCCATACTAAAAACCCTAATTTCGCTTGGTCGTTCTTTCCGGAAAAATTATCCCACCCTTATATATATAGTCTGTTCGCATAACCTCGCTCCTTCGTCGCTCGATCTGTACTGAAAGAGCGGGGTCAGGATAATTTTGTCGTATACAGTAATTAAAGGTCTCCGGCTGGGTCAATAAGCTTTTACCTGTAGCGTTCAAATATTATGTGACGTATAAGATAAAATATTTGCACATTCTAAAATCTCTTCCATAAATTGCAATCCCACTCTCTTAGCACATTGAAAGTTCAGACATCTCGCATATCACAAAAAAAGAACTAAAATTTTGAAGAAAATACACCGGGACCAACCCAAAATATTCTGCGAATATACTAGTTCCTAAATTATCTCGACATAAAGAAATTCACAGTTTAAGATGAACGCCATATGGAGCTCAAACAGTACCGACATGATTGTTGAAAAATGCTGGAGTGGGTTCGTTGTCCACAGACCATCACCTTCTTACGTCCTCAACACTACCCTATATAGCTTATCTGTTCAGCACAATTTTGCACTCGCATTAATTGTTTTTGCTTTATTCTCTCGTTTATTCTTCTGTCTTTGGCGTCCGATATATCGGACACTGAGCGTTAAGCTTTTGCAGATTATTCACGTCTATCCTTGGACGGCTTCTTTGATTCTACTGAATTCGACCTTGAATTGTTTGTTGTTTTTTTTTGGTCAAATAGACAACTCCGAAAAGACGCTTCCAAAATCATCAAAACGTCTTTCAGTCGAGAGTAACTTTCGTTTAGTGTACATGCATATGTACTGTATATATATATATATATATATATATATATAGTTAAATCTACAGACACGGTGTTTCGCTGTACTACAGCTCATCAGTGTAGCTTGGAACAATCTGAATGAATTTCATCAATTACTTATACACATGCGATCATCGGTGACAACCGCATGTGGGACAACCGCATGTGGGACAGCATTATATATATATATATAATGCTGTCCCATATATATATATATATAATGCTGTCCCATATATATATATATATATATATATATATATATATATATATATATATATATATATATATATATATATATATATATATATATATATATAGCAGAGGTTTACACATGCTCACCAGACAGCTATAACTTTGTTAGATTAAGGCTATACGTTTACACGGTATCGGACGAATTCGAGACGGGTGTCGAATTCGTCCTTTTTCGCCGTGTAAACAGGCGAAACCGTGCTAATTCGAGACCGGTTCCGAATTTTTCTTCCATGTAAACAGGCGGAAGCGTACTAATTCGAGACCGGTTACGAATTCGTCCGTGTGAACGGGGTCTAAGCTTTAACTATTGTAGCTTTAAAATATTGCTTGATTAATTAATGGTGCATGCTTTCTACAAACTACTGACAATTAACTAAACACATAAGGAGTTCTGACCAAATAAAGGCAAAGAACAAGTTTAGTATTGCTCAACCGCCGAACCATTCAAATATTATATATAAAATAAAAGATTTGTAATTATAGAAACTAAGATTTCAATATATACTGCAGAGTCTGTTTATTTGAAAGCTAATATTTCGTGTAGTATAGTCTAGAACTTCACGAAATTTACGAAGAATACTATTTTCATCATGCTATTTGTTGTTCAACATCTTCATCTTGCATGAGGACGCTACCAGCGTACCTCACTCAAGATACTTGAATGCGAAGTGTCTGTACACTTGCTACAAAACTGATATCAGTGTCTGTATAAATGTGATACAGAATTGATGTTTTATTAAACACTTCTGTATCACTTTTACAGACACTGATATCAGTTTTGTATCGGGGTAAACAGACATTGATTAAACCTTTATTTCTTTTGAATTTTCCTCAATATATATAGTCTTGATGTGGGATATACCAACACTGCTCTAATATAGACAATCACTCATATCGTCATGAACTTGACCGGCATTTGGCTTCACCGTGCTGACAAACCCCCAATGAATGCGAAACAGCTGTCCACAGTTGCCAAATGGATTATACACTGCTCAAGCTATATACTGTCAGTCCGTGCTCATTCAGCATCGCATGAGGAATCACTGAGTCGGTCAAATGACGACAATGTTTGGGTGATTTTTAACCGGGCTAGCCCGCCTTATACGAACAGCCCCTTAGTCCAAGTTTTAAGTGTGTGATATGTAATAGATAAATCCCGAGAACGAGGGATGTATGCTATATGCGTCCTCGGGCTTCAAGTTCACCAACTATTTTAGCGATATACTCTGTTTTAGCCGAGAAAATCGAAGCTAAAGTTTATGTAAATCAGGACGATTCTGTATCCGATTTACAACCTCTGCTACGGTATTGATTTCTTTTGTGTTTTCCTCATGAATTATTAATGAGTTTTTTAAATATATATATCGTGCACCGTCATTATTTTAATGCGACAGTTAAAGATATTATATTCTTGGCCACCAGTTATATACAAGTTGATATATGTAAAACAGTAGAGCAAGCTTTAAACAGCTGCATGGTGTCACAAGTTAAGTGCATGCAGAAAAAGTCGAAGAAAAGACAGCGAAAACAAACTTCTCAAAGAAAAGCTTGCTCAAAAATCAAGCTAAGCCAAGCCAAGCCAACGACGAGTTAATATTGTTCAACTCAGCTACATATACGGCTAGAAAGTAACTAATTTAAATAGAATATTTTACTTACAAAAACGTGCTGTGCGAGTTATAACTAATTCACACTTCCGCGCCCATTCATGTCAGCCCCTCTGTTTTTACAATTAGGTATATGTAATAGATACAGCATGAGCAGTCGAGCTGTATCTGATTTACAAGGCGAGCCGTCGTAAATCAGATACAGCTCGGATGCGAATGCTGTATCTTTCTTAAAATACAAATGCATCTAAGTAATCAAGTTCACCAATTATTTTGGGGATACGGTCTGTTTTAGCCGAGAAAATCAAAGCTAAATTTATGTAAATCAGGACGATGCTGTATCCGATTTACAACCACTGCTACCTGTATCCGATTTACAACCACTGCTACGGTATTGATTTCTTTTGAATTTTCGTCATGAATTATTAATGAGTATTTTAATTAAAGTTACTTCATTCCACATAGCTAAATTTATGTTTTGCTATCATAATCAAATATTACCACCGATGTTCCTTAATTTGTTTATATGTAGCAGCCAAGTCCATAATTACAACATCAGATCAGCACAAAATTATCGACCTCATGCTTGTCGTACTAATCTTAAAAAGTTCACGATACTAATTTACCAAGGCCCGAAAATTTGGAATTCTTTACCACAACGTTTAAAAGATTTACTCAGTCTTTCAAGTTTTAAAAGAGCTATGTGATAGAATTTTTTAAGTTAATTTTTCACGCCGCACATATGCATTGTTATAAGTAAGTAAAATGTTAAATTTACGAGGTGACCTCAGAACATAAGCCTGGTGGTTTCATGAGGTCTCCTCGCCACTCTATTTTTTCTCATGTGAATAATTTAATCTTTTTTGTGGCAAATAAAGATGATGATGATGAAGATGATGATGAAAGAATTTCCGAAAAAATCAAATTAAGGATGAACGCCACAGGAAATCCAAACAGTACCAATATGGTTGTTGAAAGATGCTGGGATGGGTTCGTTGACCACAGACAGTCATCTTCCTATATCGTCAACAATATCCTAGCTTCTGTTCTACACACAACTGTTGGGCTCATTGGAACGATCCTTAATTCGCTCATGCTCTTCATTTTTTGGAAATCAGAGCAAATGAGAAAGAAAATATCCTATATATGATGATCATGGTGTTGTCTTCAAATGATCTGGCAGTAGTAACATGCGATTGTTCCTTCATTGCTCTTGCTCCAGTCAGTTACCAATATTATCGGAGCGCCAAACTGTCTGTACACCAAGTGCTATCCAAATAACAGCTCTTATACTTTCAGGGATGTCCACCGTGACTCTTTCTCTCAAGAATATCGAAAGATACTTAGCCATAGTTCATCCCGAGTATCATCGTGTTGCCACATCCAAGAAAAAATACATTTCAATTCTGATTTCGCTGTGGTCCATGATCACAGTCGTCGCAAACAACGCCGTGAACAACCGACAGCAGTCGGGTTAGCATTATGGATTCCATTGCAGAATAAAAAGCAGATACTGAATGTCGTTATCCATTTCTATCCTTGCATGCATGGGCGCCTTCTTTGCTTCTTCTTTTGGAGTTTTCCCGTTAAAGGAATAAGCAAATTCGACGTTGAATTGTTTGGTGCCTTTCTGGTCAAATAGACAACTCCGAAAAGAAGCTTCCAAAATCATCAAAACGTCTTTCAGTCGACAATAACTTTCACAAAGTGTACATATATATATATATATAGTAGACGTATACGCCCAACAGACAGCTATACCTTTGTTAGATTAAGCTTTAAATAGTATAGATTATTGCTTGATTAATTAATTAACGATTCTTTCTACAAACTATACTGCATACAATGACCTAAACACAGAAAGAGTTCTTACCAATAAAGGCAAAGAACAAGTTAGACTTTCTCAAAGTCCTTTTCAAACATTTTTGACCTTTCGGTTCCTCGTTGAAAAGGACTTTTCCCACCTGCATCGCGCCAAAATTCACCGGTGAATTTTTCGACCGGTGACGTAATTCGGGCTAATAATTATATTCACGCTAAATTGCTATGCAAGTGCTATCTTTGGAAGTTGGAGTTAAACAGACTCTTGAAAACGTTTTAGTAGGGGTAGAACCACTTTCCATTGCATGTACGACAACCCGAAACACGTCAAACAGGGCGATGTACATTTCAGCGATTTCCCGCCAGAATATTTAATAAGATTCAAAAACCTGCAGGCGAAACAAGTCCGTCTCTTTCCTCCGGCTTTTCCGCTCTCCCGCCTTTCCACCCGCCCGCAAAAACTAGCGCTAAGAGGCGGACTTGGAGCAAGTCTAAGAACAAGTTTGATATAGCTCAACTGCACTATTCACATATTATGTATATACCGCTAAGTATATATAAGACAAGTTCACCCTTTGTTTCATCGTGTTGCAATGACCAAGAAAAAATACATTTTAATAGTCGTCACAGCAGTTCGTGTTATTTCGCTACTCGTTTCCAATATTATTCTTGCCCTATCCGCCATTACCGTCGTCTGCATGACTTTATTTATGTATATGTGTCAATCCCGCGGCAGCAGTCATGTTCGCAATATGGCTTCCATTGCAGAATGAAAAGCAGACACTTGGAATATTCTTATCAACGTCTAATAATCCTTGGCCGACTTCTCTTTGGCTGTAGTGAATTCGACCTTGAATTGTTTGGTGTTTTTCTGGTCAAATAAAGAACTACGAAAAGAAGCTTCCAAAATCGTCAAAACGGTTTTCCGCGGAGAATAACTTAGTATAGATTAGATGCATTTATGCATGTATGTTAAACAACATACATGTAACTTATGTTATGATTAACTCTAACGGTTAAAATGTATTTATTTTGTTCTTGACACTCCCCTTATTCTCTCGTTTATTCTTTTGTTTGGCGTCCGATATATCGGACACTGAGCGTTAAAGGATCGATTAAGCTTTTGCAGATTATTCTCGTCTATCCTTGGACGGCTTCTTTAGTTCTAGAAAATTCGACCTTGAATTGTTTGGTGTTTTTCTGGTCAAATAGACAACTTCGAAGAGAAGCTTCCAAAATCATCAAAACGTCTTTCAGTCGACAATACCTTTCACAAAGTGTACATACAGTATATATACTAGAGGTTTACATATACGCTCAACAGACAGCTATATACCTTCGTTAGATTAAGTTTTACATTGCAGATTATTGCTTGATTAATTAACGGTTCTTGCTACAAACTATACTGACAAGTAACTAAACACAGAACGAGTTCTGACCAATAAAGGCAAAGAACAAGTTTGATATTGCTCAACCGTATACCATTCACATATTATGTATATTATGTAGATGAAACTTAAATATAACACAATTTGTGGGTAATTGCACCATGCATGTTTGTATTCATTTTCGTTTTTAGATTAAACCTATTTATTCAATTTCTTTAGATTAAACTTGTCTCCACAATAGAGATAAAATGCCAGTGCAAATCCATGTTCACGCAAAGAGTTTTTTTAGTAGACTATATATAGCATTAGAATTCGATCATTTTAAAGAAGGAATTGGCACAATATGACAAAACTAACTTTTGTCCATACAATATAATTAAAGATAAGCTCGATAGAAATTGCCAGTTTTATATATTTACACAGCGTGGGCATCGTTTTACATCTTAAATTATAAATTGTATACTTTGTTTATTATATCTGTCACAAGCTACTTTGACAGCTTTATGAACTCCTTGGAAAGTCAGAAAGCAAACAATGAATATTCTGATCAACTATTATCCCATGATGAACTATATTACTCACGCATGATCAACTTTTAATCGGTTCTAATAAATTCCATTTTGAATGAATAGTTTTTCCTGGTCAAACGACGAATTCAAAAAAAAGCTTCAAAATCCATCAAAACCGACGCTTTTTAGTCGATTATATAAATTTCACAAAAGTATACATACATATAGTAAAAAATTATGTATATATATATAACAATATTATGGGACAGTGAACTCGGGTGAAGAATAATGTAATAACCGGTATGCAGGTTCGTCACTCGGAGTAACACCTAATATCACATTATATATAAATATATATTCAACAAACCGTTATAAACTTGGAAAGATTAAACGAAATAAGAAAATCAAACAACTCAAGTTAAAATGGTATTCCGATTTCGTAAAAAAGAATTTACCGCGACAAAAGTTTAAACACGACAGTTAGTCATTGCAGGTGGTTTAGTTGTTTACGGTTTTCTGAAAGTCGGTTATTATATATACTCTTGACATTCAAATGTAGAAAGAAAAACATGGGCCATACTAAAAACACTAATTTCGCTTGGTCGTTCTTTCGGGAAAAAATATACCACCTTTATATATATAGTCTGTTCGCAAAAACCTCGCTCCTTCGTCACTCGATCTATACTGAAAGAGCGGGGCCAGGATAATTTTGTCGTATACAGTAATTAAAGACTTCCGGCTCGGTTAATAAGCTTTTAACTGTAGTGTTCAAATATTATGTGACATATAAGAAAACATATTTGTACATTTTAAGATCTCTGCTATAAATTGCAATCCCACTCTCTTAGCACTTCGAAAGTTCAGACATCTCGCATATCACAATAAAAGAACTAAAATTTTGAAGAAAAGACACCAGGACCAACCTAACATAGTTCTCAAAATTATCTCGACCGAAAGAAATTCACAGTTTAAGATGAACGCCATATGGAGCTCAAACATTACCGACATGATTGTTGAAAAATGCTTGGGTGGATTCATTGTCCACAGACCATCACGTTCTTATGTCCTCAACACTATCCTAGCTTCTGTTCTAATCACAACTGTTGGTCTCATTGGAACCATCCTTAATTCACTTGTTGTCTTCATTTTTTGGAAGTCACAGAAAATGAGAAAGAAAATATCCTGTATGATGATCATGGTGTTGTCTTCAAATGATCTTGCACTAGTAACAATTATTCCTGCCTTGGTCTTGCTCCAGTCAGTTACCAACATTATCGGAACACCAAATTGCCTGTACAGCGACTGTTATGAAATAACTATGTGTTCACTTGGAGGAATATCCACCATAACTCTTTCGGTCATGCATATTGACAGGTACTTAGCAATAGTTCATCCTTTGTTTCATCGTGTTGCAATGACCAAGAAAAAGTACATTTTAATATTGATTTCTCTGTGGTTCATGGCCACAGTCGTCGTAACAGTTCGTGTTTTTTCGCCAATGATTTCCAACATTATTCTCTCGTTAATCTCCATCACGGTCATCTTCACGACTTTATTTACGTATATATCAATCTTCAACGTTGCAAGAAAGAAATTAAGAAAAGTACATCCAGGAAATAACGACGCCGTAAACAATCGCGACACATCTAACAACCTTGCAACGTTTTTACGCGAACTAAAGCTGGCAAAAACATATCTGTTCATCGTTTTCATATGTTTCGTTTGCTACCTTCCGACAGCACTCATGCTCGCAATAGGCATGCCTCCATTCCATAATAAGCAGACACAAAATATCCTTATCCAAGTCTATCCTTGGTCTTGTTCTTTGATTCTAGTGAATTCGACCTTGAATTGTTTGGTGTTTTTCTGGTCAAACAAAGAACTACGAAAAGAAGCTTCCAAAATCGTCAAAACGATTTTCCGCCGAGAATAACTTAGTAGATGCATTTATGTATGTTCAACAACATACAACTGTAACTTATGTTAGGATTAACTCTATACTTAAAATGTATTTCTTTTATTCTCTCGTTTATTCTGTTGTTCTTGGCGTCCGATATATCGGACACTGAGCGTTAAAGGATCAATTAAGCTTTTGCAGATTATCCACGTCTATATCCTTGGACAGCTTCTTTAGTTCTGGCAAATTCGACCGTGAATTGTTTGGTGTTTTTCTGGTCAAATAGACAACTCCGAAAAGAAACTTCCAAAATCATCAAAACGTCTTTCAGTCGACAATAACTTTCACAAAGTGTATACATACATATATAGTAGAAGTTTACATATACGGTCAACAGACAGCTATACCTTTGTTAGATTAAGCTTAAAATTGTAGATTATTCCTTGACTAATTAACGGTTCTCAGTTCCACAAACTATAAAGACAATTAACTAAACACAGAAAGAGTTCTGGTCAATAAAGGCAAGGAACAAGTTTGATATTGCTCAACCGTACCATTCATGTATACCGCTAAGTATAAGACAAAAGATTTGTACCATTATAATATATATATAAATTAAAGGCCTGGTTCTAGATATCCCATATACTTGCCTAGGTGAAACTTAAATATAACACAATTTGTGGGTAATTGCACCATGTTTCTATTCATTTTCGTTTTTAGATTAAACCTATTTATTCAATTTCTTTAGATTAAACTTGTCTCCAGTCCACAACAGAGATAAAAGGCCCGTGCAATTGCATGTTCACGCACAGAGTTTTTTTAGTAGATTACATAGCATTAGAATTCGATCATTATAAAGAAGGAATTGGCACAATATGACAAAACTAACTTTTGTCCATACAATATAATTAAAGATAAGCTCGATAGAAATTGACAGTTTTATATATTTACACAGCGTGGGCATCGTTTTACATCTTAAATTATAAATTGTATACTTTGTTTATTATCTGTCACAAGCTACTTTGACATCTTTATGAACTCCTTGGAAAGCCAGAAAGCAAACAATGAATATTCTGATCAACTATTATCCCATGATGAACTATATTACTCACGCATGATCAACTTTTAATCGGTTCTAATAAATTCCATTTTGAATGAATAGTTTTTCCTGGTCAAACGAAGAATTAAAAAAAAAAGCTTCAAAAACCATCAAAACCGACGCTTTTTACTCGATTATATAAATTTCACAAAAGTATAGTAAATATATATATATATATATATATATATATATATATATATATATATATATATATATATATATATATATATATAGTTCAATCAAAGAGCCAGCTTTTGGTCCAAAGGTTGTTCCAAGGATTAATAGAATAGACAAGACAGGAACGCTTTAAAACTTTATTTCTTTACGTTTCGGGCACAGCCCTTCTTCAGAATGTTCCTTTTTTTCTAAATGTACGCAAAGGGCACGCAATGTTAATATAGATATAATATATATATATAGATATATATATATCGCCTGATGATCCCGTTTAGGGTGAAACCTCTGGTAGCGAAGACTTTAAGGTAAAACTATACTTTATACTTTGTATATATATATATATATATATATATATATATATATATATATATATATATATATATATATATATGTATATGGACTTTTTCTTTGTTTACCGTCAATAACCAAATGTTTGCTAGAAATAATGCCTTCCGCGTCTTATTGATTCGTTAATGTTATTTTCATCTGATTGGCTAATTTCTCGCATCTCATTACTGATTTGTTATTGTTACTTTGATCTGATTGGCTATTTTTTGTCACCTGGTTATTTTTTCTGTATAAGTTCCCCTGTTCGTTTACTCACGATCTTTACGTTTCTCTCTGACAAAGGACCTCCGCTCGAAACGTTAGACTGCTACGATCCTTGTTTCGGCTGTATATCGAACCTTACTATATTTCAATTTGTATTTCAACACTGCCTACGCAGCATACTACTTTGATTCCTAAAACGTTAAGTTCCGTGAATATTGTTCTGAATATCATCCCGACTGTTAGATAAAATTTCCAAAAGAAATACACAGTTTAGGATGAACGCCAAACGGAGCTCGAACAGTACCGACATGGTGCCTGAAATTTGCTGGAGTGGGGCTATTGTCCACATACCATCACCTTCTTATGTCCTCAACATTATCCTAGCTTCTGTTCTAATCACAACTATTGGACTCATTGGAACCATCCTCAATTCGCTTGTCCTCTTCATTTTTTGGAAGTCACAGAAAATGAGAAAGAAAATATCCTCTATGATGATCATGGTGTTGTCTTCAAATGATCTTGCAGTAGTAACAATTATTCCTGCCTTGGTCTTGCTTCAGTCAGTTACCAACATTATCGGAGCACCAAATTGCCTGTACAGCGACTGTTATGAAATAACAGCGTGTTCACTTGGAGGAATATCCACCATAACTCTTTCGGTCATGCATATCGACAGGTACTTAGCAATAGTTCATCCCGTGTTTCATCGTGTTGCAATGACCAAGAAAAAGTACATTTTAATATTGATTCCTCTGTGGTTCATGGCCACAGTCGTCGCAGCAGTTCGTGTTTTTTCGCTAATGATTTCCAACATTATTGTCTCATTAATCTTCATCACGTTCATCTTCACGACTTTATTTACGTATATATCAATCTTCAACGTTGCAAGAAAGACATTAAGAAAAGAACATCCAGGAAATAACGACGCCGTAAACAATCGCGACACATCTAACAACCTTGCAACGTTTTTACGCGAACTAAAGCTGGCAAAAACATCTCTCATCATCGTTTCCATGTGTTTTGTCTTCTATTTTCCGACAGCGCTCATGCTCGCAATATGGTTTCCAATCCATAAAAAAAACAGACACAAAATATCCTTATGCAAGTCTATCCTTGGACGGCTTCTTTGATTCTAGTAAATTCGACCTTGAATTGTTTGGTGTTTTTCTGGTCAAACAGAGAACTCCGAAAAGAAGCTACCAAAATCGTCAAAACGTTTTCCCGCCGAGAATAACTTAGTAGATGCACTTATGTGCGTTCAACAACATACAACTGTAACTTTGTTATGATTAACTCTAACGATTAAAATGTACTTCTTTTGTTCTTTGTACTCACATTGTTTTTGCTTTATTCTCCCGTTTATTCTTCTGTCCTCAGTTGGCGTCCGATATATCGGACACTGCATCAGCGTTAAAACGTTAAGCTTTTGCAGATTATCCACGCCTATCCTTGGACGGCTTCTTTAGTTCAAGCAAATTCGATCTTGAATTGTTTGGTATTTTTCTGCATGGTCAAATAGACAACTTCGAAGAGAAGCTTCAAAAATCATCAAAACGTCTTTCAGTTGACAATAACTTTCACAAAGGGTATATATATATATATATATAGTTGAGGTTTACGTATACGCTGAAGTGACAGCAGTACCTTTGTTAGATTGAGCTTTAAATTGTACATTATTCCTTGATTAATTAACAGTTCTCAGTTCTTACAAACTATACTGACAATTAACTAAACACAGAAAGAGTTCTGGCCAATAAAGGCAAAGAAAAAGTTTGATATTGCTCAACCGTACCATTCACATATTATGTATACCGCTAAGTATAAGACAAAAGATTTGTACCATTCTAATATATATATATATGGATAAATAAAAGCTGTTTCTAGATATCCACATACTTACCTAGATGAAACTTAAATACAACACAATTTGTGGGTAATTACACCATGTTTCTATTCCTTTTCTAGATTAAACCTATTTATTCAATTTCTTTAGATTAAACTTGTCCCCACAACAGAGATAACAGGCGCGTGCAATTGTATGTTCACGCATGCACATAGTTTTTTTAGTAGACTATATAGCATTAGAATTCGATCATTTTAAAGAAGGAATTGGCACAATATGACAAAACTAACTTTTGCCATACAATATAATTAAAGATAAGCTCGATAGAAATTGCCAGTTTTATATATTTACACAGCGTGGGCATCGTTTTACATCTTAAATTATAAATTGTAAACTTTGTTTATTATATCTGTCACAAGCTACTTTGACAGCTTTATGAACTCCTTGGAAAGTCAGAAAGCAAACAATGAATATTCTGATCAACTATTATCCCATGATGAACTATATTACTCACGCATGATCAACTTTTAATCGGTTCTAATAAATTCCATTTTGAATGAATAGTTTTTCCTGGTCAAACGACGAATCCAAAAAAAAGCTTCAAAATCCATCAAAACCGACGCTTTTTAGTCGATTATATAAATTTCACAAAAGTATACATACATATAGTAAAAAATTATGTATATATATATAACAATATTATGGGACAGTGAACTTGGGTGAAGAATAATGTAATAACCGGTAGGCAGGTTCGTCACTCGGAGTAACACCTAATATCACATTATATATAAATATATATTCAACAAACCGTTATAAACTTGGGAAGATTAAACGAAATAAGAAAATCAAACAACTCAAGTTAAAATGGTATTTCGATTTCGTAAAAATGAATTTTCCTGCGACAAAAGTTTAAACACGACAGTTAGTCATTGCAGGTGGTTTAGTTGTTTACGGTTTTTGAAACTCGGTTATTATATATACTCTTGACATTCAAATGCAAAAAGAAAAACATGGGCCATACTAAAAACCCAAATTTCGTTTGTTCATTCTTTCGGGAAAAAATATCCCACCCTTATATATATATAGTCTGTTCGCAAAAACCTCGCTCCTTCGTCACTCGATCTGTACTGAAAGAGCGGGGCCAGGATAATTTTGTCGTATACAGTAATTAAAGACTTCCGGCTCGGTCAATAAGCTTTTAACTGTAGTGTTCAAATATTATGTGACATATAAGAAAAAATATTTGTACATTTTAAGATCTCTGTTATAAATTGCAATCCCACTCTCTCAGCACTTTGAAAGTTCAGACATCTCGCATATCACAACAAAAGAACTAAAATTTTGAAGAAAAGACACCAGGACCAACCTAAAACGTGAAGTTCTGCGAACATAGTTCTCAAAATGATCTCGACCGAAAGAAATTCACAGTTTAAGATGAACGCCATATGGAGCTCAAACATTACCGACATGATTGTTGAAAAATGCTTGGGTGGATTCATTGTCCACAGACCATCACGTTCTTATGTCCTCAACACTATCCTAGCTTCTGTTCTAATCACAACTGTTGGTCTCATTGGAACCATCCTTAATTCACTTGTTGTCTTCATTTTTTGGAAGTCACAGAAAATGAGAAAGAAAATATCCTCTATGATGATCATGGTGTTGTCTTCAACTGATCTTACAGTAGTAACAATTATTCCTGCTTTGGTCTTGCTTCAGTCAGTTACCAACATTATCGGAGCACCAAATTGTCTGTACAGCGACTGTTATGAAATAACAGCGTGTTCACTTGGAGGAATATCCACCATAACTCTTTCGGTCATGCATATCGACAGGTATACTTAGCAATAGTTCATCCCGTGTTTCATCGTGTTGCAATGACTAAGAAAAAGTACATTTTAATATTGATTCCTCTGTGGTTCATGGCCACAGTCGTCGCAGCAGTTCGTGTTTTTTCGCTAATGATTTCCAACATTATTGTCTCATTAATCTTCATCGCGTTCATCTTCACGACTTTATTTACGTATATATCAATCTTCAACGTTGCAAGAAAGAAATTAAGAAATAATCCAGCAAATAACGACGCCGTAAACAATCGCGACACATCTAACAATCTTGCAACGTTCTTACGCGAACTAAAGCTGGCAAAAACATTTCTGTTCATCGTTTTCATATGTTTCGTTTGCTACTTTCCGACAGCACTCGTGCTCGCAATATGCATGCCTCCATTCCATAATAAGAAGCAGATACAAAATATCCTTATCCAAGTCTATCCTTGGTCTGGTTCTTTGATTCTAGTGAATTCGACCTTGAATTGTTTCGTGTTTTTCTGGTCAAACAAAGAACTACGAAAAGAAGCTTCCAAAATCGTCAAAACGGTTTTCCGCCGAGAATAACTTAGTAGATGCATTTATGTATGTTCAACAACATACAACTGTAACTTATGTTAGGATTAACTCTAACGCTTAAAATGTATTTCTTTTGTTCTTGGCACTCTCCTTATTCTCTCGTTTATTCTGTTGTTCTTGGCGTCCGATATATCGGACACTGAGCGTTAAAGGATCAATTAAGCTTTTGCAGATTATCCACGTCTATATCCTTGGACGGCTTCTTTAGTTCTGGCAAATTCGACCGTGAATTGTTTGGTGTTTTTCTGGTCAAATAGACAACTCGGAAAAGAAACTTCCAAAATCATCAAAACGTCTTTCAGTCGACAATAACTTTCACAAAGTGTATACATACATATATAGCAGAAGTTTACATATACGGTCAACAGACAGATATATACCTTTGTTAGATTAAGCTTAAAATTGTAGATTATTCCTTGATTAATTAACGGTTCTCAGTTCCACAAACTATAAAGACAATTAACTAAACACAGAAAGAGTTCTGGTCAATAAAGGCAAGGAACAAGTTTGATATTGCTCAACCGTACCATTCATGTATACCGCTAAGTATAAGACAAAAGATTTGTACCATTATAATATATATATAAATTAAAGGCCTGGTTCTAGATATCCCATATACTTGCCTAGGTGAAACTTAAATATAACACAATTTGTGGGTAATTGCACCATGTTTCTATTCATTTTCGTTTTTAGATTAAACCTATTTATTCAATTTCTTTAGATTAAACTTGTCTCTAGTCCACAACAGAGATAAAAGGCCCGTGCAATTGCATGTTCACGCACAGAGTTTTTTTAGTAGACTATATATAGCATTAGAATTCGACAATTTTAAAGAGGAATTGGCACAATATGACAAAACTAACTTTTGTCCATACAATATAATTAAAGATAATCTCGACAGAAATTGACAGTTTTATATATTTACACAGCGTGGGCATCGTTTTACATCTTAAATTATAAATTGTATACTTTGCTTATTATCTGTCACAAGCTACTTTGACAGCTTTATGAACTCCTTGGAAAGCCAGAAAGCAAACAATGAATATTCTGATCAACTATTATCCCATGATGAACTATATTACTCACGCATGATCAACTTTTAATCGGTTATAATAAATTCCATTTTGAATGAATAGTTTTTCCTGGTCAAACGACGAATTGAAAAACAAGCTTCAAAAACCATCAAAACCGACGCTTTTTAGTCGATTATATAAATTTCACAAAAGTATACATACATAGTAAAAAAATTATGTATATATGTATATATATATTCAACAAACCGTTATACATTGAATGACTAGATTAAACTTGGGAAGATTAAATGAAATAAGAAAATCAAACAACTCAAGTTAAAATGGTATTTCGATTTCGTAAAAATGAATTTACCGCGACAAAAGTTTAAACACGACAGTTACTCATTGCAGGTGGTTTAGTTATTTACGGTTTTCTGAAATTCGGTTATTATATATACTCTTGACATTCAAATAGTTGTGATTAGAACAGAAGCTAGGATAATGTTGAGGACATAAGAAGGTGATGGTATGTGGACAATAGCCCCACTCCAGCAAATTTCAGGCACCATGTCGGTACTGTTCGAGCTCCGTTTGGCGTTCATCCTAAACTGTGTATTTCTTTTGGAAATTTTATCTAACAGTCGGGATGACATTCAGAACAATATTCACAGAACTTAACGTTTTAGGAATCAAAGTAGTATGCTGCGTAGGCAGTGTTGAAATACAAATTGAAATATAGTAAGGTTCGATATACAGCCGAAACAAGGATCGTAGCAGTCTAACGTTTCGAGCGGAGGTCCTTTGTCAGAGAGAAACGTAAAGATCGTGAGTAAATGAACAGGGGAACTTATACAGAAAAAATAACCAGGTGACAAAAAATAGCCAATCAGATCAAAGTAACAATAACAAATCAGTAATGAGATGCGAGAAATTAGCCAATCAGATGAAAACAACATTAACGAATCAATAATGAGATGCGAAAGACATTATTTCTAGCAAAAATTTGGTTATTGACGGTAAACATAGAAAAAGTCCATATACATATATATATATATATATATATATATATATACATATATTAACATTGCGTGCCCATTACGTACATTTAAAAAAAAAAAGGAACATTCTGAAGAAGGGCTGTGCACGAAACGTAAAGAAATAACGTTTTTAAAAAGCGTTCCTGTCTTGTCTATTCTATTAATCCTTGGAACAACCTTTGGACCAAAAGCTGGCTCTTTGATTGAACTATATATATATATTTATTTATTTACTATACTTTTGTGAAATTTATATAATCGAGTAAAAAGCGTCGGTTTTGATGGTTTTTGAAGCTTGTTTTTTGAATTCTTTGTTTGACCAGGGAAAACTATTCATTCAAAATGGAATTTATTAGAACCGATTAAAAGTTGATCATGCGTGAGTAATATAGTTCATCATGGGATAATAGTTGATCAGAATATTCATTGTTTGCTTTCTGGCTTTCCAAGGAGTTCATAAAGATGTCAAAGTAGCTTGTGACAGATAATAAACAAAGTATACAATTTATAATTTAAGATGTAAAACGATGCCCACGCTGTGTAAATATATAAAACTGTCAATTTCTATCGAGCTTATCTTTAATTATATTGTATGGACAAAAGTTAGTTTTGTCATATTGTGCCAATTCCTTCTTTAAAATGATCGAATTATAATGATATATATAGTCTACTAAAAAAACTCTGTGCGTGAACATGCAATTGCACGGGCCTTTTATCTCTGTCGTGGAGACAAGTTTAATCTAAAGAAATTGAATAAATAGGTTTAATCTAAAAAGGAAAATGAATAGAAACATGGTGCAATTACCCACAAATTGTGTCATATTTAAGTTTCATCTAGGCAAGTATATGCGATATCTAGAACCAGGCATTTAATTTATCCATATATATATATATATAATCAACTTTTAATCGGTTCTAATAAATTCCATTTTGAATGAATAGTTTTTCCTGGTCAAACGAAGAATTCAAAAAACAAGCTTCAAAATCCATCAAAACCGACGCCTTTTAGTCGATTATATAAATTTCACAAAAGTATACATACATATAGTAAAAAATTATGTATATATATATAACAATATTATGGGACAGTGAACTTGGGTGAAGAATAATGTAATAACCGGTATGCAGGTTCGTCACTTAATATCACATAATATATAAATATATATTCAACAAACCGTTATAAACTTGGGAAGATTAAACGAAATAAGAAAATCAAACAACTCAAGTTAAAATGGTATTTCGATTTCGTAAAAATGAATTTACCGCGACAAAAGTTTAAAACACGACAGTTAGTCATTGCAGGTGGTTTAGTTGTTTACGGTTTTCTGAAAGTCGGTTATTATATATACTCTTGACATTCAAATGTAGAAAGAAAAACATGGGCTATACTAAAAACCCAAATTTCGCTTGTTCGTTCTTTCGTGAAAAATTATCCCACCCTTATATAGTCTGTTCGCAAAAACCTCGCTCGTTCGTCACTCGATCTGTACTGAAAGACCAGGATAATTTTGTCGTATACAGTAATTAAAGACTTCCGGCTCGGTCAATAAGCTTTTAACTGTAGTGTTCAAATATTATGTGACGTATAAAAAAAAATATTTGTACATTTTAAGATCTCTGCTATAAATTGCAATCCCACTCTCTTAGCACTTTGAAAGTTCAGACATCTCCCATATCACAACAAAAGAACTAAAATTTTGAAGAAAAGACACCAGGACCAACCTAAAACGTGAAGTTATGCGAACATAGTTCTCAAAATTATCTCGACCGAAAGAAATTCACAGTTTAAGATGAACGCCATATGTAGCTCAAACATTAGCGACATGATTGTTGAAAAATGCTTGGGTGGATTCATTGTCCACAGACCATCACGTTCTTATGTCCTCAACACTATCCTAGCTTCTGTTCTAATCACAACTGTTGGTCTCATTGGAACCATCCTTAATTCACTTGTTGTCTTCATTTTTTGGAAGTCACAGAAAATGAGAAAGAAAATATCCTCTATGATGACAATGGTGTTGTCTTCAAATGATCTTGCACTAGCAACAGTTATTCCTGCCTTGGTCTTGCTTCAGTCAGTTACCAACATTATCGGAGCACCAAATTGTCTGTACAGCGACTGTTATGAAATAACAGCGTGTTCACTTGCAGGAATATCCACGATAACTCTTTCTGTCATGCATATCGACAGGTACTTAGCAATAGTTCATCCCGTGTTTCATCGTATTGCAATGACCAAGAAAAAATACATTTTAATATTGATTCCTCTGTGGTTCATGGCCACAGTCGTCGCAGGAGTTCGTGTTTTTTCGCTAATGATTTCCAACATTATTGTCTCATTAATCTTCATCACGGTCATCTTCACGACTTTATTTACGTATATATCAATCTTCAACGTTGCAAGAAAGAAATTAAGAAAAGTACATCCAGAAAATAACGACGCCGTAAACAATCGCGACACATCTAACAACCTTGCAACGTTTTTACGCAAACTAAAGCTGGCAAAAACATCTCTCATCATCGTTTTCATATGTTTTGTTTGCTATTTTCCGACAGCGCTCATACTCGTAATATGGTTTCCATTCCAAAATAAAAAGCAGACACAAAATATCCTTATGCAAGTCTATCCTTGGACGGCTTCTTTGGTTCTAGTAAATTCGACCTTGAATTGTTTGGTGTTTTTCTGGTCAAACAGAGAACTCCGAAAAGAAGCTTCCAAAATCGTCAAAACGGTTTTCCGCCGAGAATAACTTAGTAGATGCATTTATAACTTATGTTAGGATTAACTCTAACGCTTAAAATGTATTTCTTTTGTTCTTGGCACTCTCCTTAATCTCTCGTTTATTCTTTTGTTTGGCGTCCAATATATCGGACACTTAGCGTTAAAGGATCGATTAAGCTTTTGCAGATTATCCACGTCTATCCTTGGACGGCTTCTTTAGCTCTAGCAAATTCGACCTTGAATTGTTTGGTGTTTTTCTGGTCAAATAGACAACTCCGAAAGGAAACTTGCAAAATCATCAAAACGTCTTTCAGTCGACAATAACTTTCACAAAGTGTGTACATATAGTAGAAGTTTACATATACGGTCAACAGACAGCTATATACCTTTGTTATATTAAGCTTTAAATTGTAGATTAAAAATATTGCTTGAATAATTAACGGTTCTTTCTACAAACTACTAGACAATTAACTAAACACAGAAAGAGCTCTGTCAAATAAAGGGAAAGAACAAGTATAGTATTGCTCAACCGTAGCATTCAAATATTTATGTATGAATATACTATATAAAAATAATATAAAATACAATCCGAAGAAAAAAAACAAGATATGGATCAAAGACAAGCCAATAGATGAAAAAAAAATATGATAAAAATGTTTTTTGTTTTTTTATCCATATCTTGGGTTTTTCAAGATGTGTATTTTCGGATTGGGTTTTATATTATTTTTCTTTAAATTGTCGGCTAGCTCTGCCTTTTGGTATACTATATAAGATTTGTACATTCTAAGATCTTTCTTTATACTTGGATAAACTAAACCTGTTTCTAGATATCCCATTATCCCATATACTTGCGTGGCTAGATTAAACCTAAATATAACACAATTTGTGGATTACACGATGTTTTTATTCATTCTTTTTAGATTAAACTTGTCTCCACAAACTGTTAGAGATAAAAGGCTCGTGCGACAACAACTACATGTTCACAGAGTTTTTTTAGTATAGCTATAGAGTAACATTAGAATTCGATCATTTTGAAGAAGGAATTGGCACAATATGACAAAACTCTCTCTCCTCCGCGGAGGCTTCTATTAATTATTCTGGCAAGTCGCAGGCGCGCGGGTGATCGTAAAGCGCGCGGAGAACGTCGGGAAGGTGGAAAAAGAGGAGAGAAGCCTGTGCCAGATATATGTGCGGTTCTCTGGCACGATTTGCGGTTCTCTGGTAAATGGCATAAAAACCCGACGATTTGGGAGAAATTCAGCACTCCCTTCAAGATCTAAGTATCGGAATTTGGGCGCCATATTGACATCATTATCTAGCAGCACTGACCTATATATATAACTGGACTGCGTGCTGCTATTAACTTTGAGTTAGGAAAAGTGTCCCCAAAATCGTTTTCAAAATGGCGGCATTTATGGGTCCTTTTGCTAATGGTGAAGGTCGCTGACCGATACCTATGAACCGGACTGATGACACATGTTTTTAAAACTGCCTGTATTTTGCTCGGCATTCAGTCGAATAATCGAATTATGTTATTTATAACTCGATAAAGTCTTCATATTGATAGAAGATGAAAGCTTTCTGACTGACGGGTTTTGATGGTCTGTCCCAGTCTGATATAGTTTGTCGTCCGGCTTTCTTGTTTTAACGACGGGAGAATAGACGGACGAATTAAAGATGGAAAACTCGCCGTTTACCGGATTTTAAAACACCTGACAACTGATGAGTTTCTCGTTTGCTATTAACACTTGGAAAAGGTTGATAAAGCCACTCAAAGAAGAACTCGGTACGCCTCGCTTCTTTACGATTTTCTCGTGATCTTCAGCGGTTCTTTATAGAGCTGGCGACTTCATAAAACGAAATGTTTGTAGATTTCCATGACCATGTGCATTGACAGACTTGTTTATTTTATTGCCAAGTGTTCGTGCCGTACGCCGGCCGGCACGTCTTTAATTCAGACTGCTAGAAAGCTACAACAGTAATTGTCTAGGAATATTATTATTGTAGTTCAGAACTACAATAAGACTCTTATCATGAAAACGTCCCGGGGCGCTCAGCAACAAACATAAATAATATACGTACCACCGAAATATTTTGTTTACGCGAACCCGAGATCATGTTCTACTGATATTCCTACTTGGTCAGACAAATAATCCAGCAGCCCTCTTGAGTCGTTCCACAATTTAGTCCGAATTTATTGGTCTTTACTCTTTAGTATTTTGTTCTGGCTAACGCCAGACGATTTTATTCACCTCTGGAGAAGCCCTCGGACAGAAACGATTTACAAACTATCTCTGTAACTCTTTCCTGTCCGAATTGGTCTTTAGTATTTTATTCTGGCTAACGCCAGACGATTTTATTCACCTCTGGGGAAGCCCTCGCACAGTTATTAATAAAGTAAGAAAATCGCTTTAAATATTATTTTTTCCTGCGATAAGTACATGTCAGTGGTCGCTTACATTAGCAGAAGGGCCCATAAATGCCGCCATTTTGAAAGTGAAAATGGGGACACATTTTTGACCGGCACCCGCAGTCCAGTTATATATATATATATATAGGTCAGTGTCTAGCAGAGGGTGATTTTCTTTCACTCTTCCCATCATTCCTCGCGCGTCTTCTCCCTCGACTCCGAGCCTCTGCGGAGAAGAGAGTGACAAAAGTAACTTTCGTTTCATTAAAAATTCAATTTACCAAATTAATTATGAATCCGCCAGATGGGGGTCTATCACTACTTATATATATATATACACACATATATATATACACACATATATATATACACATACATACATAAATGAAGCTCTGTTTATAAATGTTTAGCGGAGAAGCTCTGTATTATAAACGCAGACAAAGATAATTTGTTAAACAAAAGATCTGAGTTAATTTCCAAGTGCAGACATGAAAACAAATTTTATGTAAGTAATTATAAACCAGCTAGACGCCTTTTAGTTTAGTCTGATGATGGCCTCCTGAGCGTGAAACCTGGAGTTACCGACTGTATTTTTATATTTTTAGTATCATAGTTATTTTAACATGATGGATCACTCATTTTAACTTTTAACCGGTATATTGTATATATATATATATATTGTATATATATATAAAACTTGGGTAGATTAAATGAAATAAGAAAATTAAACAAGTCAAGTTAAAATGGTATTGCGATTTCGTAAAAATGAATTTACCGCGACAAAAGTTTAAACACGACAGTTATAGTCATTGCGGGTGGTTTAGTTGTTTACGGTTTTCTGAAAGTCGGTTATTATATATACTCTTGACATTCAAATGCAAAAAGAAAAACATGGGCCATACTAAAAACCCAAATTTCGCTTGGTCGTTCTTTCTTCTTTCGTGAAAAATTATCCCACCCTTATATAGTCTGTTCGCAAAAACCTCGCTCCTTCGTCGCTCGATCTGTACCGAAAGACTGGGGCCAGGATAATTTTGTAGTATATACAGTAATTAAGTCAGTAACCTTTTAACTGTAGCGTTCAAATATTATGTGACGTATAAGGTAAAATATTTATACATTCTAAGATCTCTTCCACAAATTGCAATTCCACTCTCTTAGCACATTGAAAGTTCAGACATCTCGCATATCACAAGAAAGGAACTAAAATTTTGAAGAAAATACACCGGGACCAACCTAAAACGTGAAGTTCTGCGAATATAGTTCTCAAATTATCTCGACATAAAGAAATTCACAGTTTAAGATGAACGCCATATGTCGCTCAAACATTACCGACATGATTGTTGAAAAATGCTTGGGTGGATTCATTGTCCACAGACCATCACCTTCTTATGTCCTCAACACTATCCTAGCTTCTGTTCTAATCACAACTATTGGGCTCATTGGAACCATCCTTAATTCACTTGTTGTGTTCATTTTTTGGAAGTCACAGAAAATGAGAAAGAAAATATCCTCTATGATGATCATGGTGTTGTCTTCAAATGATCTTGCACAAGTAACAGTTATTCCTGCCTTGGTCTTGCTTCAGTCAGTTACCAACATTATCGGAGCACCAAATTGTCTGTACTGCGACTGTTATGAAATAACAGCGTGTTCACTTGGAGGAATATCCACCATAACTCTTTCGGTCATGCATATCGACAGGTACTTAGCAATAGTTCATCCTTTGTTTCATCGTGTTGCAATGACCAAGAAAAAGTACATTTTAATATTGATTCCTCTGTGGTTCATGGCCACAGTCGTCGCAGCACTTCGTGTTTTTTCGCTAATGATTTCCAACATTATTGTCTCATTAATCTTCATCACGTTCATCTTCACGACTTTATTTACGTATATATCAATCTTCAACGTTGCAAGAAAGAAATTAAGAAATAATCCAGCAAATAACGACGCCGTAAACAATCGCGACACATCTAACAATCTTGCAACGTTTTTACGCGAACTAAAGCTGGCAAAAACATTTCTGTTCATCGTTTTCATATGTTTCGTTTGCTACTTTCCGACAGCACTCATGCTCGCAATATGCATGCCTCCATTCCATAATAAGAAGCAGATACAAAATATCCTTATCCAAGTCTATCCTTGGTCTGGTTCTTTGATTCTAGTGAATTCGACCTTGAATTGTTTCGTGTTTTTCTGGTCAAACAAAGAACTACGAAAAGAAGCTTCCAAAATCGTCAAAACGGTTTTCCGCCGAGAATAACTTAGTAGATGCATTTATGTATGTTCAACAACATACAACTGTAACTTATGTTAGGATTAACTCTAACGCTTATAATGTATTTCTTTTGTTCTTGGCACTCTCCTTATTCTCTCGTTTATTCTTTTGTTTGGCGTCCGATATATCGGACACTGAGCGTTAAAGGATCAATTAAGCTTTTGCAGATTATCCACGTCTATATCCTTGGACGGCTTCTTTAGTTCTGGCAAATTCGACCGTGAATTGTTTGGTGTTTTTCTGGTCAAATAGACAACTCGGAAAAGAAACTTCCAAAATCATCAAAACGTCTTTCAGTCGACAATAACTTTCACAAAGTGTATACATACATATATAGCAGAAGTTTACATATACGGTCAACAGACAGCTATATACCTTTGTTAGATTAAGCTTAAAATTGTAGATTATTCCTTGACTAATTAACGGTTCTCAGTTCCACAAACTATAAAGACAATTAACTAAACACAGAATGAGTTCTGGTCAATAAAGGCAAGGAACAAGTTTGATATTGCTCAACCGTACCATTCATGTATACCGCTAAGTATAAGACAAAAGATTTGTACCATTATAATATATATATAAATTAAAGGCCTGGTTCTAGATATCCCATATACTTGCCTAGATGAAACTTAAATATAACACAATTTGTGGGTAATTGCACCATGTTTCTATTCATTTTCGTTTTTAGATTAAACCTATTTATTCAATTTCTTTAGATTAAACTTGTCTCTAGTCCACAACAGAGATAAAAGGCCCGTGCAATTGCATGTTCACGCACAGAGTTTTTTTAGTAGACTATATATAGCATTAGAATTCGATAATTTTAAAGAGGAATTGGCACAATATGACAAAACTAACTTTTGTCCATACAATATAATTAAAGATAATCTCGACAGAAATTGACAGTTTTATATATTTACACAGCGTGGGCATCGTTTTACATCTTAAATTATAAATTGTATACTTTGCTTATTATCTGTCACAAGCTACTTTGACAGCTTTATGAACTCCTTGGAAAGCCAGAAAGCAAACAATGAATATTCTGATCAACTATTATCCCATGATGAACTATATTACTCACGCATGATCAACTTTTAATCGGTTATAATAAATTCCATTTTGAATGAATAGTTTTTCCTGGTCAAACGACGAATTGAAAAACAAGCTTCAAAAACCATCAAAACCGACGCTTTTTAGTCGATTATATAAATTTCACAAAAGTATACATACATAGTAAAAAAATTATGTATATATGTATATATATATTCAACAAACCGTTATACATTGAATGACTAGATTAAACTTGGGAAGATTAAATGAAATAAGAAAATCAAACAACTCAAGTTAAAATGGTATTTCGATTTCGTAAAAATGAATTTACCGCGACAAAAGTTTAAACACGACAGTTACTCATTGCAGGTGGTTTAGTTATTTACGGTTTTCTGAAATTCGGTTATTATATATACTCTTGACATTCAAATAGTTGTGATTAGAACAGAAGCTAGGATAATGTTGAGGACATAAGAAGGTGATGGTATGTGGACAATAGCCCCACTCCAGCAAATTTCAGGCACCATGTCGGTACTGTTCGAGCTCCGTTTGGCGTTCATCCTAAACTGTGTATTTCTTTTGGAAATTTTATCTAACAGTCGGGATGACATTCAGAACAATATTCACAGAACTTAACGTTTTAGGAATCAAAGTAGTATGCTGCGTAGGCAGTGTTGAAATACAAATTGAAATATAGTAAGGTTCGATATACAGCCGAAACAAGGATCGTAGCAGTCTAACGTTTCGAGCGGAGGTCCTTTGTCAGAGAGAAACGTAAAGATCGTGAGTAAACGAACAGGGGAACTTATACAGAAAAAATAACCAGGTGACAAAAAATAGCCAATCAGATCAAAGTAACAATAACAAATCAGTAATGAGATGCGAGAAATTAGCCAATCAGATGAAAACAACATTAACGAATCAATAAGATGCGAAAGGCATTATTTCTAGCAAACATTTGGTTATTGACGGTAAACAAAGAAAAACTCCATATACATATATATATATACACATATATTAACATTGCGTGCCCATTACGTACATTTAAAAAAAAAAAGGAACATTCTGAAGAAGGGCTGTGCCCGAAACGTAAAGAAATAACGTTTTTTAAAAAGCGTTCCTGTCTAGATCTTGTCTATTCTATTAATCCTTGGAACAACCTTTGGACCAAAAGCTGGCTCTTTGATTGAACTATATATATATATATATATATATATATATATATATATATATATATATATATATATATATATATTTATTTTATTTACTATATACTTTTGTGAAATTTATATAATCGACTAAAAAGCGTCGGTTTTGATGGTTTTTGAAGCTTGTTTTTTGAATTCTTTGTTTGACCAGGGAAAACTATTCATTCAAAATGGAATTTATTAGAACCGATTAAAAGTTGATCATGCGTGAGTAATATAGTTCATCATGGGATAATAGTTGATCAGAATATATTCATTGTTTGCTTTCTGACTTTCCAAGGAGTTCATAAAGCTGTCAAAGTAGCTTGTGACAGATAATAAACAAAGTATACAATTTATAATTTAAGATGTAAAACGATGCCCACGCTGTGTAAATATATAAAACTGTCAATTTCTATCAAGCTTATCTTTAATTATATTGTATGGACAAAAGTTAGTTTTGTCATATTGTGCCAATTCCTTCTTTAAAATGATCGAATTCTAATGCTATATATAGTCTACTAAAAAAACTCTGTGCGTGAACATGCAATTGCACGGGCCTTTTATCTCTGTCGTGGAGACAAGTTTAATTTAAAGAAATTGAATAAATAGGTTTAATCTAAAAAGGAAAATGAATAGAAACATGGTGCAATTACCCACAAATTGTGTCATATTTAAGTTTCATCTAGGCAAGTATATGGGATATCTAGAACCAGGCCTTTAATTTATCCATATATATATATATATCATCAACTTTTAATCGGTTCTAATAAATTCCATTTTGAATGAATAGTTTTTCCTGGTCAAACGAAGAATTCAAAAAACAAGCTTCAAAATCCATCAAAACCGACGCCTTTTAGTCGATTATATAAATTTCACAAAAGTATACATACATATAGTAAAAAATTATGTATATATATATAACAATATTATGGGACAGTGAACTTGGGTGAAGAATAATGTAATAACCGGTATGCAGGTTCGTCACTTAATATCACATAATATATAAATATATATTCAACAAACCGTTATAAACTTGGGAAGATTAAACGAAATAAGAAAATCAAACAACTCAAGTTAAAATGGTATTTCGATTTCGTAAAAATGAATTTACCGCGACAAAAGTTTAAACACGACAGTTAGTCATTGCAGGTGGTTTAGTTGTTTACGGTTTTCTGAAAGTCGGTTATTATATATACTCTTGACATTCAAATGTAGAAAGAAAAACATGGGCTATACTAAAAACCCAAATTTCGCTTGTTCGTTCTTTCGTGAAAAATTATCCCACCCTTATATAGTCTGTTCGCAAAAACCTCGCTCGTTCGTCACTCGATCTGTACTGAAAGACCAGGATAATTTTGTCGTATACAGTAATTAAAGACTTCCGGCTCGGTCAATAAGCTTTTAACTGTAGTGTTCAAATATTATGTGACGTATAAAAAAAAATATTTGTACATTTTAAGATCTCTGCTATCAATTGCAATCCCACTCTCTTAGCACTTTGAAAGTTCAGACATCTCCCATATCACAACAAAAGAACTAAAATTTTGAAGAAAAGACACCAGGACCAACCTAAAACGTGAAGTTCTGCGAACATAGTTCTCAAAATTATCTCGACCGAAAGAAATTCACACTTTAAGATGAACGCCATATGGAGCTCAAACATTACCGACATGATTGTTGAAAAATGCTTGGGTGGATTCATTGTCCACAGACCATCACGTTCTTATGTCCTCAACACTATCCTAGCTTCTGTTCTAATCACAACTGTTGGTCTCATTGGAACCATCCTTAATTCACTTGTTGTCTTCATTTTTTGGAAGTCACAGAAAATGAGAAAGAAAATATCCTGTATGATGATCATGGTGTTGTCTTCAAATGATCTTGCACTAGTAACAATTATTCCTGCCTTGGTCTTGCTCCAGTCAGTTACCAACATTATTGGAACACCAAATTGCCTGTACAGCGACTGTTATGAAATAACAGCGTGTTCACTTGGAGGAATATCCACCATAACTCTTTCGGTCATGCATATCGACAGGTACTTAGCAATAGTTCATCCTTTGTTTCATCGTGTTGCAATGACCAAGAAAAAGTACATTTTAATATTGATTCCTCTGTGGTTCATGGCCACAGTCGTCGCAGCACTTCGTGTTTTTTCGCTAATGATTTCCAACATTATTGTCTCATTAATCTTCATCACGTTCATCTTCACGACTTTATTTACGTATATATCAATCTTCAACGTTGCAAGAAAGAAATTAAGAAATAATCCAGCAAATAACGACGCCGTAAACAATCGCGACACATCTAACAATCTTGCAACGTTTTTACGCGAACTAAAGCTGGCAAAAACATTTCTGTTCATCGTTTTCATATGTTTCGTTTGCTACTTTCCGACAGCACTCATGCTCGCAATATGCATGCCTCCATTCCATAATAAGAAGCAGATACAAAATATCCTTATCCAAGTCTATCCTTGGTCTGGTTCTTTGATTCTAGTGAATTCGACCTTGAATTGTTTCGTGTTTTTCTGGTCAAACAAAGAACTACGAAAAGAAGCTTCCAAAATCGTCAAAACGGTTTTCCGCCGAGAATAACTTAGTAGATGCATTTATGTATGTTCAACAACATACAACTGTAACTTATGTTAGGATTAACTCTAACGCTTAAAATGTATTTCTTTTGTTCTTGGCACTCTCCTTATTCTCTCGTTTATTCTTTTGTTTGGCGTCCGATATATCGGACACTGAGCGTTAAAGGATCAATTAAGCTTTTGCAGATTATCCACGTCTATATCCTTGGACGGCTTCTTTAGTTTCTGGCAAATTCGACCGTGAATTGTTTGGTGTTTTTCTGGTCAAATAGACAACTCGGAAAAGAAACTTCCAAAATCATCAAAACGTCTTTCAGTCGACAATAACTTTCACAAAGTGTATACATACATATATAGCAGAAGTTTACATATACGGTCAACAGACAGCTATATACCTTTGTTAGATTAAGCTTAAAATTGTAGATTATTCCTTGACTAATTAACGGTTCTCAGTTCCACAAACTATAAAGACAATTAACTAAACACAGAATGAGTTCTGGTCAATAAAGGCAAGGAACAAGTTTGATATTGCTCAACCGTACCATTCATGTATACCGCTAAGTATAAGACAAAAGATTTGTACCATTATAATATATATATAAATTAAAGGCCTGGTTCTAGATATCCCATATACTTGCCTAGATGAAACTTAAATATAACACAATTTGTGGGTAATTGCACCATGTTTCTATTCATTTTCGTTTTTAGATTAAACCTATTTATTCAATTTCTTTAGATTAAACTTGTCTCTAGTCCACAACAGAGATAAAAGGCCCGTGCAATTGCATGTTCACGCACAGAGTTTTTTTAGTAGACTATATATAGCATTAGAATTCGATAATTTTAAAGAGGAATTGGCACAATATGACAAAACTAACTTTTGTCCATACAATATAATTAAAGATAATCTCGACAGAAATTGACAGTTTTATATATTTACACAGCGTGGGCATCGTTTTACATCTTAAATTATAAATTGTATACTTTGCTTATTATCTGTCACAAGCTACTTTGACAGCTTTATGAACTCCTTGGAAAGCCAGAAAGCAAACAATGAATATTCTGATCAACTATTATCCCATGATGAACTATATTACTCACGCATGATCAACTTTTAATCGGTTATAATAAATTCCATTTTGAATGAATAGTTTTTCCTGGTCAAACGACGAATTGAAAAACAAGCTTCAAAAACCATCAAAACCGACGCTTTTTAGTCGATTATATAAATTTCACAAAAGTATACATACATAGTAAAAAAATTATGTATATATGTATATATATATTCAACAAACCGTTATACATTGAATGACTAGATTAAACTTGGGAAGATTAAATGAAATAAGAAAATCAAACAACTCAAGTTAAAATGGTATTTCGATTTCGTAAAAATGAATTTACCGCGACAAAAGTTTAAACACGACAGTTACTCATTGCAGGTGGTTTAGTTATTTACGGTTTTCTGAAATTCGGTTATTATATATACTCTTGACATTCAAATAGTTGTGATTAGAACAGAAGCTAGGATAATGTTGAGGACATAAGAAGGTGATGGTATGTGGACAATAGCCCCACTCCAGCAAATTTCAGGCACCATGTCGGTACTGTTCGAGCTCCGTTTGGCGTTCATCCTAAACTGTGTATTTCTTTTGGAAATTTTATCTAACAGTCGGGATGACATTCAGAACAATATTCACAGAACTTAACGTTTTAGGAATCAAAGTAGTATGCTGCGTAGGCAGTGTTGAAATACAAATTGAAATATAGTAAGGTTCGATATACAGCCGAAACAAGGATCGTAGCAGTCTAACGTTTCGAGCGGAGGTCCTTTGTCAGAGAGAAACGTAAAGATCGTGAGTAAACGAACAGGGGAACTTATACAGAAAAAATAACCAGGTGACAAAAAATAGCCAATCAGATCAAAGTAACAATAACAAATCAGTAATGAGATGCGAGAAATTAGCCAATCAGATGAAAACAACATTAACGAATCAATAAGATGCGAAAGGCATTATTTCTAGCAAACATTTGGTTATTGACGGTAAACAAAGAAAAACTCCATATACATATATATACACATATATTAACATTGCGTGCCCATTACGTACATTTAAAAAAAAAAAGGAACATTCTGAAGAAGGGCTGTGCCCGAAACGTAAAGAAATAACGTTTTTTAAAAAGCGTTCCTGTCTAGATCTTGTCTATTCTATTAATCCTTGGAACAACCTTTGGACCAAAAGCTGGCTCTTTGATTGAACTATATATATATATATATATATATATATATATATATATATATATTTATTTATTTACTATATACTTTTGTGAAATTTATATAATCGACTAAAAAGCGTCGGTTTTGATGGTTTTTGAAGCTTGTTTTTTGAATTCTTTGTTTGACCAGGGAAAACTATTCATTCAAAATGGAATTTATTAGAACCGATTAAAAGTTGATCATGCGTGAGTAATATAGTTCATCATGGGATAATAGTTGATCAGAATATATTCATTGTTTGCTTTCTGACTTTCCAAGGAGTTCATAAAGCTGTCAAAGTAGCTTGTGACAGATAATAAACAAAGTATACAATTTATAATTTAAGATGTAAAACGATGCCCACGCTGTGTAAATATATAAAACTGTCAATTTCTATCAAGCTTATCTTTAATTATATTGTATGGACAAAAGTTAGTTTTGTCATATTGTGCCAATTCCTTCTTTAAAATGATCGAATTCTAATGCTATATATAGTCTACTAAAAAAACTCTGTGCGTGAACATGCAATTGCACGGGCCTTTTATCTCTGTCGTGGAGACAAGTTTAATTTAAAGAAATTGAATAAATAGGTTTAATCTAAAAAGGAAAATGAATAGAAACATGGTGCAATTACCCACAAATTGTGTCATATTTAAGTTTCATCTAGGCAAGTATACGGGATATCTAGAACCAGGCCTTTAATTTATCCATATATATATATATATATCATCAACTTTTAATCGGTTCTAATAAATTCCATTTTGAATGAATAGTTTTTCCTGGTCAAACGAAGAATTCAAAAAACAAGCTTCAAAATCCATCAAAACCGACGCCTTTTAGTCGATTATATAAATTTCACAAAAGTATACATACATATAGTAAAAAATTATGTATATATATATAACAATATTATGGGACAGTGAACTTGGGTGAAGAATAATGTAATAACCGGTATGCAGGTTCGTCACTTAATATCACATAATATATAAATATATATTCAACAAACCGTTATAAACTTGGGAAGATTAAACGAAATAAGAAAATCAAACAACTCAAGTTAAAATGGTATTTCGATTTCGTAAAAATGAATTTACCGCGACAAAAGTTTAAACACGACAGTTAGTCATTGCAGGTGGTTTAGTTGTTTACGGTTTTCTGAAAGTCGGTTATTATATATACTCTTGACATTCAAATGTAGAAAGAAAAACATGGGCTATACTAAAAACCCAAATTTCGCTTGTTCGTTCTTTCGTGAAAAATTATCCCACCCTTATATAGTCTGTTCGCAAAAACCTCGCTCGTTCGTCACTCGATCTGTACTGAAAGACCAGGATAATTTTGTCGTATACAGTAATTAAAGACTTCCGGCTCGGTCAATAAGCTTTTAACTGTAGTGTTCAAATATTATGTGACGTATAAAAAAAAATATTTGTACATTTTAAGATCTCTGCTATCAATTGCAATCCCACTCTCTTAGCACTTTGAAAGTTCAGACATCTCCCATATCACAACAAAAGAACTAAAATTTTGAAGAAAAGACACCAGGACCAACCTAAAACGTGAAGTTCTGCGAACATAGTTCTCAAAATTATCTCGACCGAAAGAAATTCACAGTTTAAGATGAACGCCATATGGAGCTCAAACATTACCGACATGATTGTTGAAAAATGCTTGGGTGGATTCATTGTCCACAGACCATCACGTTCTTATGTCCTCAACACTATCCTAGCTTCTGTTCTAATCACAAATTAAATTAAAACTGTACTCTATGGGCGCCAATATGGCTGCCGTTGTAAATAATCGCTTGATCGTAATAATGATTTTTTTATCTTTGTTGTTGTGTTTTGTAATGATTGAAACGTCTAAAAAGATTCATAAGACCTCAGTTATCTTAGATCCTGAAGGATTGAAAACGGATGGTTTATTTTCAAGATTATGGGACCGTGTTTGTGTTCGGTGCTTTGTCGATATTCGCCGAACGAAATATACATCGAAAGGAAAAATCTCTTTTGCGATTACTAAATCTGTTAAACATGGATCAATCAGCCTGGCATTACCGTCAAAACTGTTTACAGCCGACCTAACTGTATGTATGGATATTTCTCCCAACCCTGGACCGGCTAGCCGAAATACTTCCGAGACAGAATTATCTCACCATTGTTTACACACGCCATCATCAAGCGTTGTCGCGCCAAGCACAAGGAAATACAGCCAATGCTTTCTAAAGAATCTTCGGTTTTCGTCGCAAACAAGGTACATTAATAACCATGTCTACTTTATGATTCGTCTTATTGGTATACTAAAGCCATTCCGGGGTCGTCGTGGTGGAAAGAGCCTTCGTTTTCGCGAATATTTGAATGAATATTTAAGTAATCCTTCAACGTCAACAACATCGTCGACAAATCATCACATTCAAACCACTAAAGAATTTGTCCCCTCACTAGTCCTAACCAATACAATGTCTCTGGTTCCTAAAATAGACGAAGTCAGGCATTTCGTGCTTGATAAAGATCCTGACCTGGTATTTATAACAGAAACATGGCTGAAAGACCAAATTGACAGTAACCAAGTGGACATTCCAGAATATAATATGGTTTACAAGAATCGGGATACGAGTAGCCATGGCGGTGTTTGTCTATATATTAAAAACTCCATTCAGTTCAACGTCCTGGTTGAGGTTCAGTTGCCCGAATTTGAAGTTCTTTGGGTGAAAATAAGACCTAATAGACTTCCACGTGGTATACCATGCATAATTACTGCTACTATTTATCATCCCCCGACTTCCAACGACAAATTACTCCTAGATTACTTGATTGCCTCGCTAGCAAAATTGGAGAGTCAATATCCTGGTTGTGGCATTATTCTTGGTGGTGATTTCAATCATCTAAACATTAACCGTATTTTATATCAGTTTAAAATGAAGCAGCTTATCAAGACCAATACCAGAGGCAATAATATACTGGACCTAATCATAACTAACATTCCCCAATATTATCAAAAGGACAATCTACAATCTTTTTCCCCTTTTGGATTGTCGGATCACAATGTCTTGTTGTTAACCCCGAAGGATAGACCTACTTCTGCCAACCGTAGAAAAATGATTTTAAAGAGAAATTTAAGTGTAGCTCGGAAAAATGAACTTGGTCGATATTTGAGCTCAATAAACTGGGACATAATTGATTCAGGCAAAACTTGTGAAGAAAAACTCTCCTTTCTGGAGGACATTATCAAAATCGGATTGGATTTTATTATGCCAATTGATAAAGTGAAGTTTCACCCTAAGAATGCCCCCTGGGTCACACCTAATTTTGTTTACTTAATCAAATGTCGACAAAAGGCTTTTCGAGACCAGGACAGTGCCTCTTTCCGACGTTATCGCAATCTCGTGAACCAAGAGAGGAAAAAATTACGGAGTAACTATTTTTCCAGTAAAGTTGAGAATCTTAAGAATGCAAAGCCATCTGCCTGGTGGAAGGAATTGAAAAAACTGTCTGGTATGCAAACCCCTACGCAATCTGAGAATTTGATCTCTCAATTACATATTGACAACATCGATAAAGAGAATTTATTGGATATTGCGAACAGAATCAATTCAGCGTTTGTGGAACCTATGCAAGAATATCAACCTCTCCAAGACAACCCATTCACCGACACAATAATTGGCCCTGACTATGAATTCACAAATATTACAGAAATCTCAGCATATAACATCCTCAAAAAACTTAATGTCCGGAAAGCTAGTGGCCCCGATGGAATTTCCAATTGGATCCTAAAAGATTATGCTGAAATCCTTGCGAAACCTGTTTGCTCTGTCTTAAGTAGCTCATATAAGGAGCAGAGGTTACCATCATTGTGGAAATATGCAGATGTCACTCCACTTCCGAAACAAAAGCCAATTACGGATATAAACAAACACTTGCGACCAATTTCTTTAACATCTTGCATTTCCAAAGTTGGTGAAGAATTTGTCGTTTCCAACTACATAGCACCTGCAATCCTGAAAATCATTGATCCCAACCAATATGGTGCTATTCCAAAATCATCAACCACCCAAGCTTTAATCTCAATGATTCATCGATGGTCCAAAGCTACGGACAGTTCTGGCGCTACAGTAAGAGTCATATTATATGACTATAGAAAGGCTTTTGATCTTATCGATCATAACATTTTAATCAAGAAAATTAATGATCTACCAATCCCCCGTAAAGTTGCTTGCTGGGTCGTAGATTTCCTAATGAATAGATACCAAAGGGTCAAATTGTCTAACGTTTATTCAGACTGGGAACGAGTACCATCTGGAGTGCCTCAAGGCACAAAACTAGGCCCTTGGATATTTTTATTAATGATAAACGACCTCCGGTTAGATGGCATTGATACATGGAAATACGTCGACGACACCTCTACATCTGAGATTATTCATAAAGGCACAGATAGTAATATCCAACTTAGTTCCTCTGAACTCCAGGAGTGGTCTTTACAAAATAGATTCCAAATAAATTCAAGCAAGTGTAAAGAATTAAGAATTGACTTCAAACGGCAGAAGCAACAATTTATTCCTGTTATGGTAAACGATCAACCAGTTGAAGTGGTCAAACATGCTAAACTACTGGGTCTTACTATTTCTAGCTCTTTGAAATGGAATATGCACATTGAGGATACCATAAAGAAAGCCAACAAACGTTTGTATTGCTTGGTACAACTGAAACGAGCAAAAGTCCCAGAAAAAGAAATTGTACAATTTTATTGTACTTGTATTAGGCCCGTATTGGAATATGCATCACCAGTCTTTCATCACTCTCTACCACAGTATTTGGCAGATGATTTAGAACGTGTCCAGCAAAGATCATTGGGAATTATATTTAAATGCGAAAATTATAATAAATGCTTAGAGTATTCTGGGACAGAGACTTTAGTCAATCGAAGGCAAATGTTATGTTTGAAGCTGTTTGATTCAATAATATCAAATTCAGATCACAAACTTTATAAGCTTTTACCCCCAAAGAAGAAGCAGACATATAATTTGAGGCACAGACGTTCTTTTAATTCTTTTTTAGCACGTACTAACCGTTTCAAGAACACTTTTATACCACATATGTTAAATAGTGAATAATGTCAATTGTACTTTGTATCCTGTCACCAATTGTAAATATTTATATAACCTACATCATTCTTGTACATATTACGTAAACATCTACGCAATTCAGCTCCAGCTGCAAAGTAGTTTTTTTTAATAAACATCTATCTATCTATCTATCTATCTATCTATCTATCTATCTATCTATCTATCTATCTATCTAATCACAACTGTTGGTCTCATTGGAACCATCCTTAATTCACTTGTTGTCTTCATTTTTTGGAAGTCACAGAAAATGAGAAAGAAAATATCCTGTATGATGATCATGGTGTTGTCTTCAAATGATCTTGCACTAGTAACAGTTATTCCTGCCTTGGTCTTGCTCCAGTCAGTTACCAACATTATTGGAACACCAAATTGCCTGTACAGCGACTGTTATGAAATAACAGCGTGTTCACTTGGAGGAATATCCACCATAACTCTTTCGGTCATGCATATCGACAGGTACTTAGCAATAGTTCATCCTTTGTTTCATCGTGTTGCAATGACCAAGAAAAAGTACATTTTAATATTGATTCCTCTGTGGTTCATGGCCACAGTCGTCGCAGCACTTCGTGTTTTTTTCGCTAATGATTTCCAACATTATTGTCTCATTAATCTTCATCACGTTCATCTTCACGACTTTATTTACGTATATATCAATCTTCAACGTTGCAAGAAAGAAATTAAGAAATAATCCAGCAAATAACGACGCCGTAAACAATCGCGACACATCTAACAATCTTGCAACGTTTTTACGCGAACTAAAGCTGGCAAAAACATTTCTGTTCATCGTTTTCATATGTTTCGTTTGCTACTTTCCGACAGCACTCATGCTCGCAATATGCATGCCTCCATTCCATAATAAGAAGCAGATACAAAATATCCTTATCCAAGTCTATCCTTGGTCTGGTTCTTTGATTCTAGTGAATTCGACCTTGAATTGTTTCGTGTTTTTCTGGTCAAACAAAGAACTACGAAAAGAAGCTTCCAAAATCGTCAAAACGGTTTTCCGCCGAGAATAACTTAGTAGATGCATTTATGTATGTTCAACAACATACAACTGTAACTTATGTTAGGATTAACTCTAACGCTTAAAATGTATTTCTTTTGTTCTTGGCACTCTCCTTATTCTCTCGTTTATTCTTTTGTTTGGCGTCCGATATATCGGACACTGAGCGTTAAAGGATCAATTAAGCTTTTGCAGATTATCCACGTCTATATCCTTGGACGGCTTCTTTAGTTCTGGCAAATTCGACCGTGAATTGTTTGGTGTTTTTTCTGGTCAAATAGACAACTCGGAAAAGAAACTTCCAAAATCATCAAAACGTCTTTCAGTCGACAATAACTTTCACAAAGTGTATACATACATATATAGCAGAAGTTTACATATACGGTCAACAGACAGCTATATACCTTTGTTAGATTAAGCTTAAAATTGTAGATTATTCCTTGACTAATTAACGGTTCTCAGTTCCACAAACTATAAAGACAATTAACTAAACACAGAATGAGTTCTGGTCAATAAAGGCAAGGAACAAGTTTGATATTGCTCAACCGTACCATTCATGTATACCGCTAAGTATAAGACAAAAGATTTGTACCATTATAATATATATATAAATTAAAGGCCTGGTTCTAGATATCCCATATACTTGCCTAGATGAAACTTAAATATAACACAATTTGTGGGTAATTGCACCATGTTTCTATTCATTTTCGTTTTTAGATTAAACCTATTTATTCAATTTCTTTAGATTAAACTTGTCTCTAGTCCACAACAGAGATAAAAGGCCCGTGCAATTGCATGTTCACGCACAGAGTTTTTTTAGTAGACTATATATAGCATTAGAATTCGATAATTTTAAAGAGGAATTGGCACAATATGACAAAACTAACTTTTGTCCATACAATATAATTAAAGATAATCTCGACAGAAATTGACAGTTTTATATATTTACACAGCGTGGGCATCGTTTTACATCTTAAATTATAAATTGTATACTTTGCTTATTATCTGTCACAAGCTACTTTGACAGCTTTATGAACTCCTTGGAAAGCCAGAAAGCAAACAATGAATATTCTGATCAACTATTATCCCATGATGAACTATATTACTCGCGCATGATCAACTTTTAATCGGTTATAATAAATTCCATTTTGAATGAATAGTTTTTCCTGGTCAAACGACGAATTGAAAAACAAGCTTCAAAAACCATCAAAACCGACGCTTTTTAGTCGATTATATAAATTTCACAAAAGTATACATACATAGTAAAAAAATTATGTATATATGTATATATATATTCAACAAACCGTTATACATTGAATGACTAGATTAAACTTGGGAAGATTAAATGAAATAAGAAAATCAAACAACTCAAGTTAAAATGGTATTTCGATTTCGTAAAAATGAATTTACCGCGACAAAAGTTTAAACACGACAGTTACTCATTGCAGGTGGTTTAGTTATTTACGGTTTTCTGAAATTCGGTTATTATATATACTCTTGACATTCAAATAGTTGTGATTAGAACAGAAGCTAGGATAATGTTGAGGACATAAGAAGGTGATGGTATGTGGACAATAGCCCCACTCCAGCAAATTTCAGGCACCATGTCGGTACTGTTCGAGCTCCGTTTGGCGTTCATCCTAAACTGTGTATTTCTTTTGGAAATTTTATCTAACAGTCGGGATGACATTCAGAACAATATTCACAGAACTTAACGTTTTTAGGAATCAAAGTAGTATGCTGCGTAGGCAGTGTTGAAATACAAATTGAAATATAGTAAGGTTCGATATACAGCCGAAACAAGGATCGTAGCAGTCTAACGTTTCGAGCGGAGGTCCTTTGTCAGAGAGAAACGTAAAGATCGTGAGTAAACGAACAGGGGAACTTATACAGAAAAAATAACCAGGTGACAAAAAATAGCCAATCAGATCAAAGTAACAATAACAAATCAGTAATGAGATGCGAGAAATTAGCCAATCAGATGAAAACAACATTAACGAATCAATAAGATGCGAAAGGCATTATTTCTAGCAAACATTTGGTTATTGACGGTAAACAAAGAAAAACTCCATATACATATATATATATATACACATATATTAACATTGCGTGCCCATTACGTACATTTAAAAAAAAAAAGGAACATTCTGAAGAAGGGCTGTGCCCGAAACGTAAAGAAATAACGTTTTTTAAAAAGCGTTCCTGTCTAGATCTTGTCTATTCTATTAATCCTTGGAACAACCTTTGGACCAAAAGCTGGCTCTTTGATTGAACTATATATATATATATATATATTATATATATATATATATATATATATATATATATATATATATATATATATTTATTTATTTACTATATACTTTTGTGAAATTTATATAATCGACTAAAAAGCGTCGGTTTTGATGGTTTTTGAAGCTTGTTTTTTGAATTCTTTGTTTGACCAGGAAAAACTATTCATTCAAAATGGAATTTATTATAACCGATTAAAAGTTGATCATGCGTGAGTAATATAGTTCATCATGGGATAATAGTTGATCAGAATATATTCATTGTTTGCTTTCTGACTTTCCAAGGAGTTCATAAAGCTGTCAAAGTAGCTTGTGACAGATAATAAACAAAGTATACAATTTATCATTTAAGATGTAAAACGATGCCCACGCTGTGTAAATATATAAAACTGTCAATTTCTATCAAGCTTATCTTTAATTATATTGTATGGACAAAAGTTAGTTTTGTCATATTGTGCCAATTCCTTCTTTAAAATGATCGAATTATAATGCTATATATAGTCTACTAAAAAAACTCTGTGCGTGAACATGCAATTGCACGGGCCTTTTATCTCTGTCGTGGAGACAAGTTTAATTTAAAGAAATTGCATAAATAGGTTTAATCTAAAAAGGAAAATGAATAGAAACATGGTGCAATTACCCACAAATTGTGTCATATTTAAGTTTCATCTAGGCAAGTATATGGGATATCTAGAACCAGGCCTTTAATTTATCCATATATATATATATATCATCAACTTTTAATCGGTTCTAATAAATTCCATTTTGAATGAATAGTTTTTCTTGGTCAAACGAAGAATTCAAACAACAAGCTTCAAAATCCATCAAAACCGACGCCTTTTAGTCGATTATATAAATTTCACAAAAGTATACATACATATAGTAAAAAATTATGTATATATATATAACAATATTATGGGACAGTGAACTTGGGTGAAGAATAATGTAATAACCGGTATGCAGGTTCGTCACTTAATATCACATAATATATAAATATATATTCAACAAACCGTTATAAACTTGGGAAGATTAAACGAAATAAGAAAATCAAACAACTCAAGTTAAAATGGTATTTCGATTTCGTAAAAATGAATTTACCGCGACAAAAGTTTAAACACGACAGTTAGTCATTGCAGGTGGTTTAGTTGTTTACGGTTTTCTGAAAGTCGGTTATTATATATACTCTTGACATTCAAATGTAGAAAGAAAAACATGGGCTATACTAAAAACCCAAATTTCGCTTGTTCGTTCTTTCGTGAAAAATTATCCCACCCTTATATAGTCTGTTCGCAAAAACCTCGCTCGTTCGTCACTCGATCTGTACTGAAAGACCAGGATAATTTTGTCGTATACAGTAATTAAAGACTTCCGGCTCGGTCAATAAGCTTTTAACTGTAGTGTTCAAATATTATGTGACGTATAAAAAAAAATATTTGTACATTTTAAGATCTCTGCTATCAATTGCAATCCCACTCTCTTAGCACTTTGAAAGTTCAGACATCTCCCATATCACAACAAAAGAACTAAAATTTTGAAGAAAAGACACCAGGACCAACCTAAAACGTGAAGTTCTGCGAACATAGTTCTCAAAATTATCTCGACCGAAAGAAATTCACAGTTTAAGATGAACGCCATATGTAGCTCAAACATTACCGACATGATTGTTGAAAAATGCTTGGGTGGATTCATTGTCCACAGACCATCACGTTCTTATGTCCTCAACACTATCCTAGCTTCTGTTCTAATCACAACTGTTGGTCTCATTGGAACCATCCTTAATTCACTTGTTGTCTTCATTTTTTGGAAGTCAAAGAAAATGAGAAAGAAAATATCCTCTATGATGATCATGGTGTTGTCTTCAAATGATCTTGCAGTAGTAACAATTATTCCTGCCTTGGTCTTGCTTCAGTCAGTTACCAACATTATCGGAGCACCAAATTGTCTGTACAGCGACTGTTATGAAATAACAGCGTGTTCACTTGGAGGAATAACCACCATAACTCTTTCGGTCATGCATATCGACAGGTACTTAGCAATAGTTCATCCCGTGTTTCATCGTGTTGCAATGACCAAGAAAAAGTACATTTTAATATTGATTCCTCTGTGGTTCATGGCCACAGTCGTCGCAGCAGTTCGTGTTTTTTCGCTAATGATTTCCAACATTATTCTCTCGTTAATGTTGATCACGGTCATCTTCACGACTTTATTTACGTATATATCAATCTTCAACGTTGCAAGAAAGAAATTAAGAAAAGTACATCCAGAAAATAACGACGCCGTAAACAATCGCGACACATCTAACAACCTTGCAACGTTTTTACGCAAACTAAAGCTGGCAAAAACATCTCTCATCATCGTTTTCATATGTTTTGTTTGCTATTTTCCGACAGCGCTCATGCTCGTAATATGGTTTCCATTCCAAAATAAAAAGCAGACACAAAATATCCTTATGCAAGTCTATCCTTGGACGGCTTCTTTGGTTCTAGTAAATTCGACCTTGAATTGTTTGGTGTTTTTCTGGTCAAACAGAGAACTCCGAAAAGAAGCTTCCAAAATCGTCAAAACGGTTTTCCGCCGAGAATAACTTAGTAGATGCATTTATAACTTATGTTAGGATTAACTCTAACGCTTAAAATGTATTTCTTTTGTTCTTGGCACTCTCCTTAATCTCTCGTTTATTCTTTTGTTTGGCGTCCAATATATCGGCACTTAGCGTTAAAGGATCGATTAAGCTTTTGCAGATTATCCACGTCTATCCTTTGACGGCTTCTTTAGCTCTAGCAAATTCGACCTTGAATTGTTTGGTGTTTTTCTGGTCAAATAGACAACTCCGAAAGGAAACTTGCAAAATCATCAAAACGTCTTTCAGTCGACAATAACTTTCACAAAGTGTGTACATATAGTAGAAGTTTACATATACGGTCAACAGACAGGCTATATACCTTTGTTATATTAAGCTTTAAATTGTAGATTAAAAATATTGCTTGAATAATTAACGGTTCTTTCTACAAACTACTAGACAATTAACTAAACACAGAAAGAGCTCTGTCCAATAAAGGGAAAGAACAAGTATAGTATTGCTCAACCGTAGCATTCAAATATTTATGTATGAATATACTATATAAAAATAATATAAAATACAATCCGAAGAAAAAAAACAAGATATGGATCAAAGACAAGACAAAAGATGAAAAAAAAAAAATGATGAAAATGTTTTTTGTTTTTTTATCCATATCTTGGGTTTTTCAAGATGTGTATCTTCGGATTGGGTTCTATATTATTTTTCTTTAAATTGTCGGCTAGCTCTGCATTTTGGTATACCATATAAGATTTGTACATTCCAAGATCTTTCTTTATACTTGGATAAACTAAACCTGTTTCTAGATATCCCATTATCCCACATACTTGCGTGGCTAGATTAAACCTAAATATAACACAATTTGTGGATTACACGATGTTTTTATTCATTCTTTTTAGATTAAACTTGTCTCCACGAACTGTTAGAGATAAAAGGCGTGTGCGATAACAACTACATGTTCACAGAGTTTTTTTAGTATAGAGTAACATTAGAATTCGATCATTTTGAAGAAGGAATTGGCACAATATGGCACAATATGACAAAACTCTCTCTCCTCCGCAGAGGCTTCTATTAATTATTCTGGCAAGTCGCAGGCGCGCGGGTGATCGTAAAGCGCGCGGAGAACGTCGGGAAGGTGGAAAAAGAGGAGAGAAGCCTGTGCCAGATATATGTGCGGTTCTCTGGCACGATTTGCGGTTCTCTGGTAAATGGCATAAAACCCCGACGATTTGGGAGAAATTCAGCACTCCCTTCAAGATCTAAGTATCGGAATTTGGGCGCCATATTGACATCATTATCTAGCAGCACTGACCTATATATATAACTGGACTGCGTGCTGCTATTAACTTTGAGTTAGGAAAAGTGTCCCCAAAATTGTTTTCAAAATGGCGGCATTTATGGGTCCTTTTGCTAATGGTGAAGGTCGCTGACCGATACCTATGAACCGGAATGATGACACATGTTTTTAAAACTGCCTGTATTTTGCTCGGCATTCAGTCGAATAATCGAATTATGTTATTTATAACTCGATAAAGTCTTCATATTTATAGAAGATGAAAGCTTTCTGACTGACGGGTTTTGATGGTCTGTCCCAGTCTGATATAGTTTGTCGTCCGGCTTTCTTGTTTTAACGACGGGAGAATAGACGGACGAATTAAAGATGGAAAACTCGCCGTTTACCGGATTTTAAAACACCTGACAACTGATGAGTTTCTCGTTTGCTATTAACACTTGGAAAAGGTTGATAAAGACACTCTAAGAAGAACTCGGTACGCCTCGCTTCTTTACGATTTTCTCGTGATCTTCAGCGATTCTTTATAGAGCTGGCGACTTCATAAAACGAAATGTTTGTAGATTTCCATGACCATGTGTATTGACAGTCTTGTTTATTTTATTGCCAAGTGTTCGTGCCGTATGCCGGCCGGCACGTCTTTAATTCAGACTGCTAGAAAGCTACAACAGTAATTGTCTAGGAATATTATTATTATTGTAGTTCAGAACTACAATAAGACTCTTATCATGAAAACGTCCCGGGGCGCTCAGCAACAAACATAAATAATATACGTACCACCGAAATATCTTGTTTACGCAAACCCGAGATCATGTTCTACTGATATTCCTATTTGGTCAGACAAATAATCCAGCAGCCAGCAGGCCTCTTGAGTCGTTCCACAAGAAATTAAGAATGACTAATCGTGCATGCATTAACTCTTTCCTGTCCGAATTTATTGGTCTTCACTCTTTAGTATTTTGTTCTGGCTAACGCCAGACGATTTTATTCACCTCTGGGGAAGCCCTCGCACAGTTATTAATAAAGTAAGAAAATCGCTTTAAATATTATTTTTTCCTGCGATAAGTACATGTCAGTGGTCGCTACCATTAGCAGAAAGACCCATAAATGCCGCCATTTTGAAAGTGAAAATGGGGACACATTTTTGGCCGGCACCCGCAGTCCAGTTATATATATATTTAAAAAACTCATTAATAATTCATGAGGAAAACACAAAAGAAATCAATACCGTAGCAGAGGTTGTAAATCGGATACAGAATCGTCCTGATTTACATAAGATACAGATCGGCTGCTCATGCTGTATCTATTACATATGAAACTCATTAATAATTCATGAAGAAAACACAAAGGAAATCAGAACCGTGTCTGTGGTTTGGATATCGGAGGAAGAAATTACATAAATTAAGCAAACTTTCATCTTGATTTTCTCTTAAAATACTGATTTGTTTGAGATGCTATATCATACACTCGGAGGAGTGTTTCATCAGGATATCCAAACACCTCGAAGTTTGTTCAAAAACCTCGGCTTCGCCTCGGTTTTCAACAAACGTCTCGGTGTTTGGATATCCTGATGAAACACTCCTCCCCGTGTATGACATATTACATATAGGTCAGTGTCTAGCAGAGGTTCATTTTCCTCACTCTTCCCATCATTCCTCGCGCGTCTTCTCCCTCGCCTCCAGAGGAGAGAGTGACAAAACTAACTTTCGTCTCTACAATATAATTAAAGATACTTCAAAAGAAATTGAGGGTTTTATACATTTACACTGCGTGTGCATCGTTTTACATTTTTAATGATATTAACTTCTTATTAACCGAGAGTGCGGTCATTACGGCGAAATATCAGACCGACGTGGGAATTGGGAATTCTTTACAAAAGAAAATGTCGAGAGTTGCAATATAAACATTTAAATATAAAGGAATATCAGTTCCACGACTCGATATATTTTCCTTTACCAAAAATCCTTAAAACATGTAGATTAAACACCGTCTGGCTTGATAGCAGCATGTATGTATGTACCCAAGGAAAGGATTGACAATTAAAGTCGCTACGAAAAGTGTCTACCAAAAATGTAAGCAGTTTACAAGATACTAAAACGATCAACTCATTAAAATTCGATCATTTGAATGTATGACATCATTACGATGACATCAATACTATGACATCATTGGTAAGACACCATTGGCAGACATTAGTATGACATCATTAGTATGACATCATCACTATGACATTATTATGACATAATTGGTATGACATCATTAATATGACATCATTAGTATGACATCATTGCTATGACATCACTAGTATGATATCTTTAGTATGATATCTTTAGTATGACATCATTAATATGACATCAATTCCTGACACCATTAGTATGACATCATTGTTATGATATCATTGGTATGACATCATTAACATGACATAATCAATTTTACATTACATCATGAAATTATGAGACCTAGTAAAAATTTAAAAATATATTTTTAGGATCAAAGTTGTCCATAAAATTGACCCCAATTACACTAGCCAGCTCCGCAACGCGTAAATCCTCAGCGCTCCCCCCAAAAGCACAAAGAAAACTGTTGCATCAGTTTTCGCTAGCTGTTTCTCGATTCCCCTCTTCTGTGACGTCGTAAGAAGACTAGAAACTAGTCTAGGAAACGCGCCTGTGCAGGAAATAGCGTTATTCTGCGAAAAACTGCATGTACACATAGGGCGCACGCTTGTTGGCCGCAATTTGATTGCAATTCATAATCACCTTGGCGAACCGCAGACACTGAAAAGACTTAAAATAGAGAACTTCATACCTGTACAAATAAGCTCGCACGCTTCTTGGTTGTAATTTGATCGCTTCATTGCAATTCATAATCCCCTTAGAGAATCGCCCTTTCATACCATAGTACGCTGCCCGACTTAAAAACGCCTTGAAAAGAAAACACAGAAACGAACGCTTACATTAGATATTTCAGTTTGAAATCGCCTGGGTCAGGCGTTCACTCGGGCTACTGGCAAGTACGCGGAGCCTGAATCGAAGGCCGAATGTGGTGCATACTTTACACTGGTGAACATATTTACGATCAAGACAGTTGTCAGCCCAACCTCGTCCCCAGGTCATTTTGCCTCCACGTCGGGATGTCGGCGAAAATGGCCCTGGCATCGGCTGGTCGATTCTATAATCTGATTGGCCGGTTTAAGAACCCGATTAATTCAGATAGAGTATAATTTATTCAGGAAATTTGAATTGCAATGGGATCCACTCTGCAAAGTTTACTCAAAACAATAGCTTTGGTTATAGTCAAGAACAACATTAGATGTATGTTTGTTCATGACATTTACATGTCTTCTGGATAATCGTGGGAGTATCATGATGAATAATGCTAGCCCAGTTGCTTTTCTGGTGAAGGCTTCACATGAGTGACTCGACAAAGCGTTGAATATTTCTATTTATTATTCATGCATACGTATTATACAAAGAGCAAAACACAAAAGCCGCATAAATTTTCTTGCCATAACACCCCAAAATTCTGGGTGTCACGTGACCAGCCGAGCCAGGGCCATTTTCGCCGACCTCCCGACGTGGAGGCAAAATGCCCTGGGTACGAGGTTGTTGTCAGCCACATCACTGTTAAACTACAAAGCCAGTCAGTCAATCAGTTCGAAATCTAACAACAACGTGCAAGAACACCTTGATCAAAAGGCAAACCTGTTCAACTTTTTGTCCAAAAGCGAAATTAAGGAGCAAAGAACTTACAAGATGCCTCGCGGCCTCACTCAGTCACACGGCTAACAACTCACCGGAAGCGTGAATAGTACCGGAAGTAAGTTGTGCAAAAATGCAATTTTGTGACACAGGAGAAAAAATAAAAACACAGAAACCAAGCCGAAACCGACTCGTCCTACCATAGATAGCCCGAGTAATTAAACATATTAACGTCACACGTGTATAATGTATTATCGAAGATGGTTATATATCGTTGCCATTATCACATGTAATCACTTGAAAATCTACAAGTTCAGGGCCGTAGCTACCAATTTTGAAGTAGTCCGGTTGGGTGTGGTGGATGCGAGCGCCGAAGTCAACTCTAGCTAAGCATAGTCTCTCGTTATGTATGATGATATATGACATACAACCAAACACAGTTCTATGATGTATTGCATCATACGTACTAATTCCCTACCCCCACACCCCAACCCCGAACCACAAACCCCCGGAAATCCTAAACCTAACCACAACCCCTCGGTGGCCCTAAACCTAATCACAACCCTCCGGAAAAATGTCCCGCCTTTAAGACCCCGACCACAACACCCCTACTTTTTTTCTCATATGTTTTTTAGTTTAACATCCCACATGTGGGACAGTCGTTGCACGCGTATGATGAAATACATCATAGAACTACATTTGGTTGTATGTCATATATCAACATACGTAACGAGAGACTATGTTCAATATTCACGCACAGCCTCGAAAAAAAATTTTTGGTGCCCCGGAAACAACCGTACCGGTGGCTGTGGCCCTGAAGTTTGTTGTTGTGAGAGAAACAGACCCACATGCTTGTTTCGAATTAATTTGGTTTGATAATAGCAATGATTGTCAGCAGAATTTTTTTTTGTTCTGTTAATTCTGCAGCGAAACTAGTGTACTTAGTAAAAAAATACTATATGATCACATTTCTACAGAACACTCTCAAAATAACTATTTTCACTATTCAGGCATCTTCAACAAGCAGCAAAAACAAGTTAGTAAAAAGAGAAGGAAAAACTCACTTGAAATAATTTAGGATTGATTGCCAGAGCTCTGTTAAAGTCGTGAATACTTTTAGCATGTCGCAGCTTCATCTTGGTTAGGCCACGGTTATAGTAAGCCTGTTCATGGTAAAGTTCAGAATTAGAGATAAAATAGAATAAAATGTTTTGCTCGCGGCTTCTAATTAAGAATTCTCAATAAAATATCAGTCAGTAGTTTGGAGGTACAATCTTAATATACAAATACTTAATATAAAATGTTTTAGTCTAGTCTAGTCTAGTCTAGGCTGGACCTATAGAGTTGGACCTATAGACTTGGATCTATAGACTTGGACCTATAGACTTGGACTTAGACTAGTGAAATAAAAGTAGCGAGAAACGTGGGACGTTCGCTCGAAACGTTAGACTCCTACGTTCTCTGTACTATATTTAGACTAGACTAGACTAGACTAGACTAGACTAGGACTTAGGACTTAGGACTTAGGACTTAGGACTTAGGACTTAGGACTTAGGACTTAGGACTTAGGACTTAGGACATAGGACTTAGGTCTAGGTAGTCTAATGATATACTTACTATATCATCAAATACAAAACAACTCCAGTTCTAAATAGGATAAATATATTAATGAATAAAAATCGTACCTCGGCATCTTCAGGATTGACTTTAATTGCGTTATTAAAGGCATCTAGAGCGCTGACGAGATTGTTTAGTTCTGTGAAACATGCCCCAATCATGAAGTACACGGAGGCAGCACTCAAAGGCATCTCCATTCGAGGATGCCATGGTGTCTAGAAAAACAACGGCATAAGTTGTGTAAGAGATTAGAGAGCCTAGGGTTTGACTAATCCACTTTCTTTTTTCACATATCATCAATCACCTGAAGAGAAATGAGGAGCTTACCAGAACGTAGATGGCTCTTTTGAAGCTAGCAATGGCGTTTTCAAATTGTTTAGCTTTCATGCAAATTTTGCCAAGTAATATGAACATGGGGGCAGTTGGATTTATCCGGGTGGTTTTGGTGAGAATATCCACAGCCTAAGAAATTAATAAAATAAAATAATGACAATAACAACGACAACAACAACAAAAATGATGATGGTGGTGGTGGTAATAATGGTAGTGAATAGTAATGGTGGTGGTGGGTGTGAAGATGGTGGTGATGATGGTGGTGGTGGTGACGATGGTTGTGGTCGTGTTGAAGATGGTGGTGGTCGTGATGGTGATGATATTAAATGGTGATGGGGGTATCATGGTGGTGATAATGATGGTGGTGATGATATGATGGTGGTTGTCGTGATGATAGTGGTGGTCGTGATGGTGGTGATAATGGTGGTGGTCGTGATGGTGGTGATAATGGTAGTGAAGATGGTAATGGTGGTGATGCTAATGGTGGTGATAGTGATGAATTGATGGTGACAACAATGATGATCCACGATAACTAAATACATAAATGGTTAAAAAAAACCACATAAAATATAAATAATGTCAACTTACACGGTCGTAATCTTTCAGAAATGCATGAACAACAGCTTGTTGAGTCGCTGATCCACCCAGATCTTGACTTAACTCTGCACCTTGTCTGAAAAACAACGTAGAAATTACAACAATTAACATTTCAAGTTCAAGAAGTGTAAAGTGTACGCTTTCGTGTACTTGATAGATTAAATCCAATCATATTACAGGTTACCTGATATGAAAACTCGCCAGCTCCAGTTTATTTTGTTTCAATAAAAGCTTCCCCTAAAAATCAAAATTTGAAAACTCGTTCATAAGGAAGAAGTCACTTTATTTATTTATCAACATATTTTATTGAAAAGCATTAACCCCAAGAGCAGATCTGCCCATCTAGGGGGTTCACGCGAAAGTCACTTTATAAGACCTAACCAAGAGCTAGCATATAGATCTCTTCTCTTAACAACATGCATTACGACATTAACATATACAAATCATATGAGTCCCAGTAATTCAATGGTTAGATCGTCTCACAGGCGATTAGAAGGTTGTGGGTTCGAGTGCCGCTCGGGAACTGAGTAGAATGGATAGAATAGAATGCAGGTATAGGCCTGGTTATTAATGAGTTTGAGAAGTTCTGAGTCAAATCCCTTTCCCTTCGTTAGAAATAATTGTAATTTACTCGGATGACGGGCTTTTGTTCAATTGTTATGTCTAATGAGTAATTAATTTTATAAACGTTTTTTGCCGTCTGTCAGTCTTACCCTTGCCATGCGATAATCTGCAACGTCAGGTCTTACATGAATTGCTCTGGTGTAGTCATGAATGGATTCCTTCAGCTAGAGAATGGAATAAATATACCAGATTCGAAAATACCCAATTATAATTATTATTATTTATTTAAGGAGGATAGGTTTTTCAGCAGAGCTGGTGGGGTCCTCCATTTACAGCTAAGACCTATAGGTGCTGATTTTACGGAGGGAGGAAAACCGGAGAACCCGGCGAAAAACCCTCGAAGCACAGGAGAGACCAACTAAACTCTACTCACATGAGTCCCCACCCCAAGAACGGGGCTATTCCCAGACGGTCACCCATCCAAGTACTAACCCCGTCTAACCGGGCTTAACTATTGGTGAGAGGCAGCGCCCTAATAGCACACGCCACCCGTGTTGGTATGGTTGTTTGAAAAGTGGTAGTTTGTGAAAGATGGTTACTGATTAGAGAGATACGTTGTTGGAATAATTATTGTGGTATGATTCGTCACTCGGAGTAGCATTAGTACTCAGTGTTAGAGGTGTGCGAATCCGATTCGGATCGGATTCGGACTAAACTTTTATCGTTCGGATCGGATTTTGTTCTTTTTTTCTCGGTTCGGATTTTGTTCTTCTTTTCTCAGATCGGATGGAATCGGATTTTGCACTTTTTACCCGCATCAGATTCACTTTTGTCATTGTTTTTTTGTCGTCACAAAATTAACAAATTCACTAGTTGTATGCACATTGCACAACATATATATTGCATAAGATTAGTAGTTCGGAAAGTTTGCGCAACTATTGCAACATATATCCGGTGTTTTAATTTCTTCGGATCGGATCGGATTTGAGCAGCTGTTTTCGGATTGGATCGGATCGGACTACGATTTTCTGGCTTCGGATCGGATCGGATTCGGATTGACAGTTTTGGCAAACCCTCGGATTATAAGGGGTCAATCCGATCCGACGCACACCACTACTCAGTATTCTCCAACAACATTCAATGTTCGAAGAAACTAGATTTCAGTTTCGAAATATCAAATATAAGTACCATCATTTTACGACCTGCTCCAACTGACTTGACCATGTAGCTCAGTTGGTAAAGCGTCGGTATATAGTAAACCGAAGATCGCGGGTTTCGAATCCCAGCCGCAGTCAAGTAGAGTTCTTCTCTACTTACACAGTATGTTTCGTCACCCGGAGTAGCACCTAATGTCGTGATTAGAGATGGATTTTTACGGGCGGTGGTTGGTTATTAGAGAAGGCTGTTTATGAGAAACTGTTGTTTAAAGTGGTTCTCTGATGAAAATATTGTTGGCAATGTTTTTCCATAATCCTAAAGATGTTATGGTAGTTGGTAATCGTGCAGAGTTTCATTTCAAAATTCGTTGAAGAAAGGGTGATATTTCACGTGTGGCCGAGCTTGAGAAGAATGAGTCGAGGAAGCTTATGGCGTCATAGACTCAATAACAACAATGACCCTTTTGTTGACAACAACAATGATCTTTTGTTTTTGTTGAGTCTATGACGTCATAAGTTCTCCTCAACTCATTCTTCTCAAACACGGCCAATTTAATGGCGGCGCTCCAAAATACAAACTTCACACGTAAAATACAACTTTGTTTTTGAGAATTTCGAAATGAAACTTCGCACAATTACCAAGTACCATAATATCTTTAGGGTTATGCAGAAACATTACCAACAATATTTTCATCAGAGAACCACTTTAAGAGAAGTTTGCTGGAAAATTATGTATGTACGACAAACACAAAAAGAAAGATTTTATCTGACAACAAGGTAACTTACATTTCCCACTTTATCATAAGCGTCTGCACGACAAACATAACCTCTTATATAACTCGGATCAACACGAACTGCAGAAGAAAACCTTTTTATAGCTCTGTAAAATAGATAGAGAAATCCTTGTCGTTCCTGGTTATTATATATAACGATCCATATATAGTGCAACTCTGGTTTAAAGCAAAAAGTAGGCATGTAATGCATGCACGTGTCTACTGCCATTACATTGATTTTTGGATAAGTTGTAGGTAATTGGACCGTCACTGGGATTACTATTTAGTAGATTAACGTAATATTGTAGCTAAAGTATGCGGTGTTTGGTCCTAAATCAGGTCGAAACGCGCAAATGTATTTAAGTCGTTAACAACCGGAGTTATTAAACAGCTAGCAGGGTTAAAGTAAGGTAAAAAAAGACTATATGAAATCACCACATAAAGTGGGTATCCCTCCGAAAGATATAGAAGAATGAGGTCACTACTTAGTGTGGGGTATCTTCCCGATAAACATACACCACGTATATCACACGTTTTTGTATTTCAAATTACCTGGCATAATTTTCATGTTTGGTAATGAGAATGAGTCCGATGTTGACATGCGCACTAGGAATACACTTGTCCAGTCGTAACGCGGACTCAAAATCACTGACAGCTTCGTCCCATCTGACATTACGAAAATGAAAGAAAGAAACGAGGTGATCAGAGTTCCAACCGGTCAAAGGACATTACATAAAATTCAAAACTAAAACAGTCCACACTGTTTAGTACCTTTTTAAATCTGTATAAATAATCCCGCGGTGTAAGAAAGCATTGACGTTCTCAACTCTGCTGTCCAAAAGTAACGAAACACTTAAATCTTGCAACGCTTTCTGTGGATGAATTCTAAAGATTTAAATAGTTAGATTAATGGTCATAGTCATAGTCATTCATTCATAGTCATAGTAAATTAAATGGAACACGATTCGTTTGAGACTTAAATTTGGTCCTAATCAAAAGCAAGTCCATTCTGGCCGGACTGATCGGTCTAACCTTGTCAATTGGAAAGCGCCCCTAGTCATTAGTCATATATAGTCATTAGTCATATATAATCATTAGTTATATATGGTCATTAGTCATATATAGTCATTAGTCATATGTAGTCATTAGTCATATATAGTCATTAGTCATATATAGTCATTAGTCATATATAATCATTAGTCATATATAATCATTAGTTATATATAGTCATTAGTCATATATAGTCATTAGTCATATGTAGTCATTAGTCATATATAGTCATTAGTCATATATAGTCATTAGTCATATATAGTCATTAGTCATATATAGTCATTAGTCATATATAGTCATTAGTCATATATAGTCATTAGTCATATAGTCATTAGTCATATATAGTCATTAGTCATATAGTCATTAGTCATATATAGTCATTAGTCATATATAGTCATTAGTCATATATAGTCATTAGTCATATATAGTCATTAGTCATACCTGTATATAGTCATTAGTCATATATAGTCATTAGTCATATATAGTCATTAGTCATATATAGTCATTAGTCATACCTGTATATAGTCATTAGTCATATATAGTCATTAGTCATATATAGTCATTAGTCATATATAGTCATTAGTCGTTAGTCATTAGTCATCAGTCATTAATCATAGTCATAGTCAAAGGCATAGTCATAGCCTTGATGATGGTCATAGTCAAATAAGTCACAGTCATATAGTAATACTGTAAGTCATACTGTAGTCATGGTTATAGTCATAAGTCATACTCATAGTCATGCTGAAGTCACGGTCATATTGTAGTCATGGGGCGCTTTCCAATTGACAAGGTTAGACCGGTCAGTCCGGCCAGAATGGACTTGCTTTTGATTAGTACCAAATTTTCCAGTCAGACCATCCCAGGCCTCCAACGAATCGTGTTCCATTTAACCGGACTGACCGGTCTAACCGTGTAAATGGAAAGCCCCCATGGTCATACTGTAGTCATGGTCACGGTCATAGTCATACAGTAGTACACCGCATTACGCGTTCAATCCCCGTCTTTCACAACTCGAAACCAAGTACGATTGTTTGGTATATGAAAAACAAACAAAAGCGAAAATACAATTCGTCGACTTACTTTCTCAATAAACATCCTCGGTTATAAAAAGCTTCTGCACTCATGGGATCCAGGTGAATGGCACAAGATAGGTCTTTGAGCGACTCATTAAAAGCACTCTTGAAAAAAACATATGCATAATCACAATCATTAGCAAGATTCGAGTTTAACAAACGTTAACTAAACACCTGATGTAAGTTATGTTGTTTAAAACTTATCGAATCATCTCAAGAAGTCTTTTTGTATCTCTGACTGACTGACTGACTGACTGACTGACTGACTGACTGACTGACTGACTGACTGACTGACTGACTGACTGACTGACTGACTGACTGTCTGTCTGTCTGTCTGTCTGTCTGTCTGTCTGTCTGTCTGTCTGTCTGTCTGTCTGTCTGTCTGTCTGTCTGTCTGTCTGTCTGTCTGTCTGTCTGTCTGTCTGTCTGTCTGTCTGTCTGTCTGTCTGTCCGTTCGTCCATCCATCGGTCTTCGTGATTGCAAAAAATATTCACACTTTTTTCATATTATTACGACAAAAGTCACAAAAACTACTTGTTACTTGCCGAATCATATCGTACATATGTATACGTGGCACGTTTACCTGTTTCGCGCAAACTTTTCCTCTATATAAGTAAGCCTTCGCGTCCAGAGGGTCTTGTTTTAATATCTTTGTAAAACTAATCAGGGCAGCTGGCCAGTTTCTTGGGGGGAAAAATAGAAATGCAATGTTGAGAATAATCTCTGCCGTAACGTAACGAGTTTGTAAACATGGCAATCTTAAAGTGTCTATGATACAAAAATTAAGTCTGTCTTACTTGAAAGAACACTTAAAATAACAAAGTAACATCTTTTGAATTTCCTGGCTTCCTTTCTGAGATATTTTCCTTGGTTTGAAATGCAAATTTATTATATGGCACGGATTACTTCCGGTAAAATCACGCGCTGTGATTGGTTGGTGACGGGGCGAGATTTCTCCGTAATGCCCACGGGCATTATGAAAATTGTTAATGCCCTACGATTGGAAACAAACAAAAAATCCTAATAAGAAACTTTTATTGCCGAAAAACGGCGAAAATAGATTAAATACACGACGATGAACATTCTAAAAGTAAATTCTAGTATCCAGACGAGAAAGAAACGCTAGTTCGGTGTTTTGACGAAGTTAAAGGAAGCGAAGACTAAGAAATACAAGATTGATTTTGAAATAAAAAGTGCTATATAATAAACTACTTAATAACCTCGACCGTTCGGTCTTTACGGTAAAATATTAAACCTTGGTCTTGAACGTATCAACCTCGCTATCGCTCGGTCAATACAGCAAGACCTCGGTTTAATATTTTACCGTAAAGACCTCACTCTCGGTTATTAAGTAGTTAGTAATATGTTGTGACGCACATGTGCATAATGACTTGTTGGAGAAGATTATACATCTACATTATCAAACTAAACTTAATTCGAAGGAAGCATGTGGATGTGTTTCTCCCACAACACCAAACATGTAAATTTTCAAGTGATTATGTTTGATTTTGATAATAGCAAAGATATATAACCTTCTCCGATAACTCATTATGCATGTGTACGTCACAACATGTGACATTTACATAGCAAAGAAACAAAATATCTCAACAACGAAGCAAGGAAACCAAAAACTGCAAAATATATTACTTTGTCATTTTAAATGTCCTTTCAAATAAGACAAACTTAATTTTCGTGCCATAAACACTTTAAGAATCACTTACTTCTGATTAAAGTAGTATTGACCAATGTTAAACATGGCTTCTGTCTTGCTCGGCAATAACTCGGCTGCAGTTTTGTAATCTTCCAGGGCGAGAATAACGTCTCCTCTCTAGCAAAAAGAAATGGAGAATGGTTGAAAGAGAAATACCATAGTCAATCGAGAAATGGTCTGGAAACCTGGCAAACGTCTAAAGACGCATTTCGTATATACTTACGCTTTCAAACACGGACGCTCGGCGATAATAAATGTCTGCTTCATCTGGTTTCAGTTTAATGGCCTGGGGTTAAAAACAACAACAAACATAATGACAATATGTACTATATACAATACAAGACTGGAAAGGTCACCCAGAGACTACATATCATTTTTTAGATTTAGATTTAATAACTTTATTGCCAATAGCAACTGCATAGTGGTCAAACAGGGCGAAATGCCCAATTGAACATGACTACCATGATGTAGGTGTTGATTTTACGGAGGAAAAGAAAACAGAACAAACACGGCGAAAAACCCTCGAAGCACATGAGTATAATCAACTATAACTCTACTCACATTAGTTTCAAGCTCGACAACGGGATCATTCCCAAGCGGTCACACATCCAAGTACTAACCCCATCTAACCGGGCTTGACGTTTGGTGAGCGGCAGCGCGCTAACAGCATACACCACCCGTGCTCCCCTATATACCTCCGCCAGCGGGTTATTAGAGATGTTTGAAAAGAAAACGGGCCATCCCGCTAACCAAGCTGGCTCACTCAAGGCTTATACATGTATGTATGAATAAATTGCTTGGTTGCACTCGTACCAAAATTATACAAAAATGTTTGCATAAAATAAGGATCAAATGCATGAGCGCAATCACGCATTTTTTCTACACCATACTTTTTCAATTTGTTCACATTAAACTATTATATTACTAAGCTGTAAACGTGACAAGTAGAATATTTGTTTTGCTTAACAATAATACCTGAGAATAATTCAAGATGGCCATAGTTGTATCACCTTCTTTTCTGTAGATTTCAGCCCTGGAAAACAGAAAATAGATAATAAAAAAACTTGACACGAGAGTAGAGTAGAGTAGAGTAGAGTAGAGTAGAGTAGAGTAGAGTAGAGTAGAGTAGAGTAGAGTAGAGTAGAGTAGAGTAGAGTAGAGTGGAGTGGAGTGGAGTGGAGTGGAGTGGAGTGGAGTGGAGTGGAGTGGAGTGGAGTGGAGTGGAGTGGAGTGGAGTGGAGTGGAGTGGAGTGGAGTGGAGTGGAGTGGAATGGAGGCGGAGTGGAGTAGAAGAGTGGATTAAAGTGGAATGGATTGGAGTGGATTAGAGTGGAGTGAAGTAGAATAGGGTAGAGTAGGGTAGAGTGGAGTGAAATGGAGTGGAGTGGAGCGGAATGGAGTAAAGCGGAGTGGAGTAGAGTGGAATGGATTGGAGTGGGTTAGATTGGATTTGAGTGAGTGAGTGAAGTGAAGTAAAGTAAGGTAGAGTGGGGTGGAGTGGAATTGAGTTGACTTTAGTTAGGCTTACAGTATACAAACACAACCCGAAAATAAAATCTTGAAAACCCCAAGATATGCATGTTTGTGGATCAAAACATGACACAAAGATAAAATAATATTTCGACTTTATCTATTTGACTATAGTCATCATCAGATCAAATATCTACACGTTTCCTATTTTTACAATGAATTTCCAAGGCTGACTTTTGAATCATAGAAATACTCACTTAGATCTGTATGCTTTTACAATTTTGCTGTTGTTCTTGATGATAAAAGTTAAATCTTCAAGAGCTTTCTAGTAAAAAGAATAAAAAAGCCAATAACTTCAAAAGTTACGTTACCAGGCACTACATGCAGATCATGCCCTACAAACAGAGTTCGTACACCTTTATAATTATGAAAATCCAGATTTCCCAGAACCGTTTTCTTCAATTTTCCAGGATTTCTCAAGAAGTATTCGAAATCAGACGAAAAAACTGTTCTCAAGAATTGCCTTTTAACGAAACTTGCTGGATTGTTACTTGTTCTGACATTATTCTGACTGACATTATATAATTGGTTAATTTAAGTTTAGTGGCCAACGTTATGATGAATGGAAGTTCTTAGTGTAAGACCGAATCAATTATAGTTTTATAGTTTTAGTCAGTAATTTATATTATTTTTTATTTATACATATATTTATATTACAACAATTGTGATAAGTTACGCAATTCAATCGGACGACTGCAATGTTTCTTAAATAAATCCAGTTTATCTATCGATTTAATTTACAGTCAAACCGGATGTTCTTTCCCGCGCGACTTTGCAATATTGATAGCAACACTTGCAATATTGATAGCAACATTGCACTTAGCAAGTTGCTAAAAATTCGCCTTTTAAATATCGAACTTCACATAATATGAAGTTCTATTGAAAGTCAGAACTACTAACTCTAAGTAAACTTCGTGTCATGTGAAGTTCGATATTTAAAATGCGAATTTTTAGCAACTTGCCAAGGAGTCGCCGTGTATCGTTAACTAGTCAACATTGCAATGTTGCTGTCAATATTGCAAGGTCGCGCGGGGAAAGAACATCCTGTTTGACTGTAATAGATCTTCAATACAGATAAAAATTGGCTTATCTTGATAGTGTTTTTAGTTACGTTTTCCAGGGTGTTTCAGGATTTCCCAGGGAGAGAAAAGAAACCCCAGAACTTTCCAAAATATTCAAAGGGTGTAGATAAAAACTATACTCATACAAAGTTGCAAAGGAAAATTAAAGTGGTTCTCTGGTGAAAATATTGTTGGCAATGTTTTTGCATAATCCTAAAGATGTTATGGTAGTTGGTAATCGTGCAAAGTTTCATTTCAAAATTTGTCGAAGAAAAGGTGATATTTTACGTGTAAAGTATGTATTTTGGAGCGCCGCCATTAAAGTAGCCGAGCTTGAGAAGAATGAGTCGAGGAAGCTTATGATGTCATAGACTCAATAACAACAATGACCTTTTTGTTGACAACAACAATGATCTTTTGTTTTTATTGAGTCTATGATGTGATAAGTTCTCCTCAACTCATTCTTCTCAAACACGGCCAATTTAATGGCGGTGCTCCAAAATACAAACTTCGCACGTAAAATACAACTTTGTTTTTGAGAATTTTGAAATGAAACTTCGCACAATTACCAAGGATAATATCTTTAGGATTATGCAGAAACATTACCAACAATATTTTCATCAGTGAACCACTTTAAGGGTAATCTTTTCTTTTCAGAGCTAGATAAAAACTCGTACCTTTGGTTTGTCATTTAACAGAAATAGAAGATGGCGATGCCAACGGCTATCTACCAACTGTGGCTCCAACTCGATTGATCTAAACGATTGGGAAAGAAAAATACACTTAGATGTTCATCAAGAAAAGCCAATAGCAAGGAAATGGTATAGATCTTCAAAGAATGGTCATTGAATTAAAAACTATATTAAGGTGGCTCGACAGTCTAAATCATGAGAAATTACGTATTTCTTAATGAAACGTTTTGCACAGGTCTCATGAGCTCCATTGCATAGCTCTAGTGGTGGTCTTGATTATTGAAAATATTTATACTTGTAGCGCTTGCGTATCTAGAGAAATTGTGTTTGTGGTAAGCGACAGATTTTATGCAAATTAGGTTTACTGGATTTATTGGAAACACGATTTCTTCACTTAGGTAAACGTGAGGGTATAAAACATTTTTAAAATCAAGACCACCACTTGAGCTATGCAATAAACTAAAACGACGCTCATGGGACCAGCACGGGGAAAAACGATAAGTTCTTGTGCCACCTTAAGATTGGCACATTCTCAGAAGCTGACGGTTGAAGCATAAGCCCAAACAAAATCATATGAACGAAAGCTTTCCACGATACAGCGTGTCAATGCACTTACCGTTGAAGGTCATCCCAAGCTTTCTTTAACAGACCCAACTATAATATGAAAAAGACTCTTTAAAGTTTATATCCATATTGTTTTATAACATAGATGTAATACAGCGGCGTTTCTGATTGGCTACCGTGCGTGCTCCATAACTTGATGGAGCACGGCAATTTCAAACGTAATGAGAAACTCGTTTTTAATCTGCGAAATAGATATTGTTTTTCGTTGTTTTCAGGTCCGATTCTCTGTTATAAAAGAAATGGTTCATGGTTTGGCAAGCTCCATTGAGTTATGGATGCACTTGGGAAGTTGGGGGAGCACTCAAAAATCTCTCGGCTATCGGCTCGACCAACTCTTACGCTTTTTTCATGCTCTCCCAATTTCCCGCGTGCATCCATAACTCGATGGAGCACGCCAAACCATAAACCATTTCTTAATCGTATCAATGTTTATACAATATTAACTTGGTCTCTGTGCGTTTCAGGCTTGGACTAGTCATTGTGTCATTTTGCTTTGAAACGATGGACAGCCATTTTACTACAATACTCGACCATTGTTCTATGGCAACATGGCACAATGGCCAATCCAAGGCTGCCGTGTTTTCATTGATTGTTGCCGATAATCTATAGACCTTATTCAAAAATGGCCACCTCGTTTTAAAGTAAAAATTATTTTGATGATGCATGAAAACGAGTTCATAAGGGCTAATTTATATGTAGTATATAAAAGAATTTTAATCCGGAGGACATTTTTGAATAAGGTCTATTAGAGGATGGATGCATTGATTAGGTCGCCTTAGATTTTCAAAATTTGAATATTAAACCCACCTTCCTATAAATAGCTCCACGCCGTGATATATACAATGCCAAAGTCTCTTGATTTTCCGTTTGGTTAATCCACTCTGATAATTTTTCAACTTCATTCTCTAAGTCCTGTTAGAATTTCATTGAAAATTTATTATTTAAACGATATTGAAACTTGCACATAGGCCACTTATTTAAACATCACTTACAGTAACAGACAGACTGACAAACAGACCGACCGACCGACGGACGGACTGACTGATTGATTGACGGACAGACAGACAGACAGACAGACAGACAGACAGACAGACAGACAGACAACAAAACGGACAGACAGACAGACAGATAGATAGATAGATAGATAGATAGATAGATAGATAGATAGATAGATAGATAGATAGATAGATAGATAGATAGATAGATAGATAGATAGATAGATAGATAGATAGATAGATAGATAGATAGATAGATAGATAGATAGATAGATAGATAGATAGATAGATAGATAGATAGATAGATAGATAGATAGATAGATAGATAGATAGATAGATAGATAGATAGATAGATAGATAGATAGATAGATAGATAGACCGACGAACGGACAGATCAATAACCAACATCTGACTTTACCTACTTAATTGAAAATATTACCTCCTATTTAAAAATATCATTCAACGTCTACCTACAACCACTACCTACACTTGTAATCATGCAATAATTTTAGACTCCATTTTCAACTCCCCCATCAGTTTCCACCCACCTCCATTTAAATATATCTACCGACAACTATTTCATACAAAAAGATAAATAAAATGCGCTCCCAGAATTAGGCTACACTTAGTTTAGCCAGTTGAGCTCCAGTGGCCTCCAACTGATAAGCAAAATCATCTGGCGTTACTCAGAGTCAAATCCTAATAAAGGGGGATTCAGTGTTCAAAATGTTAATTGAGATTTTTCAACCATAATGTTGAAGCTACCTCGTAAAGTTGTTTCTTATCTTTATCTATGTGGGGTTCAATGACTTCTATTTCATCCAGAACATTTGATGAGATACGACTACTGCAAATATAACAAAAATGAGACAACAAATTGAAATATACTGAGGGTGGTTGACGCTTTCACACGCCACAGTAGGTGGAATTATTTTTAGTCACCTGATTGACTTGTTTCTTGCTGACAAACTACTCATCATATCTACAACAACAAAATATATTAAATTATTTACGCTATTATAATTATTATTATTATTATTATTATTATTATTATTATTATTATTATTATTATTATTATTATTATTATTATTATTATTATTATTATTATTTGTCGGACATTGGTCCAATAGGACATTGTCCAATATATTCATAACAGCACCACCACCACAACCAACAGCAGCAACGGCAACGGCAACAGCAGAAGCATCACCACAATCATCATCAAGAACAGCAACAGCAGCAATATTACCACCACCATCACCACCACAACCACCACCAACAACAACACCACCACCACCAACACCACCACCAACAACAACAACAACACCACCACCAACGACGACGACAACAACAACAGCAGGACCAGCAGCAACACCAACAACAGTAACAACAACAGCAGCAGCAACAACAACAACAACAACAACAACTGTTAGAATATAACAAAGCAGTTCACCTTTATAGAGCTCACTGTAAACATATTTCTACCAAAAATTCTATGCCTACCTCTGAGGATATCAGGAGGTGCGGAGCTTGGAGGATAAACTTCGTCAAGCCATTTGTACCAATATTCATCTTGGATCCAGAAAAATAGATCGTATTCACTTCTGAAAAATATTATTCACCAGTTTTGTAACACTTTTCTCCTGATGCTAGTTATTAAACTGCTGTCTGCTTAGTTCTTGCACGCTCCATCTCAAACCAGTACCGTGTCGGTGGTTTGGATATCGGAGGAAGAAGTTACGTAATATTTCATAAACGAGTGGGAGTTTTTTACCAGAGGTTATAAACACGAGAGCACAATGAAAATCACGAGGCCGTTAACCGAGTAATTTTCATTGTTCTCGAGTGTTTGTAAAACATGAGAATGTTTTCGAATGTTTGTAACCCCTGGTAAAACACGATACACAAGTTTATGAAATAGCTTCTCAATTGTCTATTATAGAAGAATTCGCCGAGAGGACTTGGTGCATATTAGATTGTCTAATCTAATCTAATATGCACCAATATCACCAAGTCCTCTCGCGAATTCTGTGTACAATGTAGACAATGGTGTATATTAGTACCCAATGCTCTCATGTTGACTTCATAATTAAATTAAGTCTGAATTCAGTTTGCGCGACCTTTACCGGGTTTCAAAACTCATGCACATGACCAAATATTTTTTCTTTGATTGGCTAATTAGCTCATGAATTATTAAACAGTTTGTCTTAAAATACTGATTTGTTTTTCAACAAACGTCTCGGTGTTGTATAACCTGATGAAACACTCCTCCTCGTGTACATTTTGGTCAAAATAAAGTTATGATTTCCGAAGGCATTTATCAAAAAAATCTATTACACCTTTTCAGCACTCAGAAACAATCTTTTCACTGTTTAGCTGAAAAGTTTAAGTCGTATATACTTACATATTTTCATTATTCAAAGATTGATAGTCCATTAAGCAAGGAAGACTTGAAGATCGTCTTAGCATCCTAAGCAATAAAAACCCCCGTCAAATTACGAAAGCATTTTAAACAGCTAGCGCTAAGACATCTGGCAGTTCTTGGGAAAAAACGGGTGGCGTGTGCAGTTAGTGCGTTGCCTCTCACGGTTGAGGTCCAAAGTTATGCCCGGTCGGGAACGGCTCGGATAGGGTGAGTATTTCACCACCTATGAATAACCCAATCTTTGTATTCTCGAGCTTGAGACTCGTGTGAGTAGAATTCTTGTAGTGAAATAAAAGAAGTGTGCTGCGTAGGCAGTGTTGAAATACAAATCGAAATATAGTAAGGTTTGAGTACTGCCGAAATTATTGAACGTATAGTTTTCTAACGTTTCGAGCAAAGGCTCTTCGTCAGAGAGAAACCTTAGAAACTACGTTGCATAATCTCAGCAGTACTCAAACCTTACTATATTTCGATTTAGGCTTCTAATTGTAGTTGATCTCTCCCGTGCTTTAAGGGTTTTTCTCGAGGTTCTCTAGTTTTCATCCCTCCGTAAAATCAACACTTAGATCTTAGGTGATAAACCTCGAGCTGGAAATCCTAAGTATTATTAAGGATCCCCTAGCAGGTAGTATAAGAGCGAATATAAATACCATGTGTTTAACATGTTGGAATTAAGGCGTTCAAAGTCTAGGCGAATTGGCTTTAACTGCCCAACTGTCTTCATTAATCCTTTCCCTATTAGGCCGCCCAAAATCGGCCACTTTGTTATTTTACTCGGTTTAATTTGTTTTGGGGTTTTTTGAGGGGGAGGGGTATTTCCTGGGAAAACTGTAAAACACTTGCGCTCGTACTTGCCATTTTTCTTACCTTTTGTCTGACAAGGAATGCAAGGATTCTGATCTGTTAAACAGCAGAAAAATAAAAGAATGTAATCGTACAATTTATAATTTATATACTTCAATGTCCAAGCTAAAAGTAAAAACGTGGGACATCTGATCATATAAAAACATGGTTTCAAATAAATATTTTCAAATATCTCCCAACCTTGTAATCATTCGGGGAGGTTGGTTTAAGAATTCTTGTACTTTCTTTTGCAATCTCTACAAATATATAAGAACATGTGGTTTAAAGGTCAACTCAAGGCAAATTATTTTTTCGGCTTGTTATATGCGCCAAAGTACGGAGAATACAAATAATATAATAAAAATCTGAAGCAAACCGTACTTTTTGTTGATTTCTGAATTTTTTAACGAAGTATTCTAAAAAAAGCCGTGTTGTATAGAGTCTGGCACTAGCAAGTTTGTGCCGTGAACAGTTGAACCTGGACGATTGAAATCATAAGAAAAGCTGATTATATAACTTGTGCAAGTTTCCAACCGCACATGTATTAAAGTATTTGACGCTTTTCGAGTGTGTTTACTTTAATGGGTCGTAAAATCGTTCCTCCGTTTACGTCACACTTGCTAGTGCCAGACTCTTTATACAACACGGCTTTTTATAAAAATACTTCAAAATTCGTCGATTCAACTTCCCCAAATCAGCGGGAAAAAACCCCATCATATTCGGATTCTACGTTCTTTAATACACAACATATATAAAGCGAAAAATGTAATTTGCCTTGAGCTGACCTTTAAGGATATATTATCTTAAAATTGACATCTTGAATTCGATTTATGAGTCCTATACCTTCTTCCTTCTCATCCTTTCCTGGTCATCCAACGGGTCTTTTCTTGTCTTCCTTGCATGGGGGAGATAACTTTTGCGAGAAATTTTCCTAAAGTAAAAAAACATTGGATAGGAAATCCAGATGAAACTAAAACAAATATTATGTTTCAGAGCGCCAGACAGGGATCTAATGAACAGTTCATATGTACCAGACGTTCTGTAGACGTTCGTCAAGCTCAATTACTCAGCAAAGACTTATGAGCCCCAGACAGGGTTCGAACCTCTGCAACCCTCTAATGACCGGTTAGACGTTCTAACCATTGAGCCACTGAGCGTCTAACCGGTCTGCCTGTCCGGGGCTCAGAAATCTTTTCTGAGTAATTGCATGAGCTTAAACGTACTGTCTAAAACGTACGACATGCACTACATGTATACGTACAACTTATTATGTCACTTTAACAACATCTCATATGCAAACGCTACCATTTAGGAGCACTTAGGAGCACATATGACTATGAATTTGCAACCTTAGTTTTCCATCTGAGCCTCAGTGGCTCAATGGTTAGAGCGTCTAACTGGTCATTAGAAGGTTGCAGGTTCGAACCCTCTCTGGGGTCTCGGAAATCTTTTCTGAGTAATCGAGCTTGACGAACGTCTAGCAGTCACTTTAACGACATCTCATATGCAAACGCTACCACTTAGGAGCACATATCACTATGAATTTGTAACCTTAGCTTTCCATCTGAGCCTCAGTGGCTCAATGGTTAGAGCGTCTAACCGGTCATTAGAAGGTTGCAGGTTCGAACCCTGTCTGGGGTCTCAGAAATCTTTTCTGAGTAATCGAGCTTGATGAACGTGTACCAAACGTCTGTTACATTACACCAACCAAGCTCGCAAACGTATACCACATGCACCACATGTATATGTACAACTTATCATAGTTCGTATGTTCTTCCTAAGCGGCAGTGATCAGTTGGCACAATCAGAATTGAATTGATCCAACCGTTAAACCCAGAATACCACAAAACCATCTTACCCCGTTTTTCTTGTTGAGAAAACACCCCTGCTAGTCGTAGTGACCACCGAGTTAGTGTCTGTTACTCCGTCTTCTCTTCTCTCCGCGTAAGACTCCTGATGTGCTGAATCTGAAAAAGATTTTCAGAATGTAATTTGAAAAGTTGAAATACTAACACCACCAACAACAACATCGCCAACAAAACCAACAACACCACCACCACCACCACCACCACCACCAACAACAACACCACCACCACCACCAACAACAACAACAACAACACCACCACCACCACCACCAACAACAACACCACCACCACCACCACCACCACCACCACCACAACAACAACATCGCCAACAAAACCAAGACCACCACCACCAACAACAACAACAACAACAACAACAACAACAACAACAACATCACAACCACCAACAACAACATCACCACCACCACCAAAAACAACACCACCACCACCACCAAAAACAACATCACCACCAACACCACCACCACCAACAACAATAACACCACCACCGACAGCATCACCACCACAAACAACACCAAGAACATTTATTAGCACTATTTTGGTTACATACATACAAAGAATGGTTAAAATTTAAAAAATTGAATAATTACATAGTGCAGGCCACATGATACTGAGATGTTGAAAAGTTTACAAGTAGAGAAGCGGAGAATTCTAAAGAGCCGTTCGCACTACCACTCCACCTCCCCCAATCCTTTAAACCGGGTAGGGCATTACACCCTCCTTTCTTTAAGAGTGAGATTGCCGTGCGATTATTGCATACCTGTCGTCAGAGAGTAGGAACGACTAAATAAATCACGTTTTTCTTCTGATGTTTCGTCCTAACACGAAATGCAGAAAATTAAAAATAAAATAACATACACATCGCCTATATAAAAAATATATAATAAAAAAGTGAATATCGCACATACGCACAAAAAAAGTTCACACACACACACCTTCGGGGACAGTGGTTTCTCGCTTAGCATTGGGCTCTTTCTTTCTGACTTGATTGCTGATACCAGAGCGGCTTGTTCTTCAAGCTAAATTCAGAAAACATTATTACGCTTCTAATTTATTTCTCTCTTGTTACTTTAGTTTCTGATGCGGATTATTAGAGATGTTTAAAAAGAAAACGAGCCATCCCGCTAACCAGACTAGCTCACGAGACCAACACATGCATGTATTAATAAAATGCTTGATTGCACTCGTACCAAAATTATGCAAAAATGCTTTAATGAGCGCAATCAAGCATGCCTTTCTTCTACACGGAGAATTTTGCGGTCAGATTTTTATTACTTTCTCATCCAAATTTTGACTAAATTCAACCAAAATTTAAGGGATTGGTCTATGGCCAACCCTTCTACAAACGTTCATGAAATTCGGTGCAATACTTTTTGAGATATCCTGGCCACAGACAGACAAACAAACCAACCAATAAACAAACAAACAGACAGACAGACAGACAGACAGATAGACGGACGGACAGGGGTAAAAACATAACCTCCTGGCGGAGGTAATAATGATCACAAAATGTTTTTAAACTATACAGTGGCGCCCCAGAAGTTTTTTAACATCATCGTGGGTGTAGTTTGCGTGTAAAGTAGGTGTACTACACGGAAAAACTACACGCACTGTCCGTGTAGTATACGGAAAAACTACACGCACTGTCCGTGTAAGTACACGGAAAAACTACACGTTATCTGCGTGCAGTGCTCTTTTGTTATGCAATTTACATCTGACACCTCAAACATAGTGCGTGTATAGGCAACCAGCCGGAGAATTTAAAAAGTCTATTAGAGCACGATTGCTGAAATACCAAAACGAACACGAAAAAGCAACGTTCTTATCGACAACTTCAAATACCTCTTTTTAGCCGCCATCTTGGATCTGCTCACGTCAATCTCAATCTCTCTAGTTTCAATCACGCGAACGTCAAACGGCTATCTCACGTTTGCCGTTTACTTCATCTCAATCTCTCTATTATCTCCTAAACTCCTACCTCTTGCATGCTAGTGTGGTAGTCGGAGGGGACACACAAACTCAGCTCATTACTAAGATCTGGCTGCGACTGAGGTCTTCTATGAAAACATAAAAATACCGTAGTATTAAATTTTAAATAAAAGAGGTAATACAAATACCATCAACTGCTACTGTAAAAATTTGTACGAAAAAAGCTTAAAGCTACTGTTACACGAAGCGATTCTTCTTGCAACAAATAGCGTGAATGTTGCAGGTTGAAAAAAACCCGCACTGTGTCACACCCCGTAGCAACTTGCGATCTTGTTATTTTTGTCGCGTTGCAAGTTGCTAGAAAAGTTGGATGGGTTCTAATTTTTACTGCAACTTGCAACAAAGTTCGCAAGTTGCTGAACGTGTAACACCCTTCCTGCAACTTGCGAGTTTTTTTCCATGAGTAAATCCATGAGTAAATTATTTGTTACAAGTTGCAAGAAAAATCGCATCGTGTAACAGCCCCTTAACTCATTCCGTAATTTTACACGATATATTATTTTTTTTACAATGTCCTCCTTCGATTGAAGGTCGTGCAATAAATCAATTACCTTTCTGTTTCTAAACTGGAAAACCATTCTGAGTCATCAGATTCTTTGGTTGTTGTTTGAACAACGCGTAACGATTCCCTAATTTTTCCCATTTGCCGACGAACGTCTAAAACCGACAAAAATCGCTCGCTCTTTATTTCCTCGTCGCTTTCGTCTAGGGTAGAATTTTTTAGTAAAATTAGAAGATTTACTAAACAGACAGAGACAGACAGACAGACAGACAGACAGACAGACAGACAGACAGACAGACAGACAGACAGACAGACAGACAGACGATGGTTTATATGACCCATTCCATGTTATCATATTATTGTTAGAATTTAATAACTACCTTTATTCACGTCCATCATTACACTGCTAGGTCCATCGCTAAGCTTTATCTGTCCGTCTGTCACACTCTTTGGAGGCTTTCGTGAAAGCTGGTCCATAATGTTTGAAAGTGAACCATGTGTACGTTGGAGAACTCTGGTAAAATAAACATAAAAAAATAATTCCACCACCGTGTGGGTCTTGTGCGTCCGTCTGTCTGTCTGTCTGTCTGTCTGTACTGTCTGGCTGCCAGTTCCTGACGGTCTGTCTGTCTGTATGTTTGGCAGCCAGTTCCTGACTGTCTGTGTGTTTGGTCGTCTACCCCTCTGTCTGTACAGTATGATTCAATGCTTGTCTGTCTGTCTGTCTGTCTGTCTGTCTGTCTGTCTGTCTGTCTGTCTGTCTGTTTGGCTGCCAGTTCCTGACTGTCTGTGTTTGGTCGTCAACCCCTGTGTCTGTACAGTATGATTCAATGTCTGTCTGTCTGTCTGTCTGTCTGTACTGTCTGTACTGTCTGTACTGTCTGTGTGTTTGGCTGCCAGTTCCTGACTGTCTGTGTGTTTGGTCGTCAACCCCTCTGTCTGTACAGTATGATTCAATGTTTGCCTGTCTGTCTGCCCGTCCGTCCGCCTGTTTTCCGGTCAATCTTCAATCTTGGACAAAACTGTGAGACAATTGGCCTCAATTAGTAAAATTTGTACATCGCGCCTACATTTGGGCACCCCTCTCCCTCTCCCCCACCTTTCAATGTTGTTTTGGGCCCACTGTGCAGTGTGAACTCACGAATATTCAACATTGTCAAGGGGGGAGCGGGCTTTTCTTTTGAATACATTTTGTGGTAATACAGAAAAAGGCGCGACGTCCTAGTTTGTCGCAACAGCTTTTGTCCAAGATTGTTGCTTCACAAATTTGTCTGGGTTATTTGACATATTTTGATTTTTAACGAGAACCGGTCAGCTACAACATCGGTGGTCATGACGATAAGACTTTCGTCCATGTGTGTATCGTAAAAAATCAGTGCATGTAATTATTTACTTCGTGTCCTACAGTATGTTATATAGCGCATATTGTATTTAATATATTAATAACCACAGAGGGTGAATATCTATCTTTACCAGCATTCAAGTGTTCAAAACGTTAAAGTGGTTCTCTGATGAAAATATTGTTGGCAATGTTTTTGCATAATCCTAAAGATGTTATGGTAGTTAGTAGTCGTGCAAAGTTTTATTTCAAAATTCGTTGAAGAAAAGGTGATATTTTACGTGTGAAGTTTGAATTTTGGAGCGCCGCCATTAAAGTGGCCGAGCTTGAGAAGAATGAGTCGAGGAAGCTTATGACGATATACCATAGACTCAATAACAACAATGACCCTATTGTTGACAACAACAATGATCTTTTGTTTTTGTTGAGTCTATGATGTCATAAGTTCTCCTCAACTCATTCTTCTCAAACACGGCCAATTTAATGGCGGCGCTCCAAAATACAAACTTCGCACGTAAAATACAACTTTGTTTTTGAGAATTTCGAAATGAAACTTTGTACAATTATCAACTACCATAATATCTTTAGGATTATGCAGAAACAATACCAACAATATTTTCATCAGAGAACCACTTTAACAAACGTAGAAATATTACCTCTCGCGTGCTTCCCGATCTTCTGGGTCCATTTTATCCACATTACTTTCGTCATCCTCGGAGTCATCATTCACCGTTTCTATGGTCCCATACTCGGTTTCCAGAGTCTCCTTCAACACAGGTGCTCCTTGGTAAGCTGGGAACATCTGATCACGAACGAACGAGGGAGGGAGATGCAGTTTGGGAGGTGCTGGGCTCCAATAAAACCTTAAAGCAACGTAAAGAATGAGAGGGAGAGGTCCAGGCCTCAAAGTGTTAAAACCTATCTCTTTAACACTTTGAAGCCTGACGACGAGTCTTTAGTATTTTATCTGGCTAACGCCAGACGATTTTATTCAGCACAGGGAAAGGTCCAGGCCTCAAAGTGTTAAAACAATTTATTTAGTTTTGGTTGTAAAACATCTGTATTAACCATGCCTTGAAGTGTTAGTTGACAATCTCGAACTCTGTTCTCTCGTATTTTCCTTTTGATTACAAATGGTATTAACCTGAACACATTTCTGTCTGAGCTGGCCAAAAACGGTCCATTTATTGTCTTACTCTGCCTAACGCCAGACAATTTTACTCGTCAAAGTGACTAAACCTTCAAACATCCTAGGCAGCAATGGGGAAATCTCGTACCAACAGCCTGAGGCTCTGGGATAATCCATCGCCGGAAACCGAAAAAAACGGTTGCCGATTGAAAAGAGCATGCACCGCAAGAAATAGACATGATATCGAGATTATTCTGTCATCGAGATCTTCGCAAATGGAAGGAACCGATGTTTTTTTTTGGATTGCACTGGATAAGTCATTACAGAAACTAAACAGAGAAGGTCTACAAATTAAAGATAAACTGTTATAGACCTCATTAATTTTGATATAATATGCTTTAATAAATTAATAGCTTGCAATTTTGTAGAGCTGTCAATCAAGTAATTTTACTTGGCTTGCCGACACGCGTGACATCAGACTTGTATATAATATTTTGTGAATAGATAAGAATGATACAGCTTCTGAGCTTCTCATATAGTTTTGTTTAGTATATACGTTTATTGTCGGAGTTTTGTTAGTTACGATTTACACGAATTGCGATTGTTTTATGACAATAAACAGTATTTAAAGTTGATTTAAGGTCAGTCGTTAGTTAGCCAATCAAAACACTTCCCGATACGGATTATCCTAGAGCCTTCGTTTGCGTGCTGGCGAAAGCTCTGGGTACGAGACTGAACCGGACTAAGTTTGGTCGTGTGCCGTCAACATTAGTTTTGGTATCAGATATGAGATTAGAAACCACTCTTAAACCCGCAAGGTGCACTGGACCTGGAGTACCAACATGGCCGCCAATGGCTTCAAAATGTTTACTGCTGACCATAAGGAATGTGCAATCCAGTTATATTCAAATCATTGCTAAGTCGCGTCCAAATGGTGAACCGGGCTTTGGAGTCTGCGTGGATGCAGTTTCACTGAACTGACATAGAGCGCACAAGAAAACACATTATACAGTAGATGAAATCTACCTTGTTGAATCATCTTTAAGATCAATTTTCGTCCCTTGAACATTGAGAGGCTCGTCGATAGCTCCTGAAAACTGCATATATACAACACATATTGTGAGACTAATTATTGCAACGTTTGCTGTTAAACATCCCATACAGGTATAACACCACTGCCAAACGTTTGCGCATGCGTGAATTCGCTGAGAAAACATTGCAAGAGAAGTGGGGACTAGCCGTGGCAACAACAACCAGACAGTGAAGACTAAGTAAGACTCGACTACTCATTTGTGTTTTAAAAAAAGGGTAAAGAAAATTACGAAGGGGTAAATTCAGAATATGTTACAATATCGACAAGGAAGCCATGCACAAATTACCTACCTTATCTTTTTGGTAGTATGCTTCTTATAATTTTAACTTTTGTGTCGGACTCTCGGACCAGTCCAAATATTTCAGTGTTTTCCCGCTCTTTTTTCGAGGACGAGCTTGGACGTCGCACATGCGCAAAACGTTTGGCAGCGGTGTTTACAGGTATATATTCTCGCTATTGACAACCCGAGATCTCGCCTAGGAGGGCTGGCATCTTGTCATGTAAACCCAAACAAATTTTTACAAGGAATTACGCTGAGATGCGGGATCTCGGCAAAGAGGGCAAATAAACACCCCCAAGCCCAGGGCTTTCAGAAATATTTCAAGTAGGCGGTTGCGATGAGAAAGTAGGCGGCTGTAAGGTGAACGGGGAGTTTTTATCTTTAAACTACAACTAAAACCATTCTAATATATTGTAATAAAGAACAACTGCTCAGATATTTTATTATACCGGATTTTATCAAATTTTACAAATTTTCAGTCTTATATAGAAAAGTGATATTTAGCTAGTTCAGTGTCACTGTCACTGAACACTGCCACATTGACCACATGTTTACATTGAGTAATCAAATTATTAATCATCAAAAAAACAGTCCTGGGCCGAGAACCATAACGGATACATTTCGATAGGATTACTCGAAGTACTCGTTTTTCGCGAAACAATTCAAGATGGACGAAGTCAATATTTTTGAACGAATACAAACATTGATTGTTTTCAAAAAAGGAAGGAATAAAAATAGACAAGGTTGAGTAAAGAATAACTTTATTTTGATGCTTAATTAAAGTAGAGAGAAAGGTGCAGAGCAGATATTTTGATATTTGAAAGAAAAATAGCTGGCGGTATACCTCATGGCAACCGCCGGAGCTCCGCCGGCCGCCGCTTATTTTGAAAGCCCTGCAAGCCCCCCTTACACCTCCTCTCTGGGTCCTGGGTCTTAAAATTAAATAAGCCCCTGGGAGCTAATAGAACTTTTACGGTACATAACAATACATACCATTTTATTTGCGGCATCTCGAAAATTTTCCAGCGTATCCCCTTGGTCAGCAACATTCATAAGAATATTGTCAGCTACCTCCGACAATCGTCTTTCAAACACGTACTCCCCTGCGGCCACTTGCCAATCCTCGTCAGCATCAAAATGTTTGCATCGCGGAAGTCCTTCCAGTGTAGGAAGTACACGAGGAAGCGTTTCCTGGAAAGTCAAATGAGTGAACATAATAATTTGTAGAAAAATCACCTTGAAGAATACTAAATGTATTAAGAATACAATGTAGACTTGGATCAAGGTTGTTTAAACCAGTGAACTCGATGACGATGTAAGTTAAAATGTGATACCTGGAACGCTAACGTCCAGTCATTCGGGGGGCAAAAAGTGAGGCAAAAAGTTCCAGGCCCCTGCGCGGTTTGCAGGTAGATTTCAATCTCCCACCGGTCTTGAGCGAACCGCGAAGGCTCAAAATTTATAAGGTTTGAAAAATTGTTTATTGAATCATTTTATCAAGCTTTGCTAAACGTGCATTTTAAATTTTGATTGGTTGTGCTATGCTGCCGAACTAATTATGCAGTGATTGTCTATTTGTTACTATAGTAAAAGTCATTGTCTTTACAAAACGTGCACGAAGTTTGTCAGTGAAGAAATTAAATCGTTATATTATAAACCATATATATTAGAGTTTCGTCACTCCAAAGAGGATACAAAAAATCAACACAAACTTAGTATAGAATATGCCGTTTAGGTTAGTACCAGTTTCATCAGTGTCGTTTTGTTTAAAAAGCATCCCGCATTCGTACCGAAAACAACAACTAGCCATGAGTAAACGTGAAAAATAAACAATCTAGTTGTCAGTTATTTCTTAAAATATCATAATGCCGTTTAACACATTCGAACAAAGAATTAAAGGAGCAGAAATAAGAAAATGACATTGGATATCAAGTATCAATACGTCTTCAAACTTACTCGTACAAGAATAGCTTTCTCACTCTTGTTCTCACCTTTTCAGCTGGCTGTTTTCATATCATAGCCAGCAAAAGGACATATCATCTGTTTTCTCAGCCTATTTTCATCCCGAGACCCGAGCTTAATTTACTGTATAATTTCGGACTGCTATACAGTAAATAAAACAACAACAGCACTGCACAACAATGGGAAACCATTAAATGCACGTTTAGTCTGACAAAATAATTTGATAAATAATTTTTTCAAACCTTTTCGAGCCTTCGCAGTTCGCTCAAGACGGGGAATCGTACCTGCAAACCGCGCAGGGGCCTGGAACTTTTTGGTTCTTCGTTAGCGTTCCAGGTATTACATTTTAACTTACATCGTCATCGAGTTCACTGGTTTAAACTGACTAAACTAATTTAATTAAATATTTATACTATACGTAACCGTTCTTCGTTATATTACAAGTAATATTTGACATTTCACTCGATTAAACTGGATATACTGGGTAATTTTGGTGAAGAAAAATTTCGAGTGTAGAATATATACATTATAAGACCAAACCGGGACCAGTTGCAGAAAATGCAACATCAAGGCCTTCCGGCTAGGAATTGAACCCGCGACCCTGCGATGCTGGTGCAGTGCTCTGACCACTGAGCTACGGAAGCCGCTGCCAAGAGCTTAGCCACGAGTTATGTATATATAATGGGGGTAATGCCAGGGGTAGAATTGGCTATATCACGTGACATCAGACACCATCTTAGTTGATTTCCAGTTCATTTTCAAAACCCGTACCAAAGCAAACATGGTAGTCAGCGGTTTGTCAAAAGTGCTTGGCAAGTGAAAAATCAACCAAGATGGTGGACGTGACGTCAAGCGCAAACGATCTAGGGTGGCCCTTCACGTGACATTACCTGAGGTGTGTGATACCGCTGTGCAACAGCCCTGTGTTTGTCCACGGTGTGCATATCTCTTGAGACACGAGTGAGATGAGCTGGTAGTTCAACGGTCGTATTTTGAGAGCAAAAGTGATGAATTTTCATGGCCGACGTTTCTCCAGTCTGAAATACAATATTAAACCATCATATATATATCTGAACACCTTAAAGTGTTATTAAAGTGAAAAAAGTCGTTGGCATTTTTTTGTTTGAATAAACTGAAGAGCATGGCAGGAGCACTCACTGAAAATTTCAAGAACATCTGGTATATAATAATGTATTACTCCAAGTGACGAACCATACCGGACAAGTAGAGAAAACTCTACTTGGTCGGGCTGGGATTCGAACCCGCAACCTTCAGTTTACTAGTCCGACGCTCTACCGACTGAGCTACAAGTCAAGTTGAGAGCTGAAGGTCGAATGATGGTACTTAGGTTATTTGATATTTCGAAACAGATACTAGTTTCTTCAATATCTAGACATTAGTCTTTATACATATAGATTTAGAACAATTATTATGGGACAATGAACTCGGGTGGAGAATAATGATATTACCTGTTACTCCGAGTGACGAACCATACCAGACAAGTAGAGAGAACTCTACTTGGCCCGGCTGGGATTCGAACCCACGACCTTCGGTTTACTAGTTCGATGCTCTACCAACTGAGCTACAGGTCAAGTTGGGAGCTGAACGTCGAACTGTAGCTCAGTTGGTAGAGCATCGGACTAGTAAACCAAAGGTCGCGGGTTCGAATCCCGAGGAGACGTGCAATGTGATGTTTACACTACATCGGATCGGGTTTTGCTTCGTTTCAGATACGTATATTTGGCGCATGTGTAAACTGTTCTCATTATAGACTTCTTGCTGGCTTTGACTTTGAAAATAAGTAGAACTCCATTTCCCAACAACAAGCCCTATCGCCCGGTCATTACAAAAGAGCGTTACCGTTGCGATTTACGATAATTACTGTTTCGACTTTGTTTGAAATTCAAAACATACAACGACAACCGTGCCCCGAGGTTTTCCCAGGGTTTTGTTTATAGAGAAGAGGAGAGAGAATTCTCTCCTCTCCTCTCTGCCATCAGTGTCCAGCGACATGACATAAATCCGCGCTGATCGCTGCTGTATTTTGAGTTTCGCGGTATAATGATCATGCAGGCCCGTATTGTGCACTAGCTGTACCTTCATTGAGGCTGGTATTCGTTTGTCTTGCCAAGTAGATAGAAAGGTAACTTCATGATGTGACTGTGGCGTCACGGTGATGTATTTATTTTCTTGTAAATGGCTTGGTTTCTCAACAAACGGGGCTTTCTTGCCCGATACATTCACGATGTCGGAAACGGCAACTTTTAAAGGAAGCGAAAGTTCAAACTAAAAAAACATACAAAACAAAAGTATCAGAGATGATCGTCATTTTCTGGACAGCATTCATGTTATTCCATTTTGAATGCAGTTTCACTTCTTCAAAATCCTTTCCTTTAAATCATTTCTGAATGTTTCCGTAATTTTCTTCCACTTTCCATCTTTTTTCTTCTAATCCCCTTGTCCTTCCTTTGCTCACTTTCCACTGTTTCCATTTCATTTTCTTTTATATAATTATATTCCTTTTCTTTTTTTCTATTTCCTTTCCTACTTCACTTCCTATTCCGTCTTTTTTCTTCTTTTCTATTTTCCACTTTTCTGTTCATTTCTCTTTTCACTTCACATCCTTTCTTCTTTCCTTTCTGATTTGCAAGCGGGTTGCGCCCCTACGCCACGCAAAGTGCGCCTCGAATACGGGGAAAAGTCCCAGCTTTTGGGTGAAATAATATATGCAAAATTAAAAAACAATAGGCACTTAGGTGTTCAAAACACAGAATACAAAGAGAATCGAAAGACATAATATAGTACTTTAGGTGAAGGAAAATTCGAGTATAGAATATATACATTTTAAGACCAAACCGGGACCAGTTGCGAAAAATGCAACTACACAACTACACGGAGGGCAACGCCCTCTGTGGCTCAGTGGTCAGAGCATTGCACTAGAATCGCAAGGTCGTGGGTTCAATTCCTCCCGGAAGGCCTGTGTAGTTGCATTTTTCGCAACTGGTCCCGGTTTGGTCTTAAAATGTATATATTCTACACTCGAATTTTCCTTCACCCAAAATCCTTAGAACATGCTATGTAATCGAGTGAAATGCCCAATATCACTTATGATATAGTACTGTCGTGTTTACTTGTGTAGCTGTTTTGTTTTGGCGGCCATTGGCGCCTTAGCAACGCTACTTTATAGCGGTACGTTTTGGCTGGCATAATTAAGAATTATTAACATATTTTAAGCTCTAATATCGTCCTTAGTCTTCTCCCAGCAGGAACATAAAGCAATCGCTCGAGTGTTCAAAGACCTTACTCTTACCGAGTTAGGGCTGTCCCACGTACCGCCCCTCACCTAAAATCCTAGATCCGCCACTATTCATCATTAGGTTTCCCCAGTTCTCGCTTTTCTCGTTCTTCCACTCTTTGTTTTCTTTTCACTGTACAGAGAAGCAAATGTAAATATTTCAAACCTTCAACAATTCTTCGGACATATCAGCATTATCTTCATCTTTCTTGTTCTTCTCAATCACCTCCACTCTGGTTTTCACAACTTCATTGTTCGAAACTTCAGCTGGAACACTTTTTACCTTTGTTTCAATGGTAGTATCAGTGATTGGTGAACCAACTTCCGATTTCTGTTCTGTTTTCAAAGTTACTGTTCGTTCCTAACATAAAATAATCAGTTTAAAGTGCTTATGAAAGTTTGTCTTATTTGTGGTACTTTTAAAATGACAAAGTAACATCTTTTGCAGTTTTTTGTTTCCTTGCTTTGTTTTTAAGATATCAGTTTGTTTTATAAGCGAAACTAACCAGTGACGTCACAAACGTGCATAATGACTTACCGGGAAAGGTTATATATCTTTGCTATTATCAGACGGAGTCACTTCGAAGCAATTACATGTACAGTATGTGTGTGTTTTTCCCTTACAACAACAAAAATATACATTTTCAACTGATTCCGTTTAATAATAGCAAAGATATATAACCTTTCCCAAGGAAACAAAAAACTGCAAAAGTCTAAGATGTTACTCTGTTATTTCAAAAGTAGGCTACTTCCAAATAAGAAAAACTTAATTTTCGTTTCATAAGCATTTTAAACATTGAATATAGCAAAGTAAAATGGTAGTGAACTGCCAAGCTTTCTTGTTTTTTTTTTTATTTTTGAAACGAAATACTGAGGTTATTTATAACCAAGGTTAACAACAAAGGAACGCGCAGGGCATGGGGCGATAGCAAGCCTATTAAAGAGACGAGAACTCTCAGGTGTCATACAGTACGCTCTGGAGAGCCAGCTTGATAGAGCCGTTATTCTGCGTAGTCGATAGCTAAAGAAGACAGCGAGAGAGGAAAATTTCTGCCCTCCATCCCACCCATTAATCTACGACTACAGTAATTAAACTTCCACCAAAATAATCGGTGTGATAGCTGCAGACACGGGGCATGGTGGACAGGTCAAGGCTGGGGACCATTACATGGCCCTAGACCTGTATCCAAGTAACCGAACGGCTGGAAACTCTTAAACATGCATGTCTGCACCTAACCATCCATACGGGTAAGTATAGTGACAGTCGGTGTTAACTGACGTTTCGAGCGGAAGAATCCTTAATCAGAGTAAAATGAAAGGCTCCACTGGAAACGTTAGTATTTCGTTACTAAAAATCGGCAGTTTACCACCTTTTCACTTTGCTCTTTTACACAGATATTAAGGGCGCTTTAGTCTGGCCAAAATGGACTTGCTTTTGATTAGGACCAAATTTTCCAGTCAGACCATCCCAGGCCTCAAACGAATCGTGTTCCATTTAACCGGACTGACCGGTCTAACCGTGTAAATGGAAAGCCCCCTAAAGGCTGATTTCCAGTCAGTGGAATTTTGCGAGCGGGCGGAATTTTTCTTTGTCTTGTGAGCTCTCGAGCGGAACTAATCTAATTCAGAGCACGAAAGACAAAGAAAAATTCCGCCCGCTCGCAAAATTCCACTGACTGGAAACCAGCCTTTAGACTCCGCTCAAAACGTCAGTATTTCGTTGCTAAAAATCTCCGCAGTTTACCACCTTTTCACTTTGCTCTGAAATAAATATAGAAGACTTGTAAACGCCGATCTTGATAACCAACTATACTAATTCGAATTTAAACTGACTGAATTGTTCATAAAACACTTCGACTAAGCCAGGAACTCTAGGTTGTAAAAAACTAAAAATTATCTTCTATGATAAATGTTTACCTCCTCTCGGTCTTTCAATTTAATTTTATCCATTTCAATCAGCAGCTCGTCATCCACTTCATCTACAACGTTCATTTTGGTAGTATCCTTTAGCTTATTTATGTCGTTTTCAGACTTAGTAAGCGTCGAGGCTCTCTGTTCAAAACCAACGAAATTGTCATCCACGTCTGAGGCTACTTTACCCTTGGCATCCACAGTAACTTCTCCAAGCTTCATACTGGTCATCTCTTGAGTCTTTTTTGGTAAGTCTTCAGAAAGACTATGTCCCTCTCCTCCTGTTCTTCTCCCTCTTTCTTCCGAAACAGTATCATCCACTAATTTAGCTTTCAAATTACTATTTGATCTTTCATTTTCTGTTTCCTTGTCCTCTTTTTTAATAGTGTCTTCATCACTAACCAATGTTGCTCTAGACTCACTTCCTTCTGAAGACCTTAAGATTTGATTAATAGATCTTTCACATACAGCATTATACATACAGTACAGTAGTAACACTGTAACAAGTACAACAGCACCACCACCAACACCAGTAGCAGCAACAACAACAACAACAACAACAACAATGCAAGCAGCTCTGCAACAACAACAACAATAACAACAGCAACAGCAGAAGCAACAACAGCAACAATAACAACAACAACAACAGCAGCCATAACAACAACAACAACAACAGAAACAGTAGCAACAGCAACAGCAGAAACAGCAGAAAAACCAGCAGAGAGAGCAGCAACAAGAACAGCAGCAACAACAACAACAGCAGCCATAACAACAACAACAACAACAGAAACAGCAGCAACAGAAAAACCAGCAGAGACAGCAGCAACAAGAACAGCAGCAGCAACATCAACAACAACATCATCATCATCAATAACAACAGCAACAGCAAAAACAACAACAGCAGCAGCAAAAACAACAGCAGCAACATCATCAATATCAACAACAACAACAACAGCAGCAACAAAAACAACAACAGCAGCAACAACAATATCAACATCAACAACAACAGCAGCAACAACAGTAGCAACAACAGTAGCAACAAAAACAACAACAGCAACAACATCAATATCAACATCAACAACAACAGCAGCAACATCAACATCAACAACAGCAACAACAACACAGTAATAAGGACTAACCAAGGAAACAAGAATGCATCATCTTCATCAAGTCCTTGTGTGTTAAAACTATTGACAGAATTCAAAGCTCTTGCCTCTAGTTGCCTTCTAGGAGCAAGTGGAACTGGCATTGATGTGTTCTGTGAGCCCATTATAGCAAACTTGGCTGGAACATTGGTTGGTATATTGACAGGTGACAATGATTGATAGAAGAATATGTCAGGAGAATCAGGCTCTGTATTGAACTATATATTGATAAATAATAAAGAATATATAGTTAGCAATGACACTGTCAGACAAAGGGGATAAAAATATTACACAGTGGTGAGAAGATATGGATTTTATGGTCGAGTGGCAAGGACAATATCTCACGAGTGAGCGCATCATTGAACTATATATATATATATATAGTTCAATCTACAGACACGGTGTTTCGCTGTACAACAGCTCATCAGTGTAGCTTGGAAAAATCTGCATGAATTTCATCAATTACTTATACACATGCGATTGTCGGTGACAACCGCATGTGGGACAGCATTGGTGAAGTACATTCAGATAGCATGAAGTGCGCATGGGCCCAGAGTGCTCAAACTTCCACAAGGGTAGTGAGCATTGCATTATCGCTAATAGGTACCCACGGCAACTTCACAGAGTGCTCAACAATACCGAAGTGAAGGAGCGTACATAGTTCAATCTACATATTCTATATATATATATATATATATATATATATATATACTTGTGGGGTCAGAGAATGAAGACAGGACTACATGTTAACTCTACAAATCTGTTTCATGAGGAAATGAAACAGATTTGTAGAGTTAACATGTAGTCCTGTATATATATATACGGTATATATATATATTAAAAGTTATATTTAACAAATAAAACATAAAGCTCAGTGCATATGTACTCTTATAAAGGCACATTTGATGTCATTTGAACATGAAAGAAGTTGAGTTGAGGCACGAGGTGATAGCTGAGTACCTTTACACTTCTTTTGTGTTCAAATGACGTCAAATGTACCTTTATAAGTACATATGTACAGGAGTGGTATGTTTTATTTGTTTTATAAAATAAGAAGAAAAATCAAGCTAAAAGTGAAGTAGTTTTGGAACTTGGCATGCCTTTCCAGCTAGCTGACACCATTCTATGCCACTTTACACCATTTTATATATACAGTGTACTACTGTATATATATATATATATATTCAAACAAACAAAGTGTTGTTCGTGAAATGTTGAAAAGTGCTCAATACCGTAAAGATACTACGAATATACTATAAGTGGGCTTACCTCAAATGTTGATGGTTACTACTGTCAGTTTCACACTGAAGATCACCCAGCGTGAAAATGATAATAGCGACCATCAACATTTGAGGTAAGCCCACTTATAGTATATATATATATAAACAAAAAAATAAATAATTTAAATTCTCCCAAATCATTCTTCATTTGCATGATTTGAATCAGGCTAATAAACATGGGTGGCCACACAAACAATATAAATTATGTAAATTAGTGTCTCTTGCAATTATAATACCAATACATTGTTATGTTATGATGCAAATAAAAAATTACCTTTTGATCTTCATCTTCAGGTTTGAGGGCACTTGTATTCTTCATTTTCTTGGGAACTTTCCGTCCTTGCATTACAACTTTCAGTTCAGGGTTGTCAGGTCGTATTGAAACAATACCTTTCTCGTGCAAGCGAGTTTTTGTCTTCAAATCCTCATTTCCTTTAGTTTTTGACGTACCTTGAGTAAATGTCGTAAAGCTAGCCGAAAGACTACGTTGAGGCTTTCGTTGTTTATTAGTCAGATTTACTTGTAATAAACCATCAGCTTCGCCTTCAGCATTTAGCTTGCAAGTCGACTGGCCAAGATCTTTGTTTTTCTCAGTGCCTTTTTTCAAGTTTGGAGCCGGTAGACCTTCGCGAAGTAAAAACTCCGTTTTGTTACTCTTCTCCAAGGCGTCGAATTCGTCTTTTGACTTCTTTGACAGCATGTCTAACTCCTTTCGTAACTCAATGGACTCCTTATCGTATTTAATTGCTCGCTTTTTTGACTTCAAATACGACATGTTTTATCCGTTTTCAATCACCAACAGCAAGCTAGTTTCACCTTAGGAATGAAGGAAAATATATTAACCTCTTATTGGTATATGTAGTCGGTTCCATATCTATTGTACACGCACAGAAATTCAAAAACTCCTTTAGGTATATTAAAAGCTGGCAGACTACAATGTTCCGCCATGTTTGATTTCTTGTTGCCTCGGTTTCGGACGCGTTTTGAAAAACCATAGGTCACCCATGTTCATTTAATCGAAAATGGAAAATGTGCAGAATAATTTCCTTCTTCGTTCCGCGATCGACAAAAAGTCGATCCAAGAGGCAATGATCCGTAGCTTTCTTCACTTTCAAGATATTTTAGTTTATTAATTCTTTGAAAGTTTGCATGGCGATAATAGTATTCAAGATAGGTTTTGTGGAAACACCACGTTTAATATTAAGTCAACGTTCATTTTATTATTATGAAATAAATATTAAACGTAGTGTTTCCACAAAACTGATCTTGAATATTTTAGTTTATTTGACAAGTTAACGAGATGGTCCCTGACGTCGTCATCTCCAAGTTTGTTCAACAAATTACTTGAAACTGTGCACATTAAAACAGTTTTGAGACTGAATATTTCATGTTGAGCAATCATGGAGGTATAAGCGATTTTGTAATGCTTGAAAATGCTGTACGCTGGTTATGACGTCGGAAGTCACATTTACGCGTACATATCAAACAAACTGAAATATCTCGAAAACGAAGAAAAATACAAAAAAGTTGTAGAAGATCGTCCTTTAAAATTTCACAAGTTATTTCAAGTTAGACAATCTTAATTTACATTGCCAATGCCCTTTTAAGTGCCTATGAAATCATAGTTAATAGAAACATGGTTTGGAAGCTCAACAAAAGTCATTGTTTTATGTTTTTGTTCAGTTTTATGGAAATTTGTTCACTTTCACGGTTACTGAACATATTGTGTTTTCTGTATAATGAAGCAATCATCCAATAGCAACGTTTGGGTTCAATCGCTCAACCGTACTGTTTAAATATTAATAAACCTAAAACAAAAGATTTGTGCACCTTCATGTACCTTTCAACATGAATCGTAGTTTGATTGTTAACCGCTTTGAAGTTTGCCGGGTTTCCAAACCATGTTTATTTTCTATTAACTATGATGAAATGTGCCTGTGTCGATCCAACCTGTGACGTCACAGTTAACGGAATAAGATATGAAGACATGTAAAAGCCATTATTCATTGCTTTACGTGTCCTTTCAAATACATTCATAAAAAGTGGTGTAAATTTTCATCTCATATAGGCACTTTCTTTATTCCATAGACTTACAGTACGTGCATCCCAACGACTCAGTATACCACGACTGATAAATACAACTGTCATATCATATTAGATCAGCTGGTAAAAGAACGGCGGAACAGAGGGAACTAGAGGGCTATAGCCCCCTGAATATTTTTAACAAGGGGCTAAGCCTCCACCCACCCAATATTCCTGAAAATGAGTGGGCTACAATTTGCTGGAGGGAGAAGGAGGATGTCTAAATACACCCTTCAAAATAGAACATTTTCCGCCTCCACCGAGCCGGTACAAATGCCAGACTGTTCACCGAGTCACTCAAACCTGTACGCATTTATATATTTATGTTCTGTAAAAATTTCAACAGTTTTCATTAGACTGTTAAGCCCTAATCAAACGAGAACGCAAGTCATCGCAAGTTGGCAGTCACAAATTTCTGTGGCGGTCCTTCGAACACCCAAATTAACAAAATAAAGGTTTCATGAGTGTTTTAAAGTGCTTCTATGGCCTGTGGGGTCTTTACATATTTAAATAACTTAGGTTAAAAGAAAATGTTTCCCGAAATTTTTTCTCAAAAATATTAAATCCCCGCCCATTAACAGCGCTTCAAAGTTGGTACCTCTTTAACTGTGACCGTGCATTAGGGACATGGTGCGAGTTTACACTGTGACGTCACGGTCGGAATCGAACTTCTGACTATTTAGTGTGTTTTTGGTATTGGGTCTCTTAAACCTTTATTTAAGCAATGAAAACTTTAAATATATTCATCAATATGTTCCAAGATGGTTCGTCTGACTCAGACTCGGTGGAAGAAATGTTGGTGTTCCGACTGTGACGCAAATGTGACGTAAATCTATCAATTAGAGCCCAGGCCCAAGAAAACGGTCTAACTTTCAAAATGGCGCGATTTGGGCTGATTTGGCCAACTTCGGAGCACTGTTAATGGGCGAGCATTTAATATTTTTGAGAAAAAAATTCGGGAAACATTTTCTTTTAACCTAAGTTATTTAAATATGTAAAGATCCCACAGACCATAGAGGCACTTTAAACAAGTTTTAACTTTGTGGTTCTCTGATGAAAATATTATTGGCAATGTTTTTGCATAATCATAAAGATGTTATGGTAGTTAGTAATCGTGCAAAGTTTCATTTCAAAATTCGTCGAAGAAAATGTTATACTTTACGTGTAAAGTGTGTATTTTGAAGCGCCGCCATTAAAGTGGCCGAGCTTGAGAAGAATGAATCGAGGAAGCTTATGACGTCATAGACTCCATAACAACAACGACCATTTTGTTGACGACAACAATGATCTTTTGTTTTTGTTGAGTCTGTGGCGTCATAAGTTCTCCTCAACTCATTCTTCTCAAACACGGCCAATTTAATGGCGGTGCTCCAAAATACAAACTTTGCACGTAAAATTCAACTTTGTTTTTGAGAATTTCGAAGTAAAACTTTGCACAATCACCAACTACCATAACCAACAATATTTTTATCAGAGAAGCACTTTAAGCCTCATTCACACTTGTGAAATAAGCACAACAATGTACGCAAGCGCAGTTGGCACGTGGTTAATCCCTTTGTACTTGGAAAGTACAAATAGTTTAACGTCTCTCCTCCACAGAGGCTCTAGCTTTTTGGCAGGCGAAGGTGCGCGAGCAAAGGTTGGGCATGGGCCACCCCTTGACTCCTAAGCGCGCATGTAGACGCACGATTTTAGTCAGGGCGCCTATATAAACGCCCTGATTTTACTCGTCAATGGAAGACCCCTGGTAGACAAGGAATTAAAGAAGCTATGCCACTCTATTTTTAACAATTCATACAGAAGCCGCCACATTGTCCTAAAATTGCTCTATATGTCCTAAAAAGTTCTGTATTATATAGAAACATAAAAGAGATACTAGATTGTTACTAGAAGTACGGATGGTCAAAATTAAAGCGAGGTTGAAAGGGATTGCAAAAGTGGCATCTTGATTTCTGTTGGCCCGGCAAGCATGATCAAGTTTAAGTCAATTTGTGTAAAACTTGGTTTTGAATGTTCAGAAATCGTCTGTACAAAGCAGTGGGAATGGAGCTTCAGAGCAACATTTTTCATTGGGAAAAACAGCGCTACATTTCATTGAACTAATCTGAGATCAGGGTGCCTGAACTAAACTGATCAGACTCAGGGTCTAATTGAAGTATATTTTACAAGTCAAGTTCAGAGCGTAGGTGTTATGTGGTTTTATTCTGCTAAATGTCAAACCAATAGTCAAATATTTACGCTCAACGTCATTACTGACATTACAACATTGCATTGCATGCATGTATTGTGACCTAATTTCCTGAATAAGAAATATGGTTTATAAAGAAACAGTATGTGACGATGCTGTTTACAACGAGTAGAATCGAAAACAAACAATAAAGAAAGTCGAAACTGAGACAAAAGCAGGGTTGATTTTAATTAGCTCACGTCCATTCTGACGTTTGTTTAAGAAATGCCAAAAACGAGTTATTTCAGTCTTGGTAAACCTTTTACCTTAACAAACATATTGATTGGTAATTGTTATGCTTTCGCCTAAAATTGTTAAACATCCTTCGGACCTCCCTTAAGAATTTGTATTTACTTACATCGCACCAATTCCTGTCCCACTTCATGCCGCGTATACCCTAACCTGCCTAATTACTTATAAGGCAGAAATCTGCCTAAGCTGGTCAAAAACGGCCCGTATATTTTTTTACTCTGTCCAACGCCAGACGATTTTACTCCAGAAAGAGAGAACCCTAAGACATACAACGAGATTAAGCCATTCTGAGATTAGCTAAATAATAAAGGGTGTGTTTATTTTGTCTGTATTAAGGGCAAGGCGAGCTAAGTACACAGTCAACATCACTCAGGTATGGGCGAGGAACCACGCCTTATAATAGATGATAATTTTCATTGTGTGTCATAATTCGTTCAAAACTTGTGGATGTCGTTTGTCCAGGAGCAAACCTCAACGATGATGAAGTTTTCGCTTAGGATGTTCCTTTTTGTATATTTGCTTGCACAAATGTAAGTATTCGTTACTAACTACTATGTTGAAAAGCAACCAGAGGCTTTGGGAGCTTTTGTATAATGCGCTACGGAATGCACAGTCTAGAAGTTGGTAGAGCAATACAATATAGTTGCGTCACATACCATCCCGTGGCCATACCCTGCGCAGAGTACATTTAAAGTTTTTGTAGACCTTCGGGTTACGTTTTAGGGAAAACATTATAACACTCCGTCCGTTTATTGTATATACCAAAACCTACACATTATTTGAAAGCTGATATAACTGGCTACAAGACTGCAGCAAAACATTTGGTCATTTTATGAACACAAACAAAAAAATAGCGCTCCCATGTTTATTAAACTTTTCATTCCAATTCGAAATGCTATAAGGAAAAACTATATACAAACTATTTTAGAGTTATCGAATTTTTACTATTACAACCAAAACACAATCTCATAAGGTTGAATGGGCTTGCATAAAAGGCCGTAAAACGATAAATATTGAAATACTCGAATATCAATTTTTAGATGATTCTGATAAATTCGTGTTCACTTACAGCTTTCTAAATTTCTTACTTTAGCTCAAAACATTTCTTTGAGAAAAAGCCGTGAGAAACCTCTTGTCACTTATTCACTTATATTCACACAAAGTAAATAAAGCACTTTTTCCTTGTTTAGAAATAAAAAAACATGATTTCCTTCCAGAATCTGAAAGACCTCATAAAATGCTTCACTTTCACCGAATAAAAAAAAATTATGGTTAATTGAAGGTCTACAGTAATCTTAGAAATTCTAGCCCTTTAAATTGTAATTAGTTATGGTACTCTACACAACAGTTGTCAAATTTCACGTCCGACTTATACCGACTTAGTTCACACGAGCAAATTTTCCTTGACAACTTTCAGTTTAACTGACAAGTTTTATTTTCCCGTGTGTACGAGGAAATGTCACAAGTTTTTCCTTGCTAAGTCTCCTTGTTGTCTTCTTCAGAACCTTTTGACAAAAACAACATCGATGAAAATACGTAAGACAGTACATTTACTAATTAAATTATCTTTCATGAAGTTCATTATTTCTCCCGTTCAACTTTTATAATTAAATCAAATTAAATCAGAGATATAATAAATATTATAGTTAAAATACAATTAAATTAGGTTGGTAAAGTTTTTTCGTATGTTTTTGCCGCACAAGCTGTAAAACATTTACTGAAAATAAACTGACACAATGCGACTTGTAGCCCAAAGTACTTGTGACACACGTAACACCGCTGCCAAACGTTTGCACATGCGTGAATTCGCTAGAGTAAACATTACAAGAGAAGTGGGAACTAGCCGTGGCAACAACAACCAGACAGTGAAGACTAAGTAAGACTCGACTATTCATTTGTGTTTTAAAAAAAGGGTAAAGAAAATTACGAAGGGGTAATTTCAGAATATGTTACAATATTGACAAAGAAGCCATGTACAAATTACCTACCTTATCTTTTTGGTAGTATGCTTATATTTTTTACTTTTGTGTCGGACTCTTGGACCAGTCCAAATATTTCAGTGTTTTCCCGCTCTTTTTTCGAGATACGAGCTCGGGTGTTGACACACGTACTGTTTGACTAGTTTCCAGGTGTATAAATATCGAAAACAACCTCGATCTACGATCCGGCTGACATTCGGAAAATTGTGGGTTCGAGTCCCGTCTGGAGCTCAGAGTTTTTCTCTGAGTTTAACTTACGACAGCTTGTACAGTTAAATTAAATTAAATTGGATCAGGGATTAATTAAATTGTAATCTATATTTATTATAGTTCAGGTGAACCGCCTGACAAATGGCTAGGAGAAAACGTGTGTATGTACGTAAAAGAAACAGTGTCTTACTGGATGAAGAGAGAGACCTCAAGACATTGTCAATACAGCAAAAAGAATTGTAATGATCCATATTTTTCGTTATTGGAATGCTGGGAATATAGGTCTGTGCTGTTTGACTTATCCTTGAATTTTGCCAGCTATATATTTGCCATATATTTTTATTTGCATAACATAACAATGTATTGGTATTATAATTGCGAGCGACACTAATTTATATATATATTTCTAAAATTCATTAATAATTCATGAGGAAAACACAAAGAAAAATCATGAGCGTATCGGATCTATATATCCTATATATCTATATATAAGTTTCTCGCTGGTTTTTAACGGCTGAGATTAAAAGTGAGTTTTGGTTCACGAAATGTTAGAGAGTGCTCAATACCATATATAGATAGAGCAAAATATACAAAGTATGAAGTATAGTTTTACCTTAAAGTCTTCGCTACCAGAGGTTTCACCCAAAACGGGATCATCAGTCGCCTGATGATCCCGTTTTGGGTGAAACCTCTGGTAGCGAAGACTTTAAGGTAAAACTATACTTCATACTTTGTATATGTATATATATATATATTATATTGTTTGTGTGGCCACCCATGTTTATTAGCCTGATTCAAATCATGCAATAGGCGATAGCCGAGTGTTTTAGAGCCGATAAAGCCCGTACTGCAAGGTTTTTAAATGGCTTCTAAAAAGAATCACTTCATACGTTCATTGGCGTAGTAATTTTGAAAATTAAGCTTATCTCAGCCGTTAAAAACCAGCGAGAAACTTAGAGCGAGTCTATATCACATATATAGATCCGATACGCTCATGATTTTTCTTTGTGTTTTCCTCATGAATTATTAATGAATTTTAGAAATACATATATATATATATATACTGTTACCTATACTATAACGCCAGTGTGGTTCTCAATTACATACTCAAACTTACATCTTTCTTAATTTAAAATTTTATAACAAAAAGGCGTTGTTAGAACGCAAATTTCAAAAAATTTCAGGTGACCCACGGAACAAATTTTAGGGGGTGATTATACATGGACCGGGCTGGTTAACCGGGATGAGTTTTTAATTGACGTGGATGATTTCAGGCCGAAATTCGCAATTATCAAGTAAATAAGGGCAAAGTTATACGTTAATTTTACACTAATTAGTCTATTATATATTTTGTAAGTCCATCGTTAATAAAAATATTGTTATAGTCTTAGCTAACTCACGAAAGCGTATATTCACGAAGACTATAATTTAAAATTTTTTTAAGCCTTCGCTATGATCACGAAACGCACGAACAACGTTTTGATGTTCTATTTCAGTTCCTTTCAGCACTATTTATTTACACAGTCAAGTAAACGAACGCATATCGAAGCGAGTTCAACAGTTTTTCATCCCGGTTTGCTGGGATGAAAACTGATTACATGCCGGACATTTTCATCCCCGGACTATAGCCCGCTTGCCATGTAATCGAACTGTTTTATATATAAGTTAACCGGGCTAGCCCGGTCCATGTAATCGCCCCCTTAAAATGGGCATGCAGTTCTAAATTGTTCTTAGGATATCCCCTGAATCACATTATAAGGTTAGATATATAGGCAATATGGTCTGATGCACTGGAAAGTTCGAAGCAAAATTTTAAGGGAAAATGATGTCTGGCATTTATTTTGTTGGGTAAATAAAGTGCGTAAACACATCAACCTTCTTTCTTTCGAAATGTCTTCCTTTCGCAAATGTTTTGATAACTCGGTGGGAACCAGTTTACCAGTATGTTCTCCTGTGTACAGTGTGTTTTCCATGTTTTCTTTACATACAAAAAATAGTTTGAACGGAACAAGTAAATCTAACCCTACTCTTCTCATTGGAATGTAAACATTTCGAGTTGCTTCGATTCCTCTCGCTATCGCGAGAATCTCACAGTTGAAGGAACGTACATTTTACATAATTTCCAAAGAATAAACATACAATTATGTAATATTTCATAAACGAGTGGGAGTGTTTTACGTACTGTTTAATAAACGAGCAGGAGTGTTTTTATCAGATATAAAGATACGAGGCGAAGCCGAGTGTTTTTATATGATAAAACACGAACTGCGAGTTTATTGAACGGCTTCAAAAACGAACCACTTGGTAAGTTCATTGGCGTAGTAAGTTTGAAAAATAACCTTGTCTAAGCAGAGAAAATCAAAGCTAAAGTTTATGTCAATCAGGAGGTATCTTTATCACATATAAAGACACTGATTAAACTTTAATTTCTTTTGAATTTTCCTCATGAATTATTAATGAGTTTTTGAAGTTATATTTAAAGGCGGACAATGAGGACTAACCGGATTTTCAAGTACGAGGAACTCGTTCCAGTCCTCGGAACGAATTCCGAGTACTTGAAAACCCGGTCCAGTCCGAATTGGAGGCTTTTGAATGACTTCTCAAGCTCATTTAGTGTATTTCCAAATCAATTAGTGTATTATTATTCCCATGGCTCTTGTCGTCATATTTCAAGTGCTAGGACTAGAAATATTATTTTCTAGTCCTTGGACTGGAAATAACATTTCTAGTCCTCTTCCCAGTACTTCCGGTATTTCAAGTCCTTTCACGTGGTAGAATTCAGCGCTTGTGATTGATTGATTATCTCATGAATTATTAATGAGTTTGAGAACAGGGGTTACAAACACGAGAGGACAATGAAAATCACGAGGCCGTTAACCGAGTAATTTTCATTGTTCTCGAGTGTTTGTAAAACATGAGAGAATAATGAAAAACACGAGGCTGCAAGCCGAGTGATTTTTATTGTTTTGAATAATAATTTTTATTGTTTTTCGAAATTATATGTTTATTTAGATGCGAAGTTACAAGCAGGCAAGTTCCCCAAAAATACACCAAATACCGATTCAAGAGAGAATGCTGCCCAGGATGGGGTTGGTATTATGGCTGCAACCCTGCCGATGGATGTCTAAAACGTAAGCTTGTAACAACACATGCCTCGCGATAACTGTTCGAAACACTTTTTTATTCTGACAAAGGACTCTGCTCGAAACGTCAGTATTTCATTATCAAAACTATTCTCGGCAGTTTACCACCTTTTCACTTACTCTGTTTGAAATAAGGTGTGTTCACTGTAGCAGACATGCACAGATGGGAATTTTGTCTGATCATGCGCGAGAACCGTGTTGTAATGTAATGCAAACAAGCTTGAGAGGGGGGGACTGAGACAACAAAATGGCGGCCTGAATTTCTGAATCCAAAAAAAGTTTCCCGCCAATTTTTCTGCTATTCAGATCTTTTATTAAGAAAAGTGTAGAAACGCAAAAAAAGAGAACGAAAAATAAAGAACGGAATTCAATTTTGCAAAACGCAAATCTTCGTAATTTTACAGCGCGTCCAGTGTACCCGAGGTCACTGTAACTTCATTACGACGGCAACCTAAAGTTCAGTATATAGCAGAAACTACGAATCATTTACGCAGTATTGAATTCCAAAAGTATGTTTTTCGACATCCAAAAGCTTTGTTAGAGTTCTAAAAGGATTTTGTCGCATAGTTTGAAGTCAAACTCAACTAACAGGTTTCGCCATTTCACGAGTTAACGTCGTCCTGAAGACGTGAAAATAATCTGAATAACGTTGTATGTAGAACGGGGACGGCGTTAGGATTACTCTTGCGACTAAAAATTATTCATTGTCTTTGTTGTGTGTGGAAAATTATATTGTATTAAGGACGTCGTCCTTAATGTTCGTGTTGTATTTGCTTAAACTCCCTATTATCTAACCAAAGAGCAACATCAACTGAACACAATAGACTTTAAAATAATGAAAAATTTCTGTCTAGATATTTGCTTTCACAAATACCATTTTAGCAAGGAAAAAGAGTTCTGTTGTTATGGTGGTGGTTGGTCGATCGCAGTCGGAGTCAGTCAGAAGGCTCCTCTTTCGTTGGCTACTACCCCAAGGCAGGGGTGGACGCCACTCCTATCCCAGATGGGGTTGATTTTGCTGAGGGAGGAAAACTGAAGAACCCGGTTAAAAACCCGCAACATTGTTGCGTTGCAAGTTGAAAAGCGTCGTTGCACGTATTACCACCCACCTCAAACATTGTCGCGCAACAATGATTTTGTTGCAAGTTGAATCAGCATGTTGCGGCAAGTAGAACTGGAGTCTACTTTTTTCAACAATTCAGTTTTTTCAACTTAGAACAAAATCATTGTTGCGTGACAATGTTTAATTAGGTGGGTGGTAATACGTGTAACAACGCTTTTCAACTTGCAACGCAACAAAGTCGCGTTAATTGAAAGTTGAAGAAAAATGTTGCCTGTATTACCTCACCTTAAAATAATGAGCAATATTTGAAAACTTCAATTCTATTAAACATCCAACCTCGTACCCAGGGTCTTACGTCCGCTCCCCCTCCCCCCTCGCTGCGCAAAGACCCTGGTACACGCTGGTCACGTGCTTCCAAGTGCCACCTGATCAAATTTCATACACAGGGAGGGTCCCAGCAGGGTTCATTTTTGTCACCTGAAACCACTCGAAGTTTTACAAAAACTGTCGAAAGACGAAAGTGTTTAGCCATGTTTTACAGCAGCCTTCATTTCGCTGTCGTCAACAGCGGCTATTTAAACATCAACCTCAAACCTAAACAAGTCAAATGTCTCGAGGCAGTTTACTTTGGCAAAGATGTTGTGGCCGTGCTACCAATGGGATATGGAAAGTCTCTAATATATCATCTTCTTCCGTCGCTCTTTTACAACAAAATCAACTGCAGTCAGGGCAGTGAACGACCGACCGAGACGTCTCCCCTTCATCCTTTAATCATCGTAGATGGCCAGACACAAATTTGAGTCAAATTTCAAACTAAACAACCCTTCCCTACAGTGAAATAATTGTTATTGCCCATATTTTGGGAAACACGTGACCAGCGTGTACCAGGGTCTTTCCGCAGCGAGGGGGGAGCGGAGGTAAGACCCTGGGTACGAGGTTGCTAAACATCCCCACTCAACACACACATCCGCTTAAAAATTGGCGCATATACGGACCAGAATTTATACTGGTTTGGTCCCTAGCCTTTAGCTCGTCGCCATATTGTTCAACGTAACTTATTTTATATAAATACCTCCCTTATATATATTTAGACATTTCGTGCATAACTCTTCCTCAATACACGCCGGAACCTTGCCGCGAAGAACGTCAAAAGAAGTTGGAAATAAACCGCAATATATACAGGCTGACTAAACCACTAAAAACTGTCCACGAAACCGAAGTTACTGAAGGCTAAACTTCTGGACTTTCTCGTATTCCCAGTTCTGAACCTGTCACCTGGTCAAGTAACTAATTTGACCTTAGCCGATCCGAACGAACGCATATGGGCACAAGTTTATATCGATATGGCATCGAGAAACAGAAAACTTGTTAAAGAAGTCGAAAATGAAAAAGAGTTCGATGTATTACACAGTTTTTCCAATTATTCCGCTTTGTTGGATTATTATCGCAAGCACCAGCATGTAAGTTTGTTATATGTGAATGTACAGTATATCAGCTGTCACCCCTCATGGTTACAATCGCCGTCACCGCCACTTCCACTGCCACCGTCACCACCATTGCTACCACCACCGTCACCACGATCGCTACCACCACCACGATCGCTACCACCACCGCCACCACCATTGCTATCACCACCGTCACCACCATTGCTACCACCACCGCCACCACGATCGCTACCACCACCGCCACCACCATTGCTATCACCACCATTGCTATCACCACCGTCACCACCATTGCTACCACCACCGTCACCACCATTGCTATCACCACCGCCACCACCATTGCTATCACCACCGTCACCATGCACCATTGCTACCACCACCGCCGACATCGCCACCACCACCACCATCATCATCACCATCGTCACCATCACCACCACCACCACAGTCACCATCACCACCATATCGCTACCATCATCACCATCACTACCACCGTCACTACCATCGCTACCACCACCGCCATCTCCAGCATTACCGCCACGGCCACTAACATACATGCACTGTCACCACCATCATCATCAACACCGTCACCATCACCACCATCGCTACCACCACCATCACCGTTACCACCATCACCACCACCACCATCACCACCACCACCATCATCACTACCACCGTCACTACCATCGCTACCGCCATCTTCACCATTACCGCCACAGCCACTGTCAAGTTCCAAAAATATTCTTCATAAATTTCGTTCATTTAGAATGGAGGTCCATTTGACCAGTACTTCAGATTTCCATCCCAAGATGAAGATTTTAAAGATATTATTACGTCAGAAGTTTGGCAAAATGATAAAGTATTTACTGAGCAACGTTTGGCCGGACTAAATCCTATGTCACTGAGAAAGCTAACGTTGCGAGGTAATTCATGTATTTCAGCTGGTTATCATGCACATGCACTATCATCCAGTTTACAAGGCTATAACTAAAGTCTTGTTAGTTCTTGCTTAACAAGTTGTCGTTAGATGTAAATATTCAGGGGGAAAACTCCGAGCTCCAGACGGGACTCGAACCCGCAATCTTCCGAATACTAGCCAGACACTCTAAAACCCTCGAAGCACGGGAGAGATGAACTACAACTCTACTCACACGAGTTCTAAGCTCGACAACGGGGTCATTCTCAGGCGGTCACCCATCCAAGTGCTAACCCCGTCTAACCGGGCTTAACTTTTGGTGAGAGGCAGCGCGCTAGACTATATACATATACATATAAAGTTAAAGTGCCACTAACCCCAAAACGTTTTTTGCACGAATAAACATCGCAAATCCAAATGATGAAGAATGCAATATAAATTAACTAAATTGGTAAAATCATCTTGATTTAAGAATCGATTGAAGTGGCGATAATGACGGACACGACGGAGCACTTGGGAGACTGCGTCGAGAAGGGTTTGTGACGTAATACCAGGAATTCTATATTTTTTTTACTGTAAAGTAAATAGGAAAGAACGTACCCAGGTTACGTTTATAGCCAGTTTGGCGATATTTTTCATTTTAATTCTTTTATTATAGTTCCAGTGTACTACACTTTATAGATTTTTGAAGATGAATTCCTGGTATTACGTCATACGCATCCTATACCCATTCCCCTAACTGCTCCGCCATGGGACAAACAGATGTGAAATTTTGCAAGTTTGAAGGGGTATAAAAAATGAAAGAAGTGTTCAATAACAGAAAAGATATGTTGGTGCTAATATACTCAACAAGAGTTATTTGAATCCCGAGAAAAAAGTTTTTGGGGTTAGTGGCACTTTAAAGTCGAACATACCCTTCCCGTCCATTTTGTCTCCATTTTTTTTATCTCCTTTCCAGAGTACACAGACAAACGTTCGCGCTTTAGTCCAGCCCTAAACAGTGCAATAAATAGAGTTACTGGTCAGAAGACAAACATGCTAGAGGTAAAACGCCCTATTTTTCATTTTCTTATTTTAAAAAATCTGTCAAAAAATGTCTCATCTAAATAAATATTAGAAAACTGTTTAGACATCATTGGCAGTGTAGACTAGTGCCTCAAACATTAAATAGACTGGACGTGGGGAGATTAACGACCGACACTTACGGCAGCACAACACTTGAATATATGTGAGGCACTTCAGGCATTTAAGAACAATTAATATGGCAGCTAATGGTTATAACGTATTCATTCTTAAAATCATTCGGGCACAATGAACGTTCATTCTTTAGCCTTAAAGGGCAATAGCACTAACAATTAACTTTGTCTAATTTGAAAGAACTCATAAAATTGTAATACAACATCCTTTACAACTTTTTCGTATATCTCTTCGTTTTCAAGATATTTCAATTTGTTTGATATGTAAATGAGATGGTCTCTGACGTCAGGTGTGGGGTAAAATATTTTCACGTGTAGCAAAACCAGTTGTATCTCTAAGTTTGTTCAGCGAAATCATTTGAAACTGTGCACATAAAAACTCCTTGCGACGCTGAACATTTCATATTAGATATGTAAGTGATTTTGCTCTGTATGAAAATATTTTACCCCACTCCTGACGTCAGAGACCATCTCATTTACATATCAAACAAATTGAAATATCTTGAAAACGCAGAAAGATACGAAAAAGTTGTAAAGGATTTTCTATTACAATTTTATGAGTTCTTTCAAATTAGACAAACTTAATTTTTAATGCCAATACCCTTTAATATAACTTGAAGTATTTTAAGTAATATTTATAAACCGCGCAGGAGGGCTTTATCCGATAAAGCCCGTACTGCAAGGTTTTTAAATGGCTTCTAAAAAGAATCACTTCATACGTTCATTGGCGTAGTAATTTTGAAAATTAAGCTTATCTCAGCCGTTAAAAACAAGCGAGAAACTTAGAGCGAGTCTATATCACATATATAGATCCGATACGCTCATGATTTTTCTTTGTGTTTTCCTCATGAATTATTAATGAATTTTAGAAGGTGTTATAGACGTGGGGAAGAAGATGAAATTTATTTCGAGTGTTGACTAGGATATCTCACGAGTGAGCGAAGCGAACGAGTGACATATCCTGTTCAACACGAGAAATAAATTTCATATTTCCAAGCATCCATGTATTGTTCTGTTTATTATATAAAAAAATTGTCCTATTGCCTTGCAAAAATTGCATTAAACTATAATGCTGATTCAGCAATAATCGTCACATGTGTGATTATCATAAATAATCGCACATGTGAGATTATCACTTTTATTAGTGGCGGTAAAATCAATAAAACACTCTATTTTATATAATAAAAGAAGATAATATGTTCCTATTCTCTTCTGCGCATAGCATATTTACAATTTTCACTAGTACAACTTGATAATTCCACACTATTGAAATTTTAAATTTGATAATTTGTGCGCATAATTTAGCGAACTGGTGTCCTTTTTTTCTGGACATGGCTCGACCAGTGAGTTCTAACTGGAGTGATATCTTTGTGGCAATCTTGTTCCCAGAGCCCGCGATCCTTTTGGGCCTGAAGTACGTATAGTTCCAGTCTTCCACGCGGTCTTGTCAAAAAGACCGCGTAGGAGAGTGGAACTATACGTACTTCAGGCCTACATGTCCACCATGTTTGGCTTCAATCTTTGCCCAATGAATGAACAGCAGATATCACTCCAGTTATATATAGTCACTGGGCTCGACACGTCAGTTTTCCGTTACTAAAAACCTCTGCATGGAGTTTAGCAACATTTTCACTTTATAGGTCTAACTTTTCGAGCAAAAATATGATTGTTTTTATTTCTTTTTCTAGATGGTCAAAAAGGAATTAGTCTATATCGTAGATTATCCTTTGATTCACAACCTGACAAATGTCCCGGATATATTAGACCTTAATTCCAGCGACTCGCGAGAAATGAGATCTTCAAGGAGTCCTTTGGCTGTCTTTCTCTCCGTTCAAAATTGCTTTTCAACATTGAAAAAATATGAATTAAAACCCGTGGCCATTCAAACCGACTTTAAAGCATGTAAGAGCGAGCTGATTAAAAAATATGTTTTAACTTTATGAAAATCTATGTAGATTTTAACAAAATGCTTTGCTAAACTAAATGAATTCAGGTAGGAACTGAAGACTGTTCGACATGCCAACGTGATTGCAGTAGTTTAATAACAGCTTTTTCTTGCCAATTTCAGTGTTCTCGCAACTCTGCATGAATAATGGATGTCTTCTGGCATTCTTTTAACATATAGTGTTTTCTGAGTTGTACAAGGGGGACAGAGATATGATCATGGACAAAGACATGAACATTGAACACGGACATGGACCGGATACGGGCATAGGCATGGACACGATGGGCATAGACATAAGCATGGACATAGACATGGACATGGACATGAGCGTAAGCATAGGCATGGACATGGGAATGGACGTGGACACAGGCATGGACATGGGCATAGCCACATGGGCATCAACATAGGCATGGTCATGGGCATAGACATAAGGCATGGACATGGGCATAGGCACGATGGACATAGGCACGATGGACATAGGCATGGACACGATGGACATAGGCATGGACATGGGCATAGCCACATGGGCATAGGCATCGACACGATGGACACAGGCATGGACATAGCCACATGGGCATAGGCATGGACATAGGCATGGGCATCAACATAGGCATGGTCATGGGCATAGACATAGGCATGGACATGGGCACGATGCACATAGGCATGGACATGGGCATGGACATAAGCATGGCCATAGGCATGGACATAGGCATAGGTCTAGACATGGGCATGGACACGATGGACATAGGCATGGACATGGGCATGGACATGGGCATAGGCCTAGATATGGACATAGGCATGGACACGATGGACATAGGCATGGACATGGGCATAGGCCTAGATATGGACATAGGCATGGACACGATGGACATAGGCATGGACATGGGCATGGACATAGGCATGGACATAGGCATGGACATATATAGGCATGGTGAAGGACATGGACATAGGCATGGACATAAACAAACATGAACACGGACATGGATACGAATGTTGGCATGGACATAGACATGGACACAGACATAGACATGGACATAGACATGGACATAGACATGGACACAGACATAATCATAAACATAAACATGGTCGTAGGTTTGGACATAGACTAGGATAGAGACGTGCACATGGACATAGACAGAAATGTGGACGTGAACAAAGACAAGGAAACACTGCAGGCAGACTAGTTTCGGACATAAATTTTTATATAAACGATTGTCACATCGGTTGCGCTTTGTCGAGTATTCACTTATAAAAAAATTCTAACTTGCTAACTAATTGTAAATTACACTGTGTGTATTTAGTACGTACAGTATATATTTTAACAGTACTGAGGTATATAGGTTTGACCAATATAATATATTCTTTGTTATTCATAGCTTCACCTGTCTTTACTCCCGCCGATGGCTCCAAATGGCTGCTTGCAAAGGAAGAGGTTCAACGAGCAGACATTATTCATGCAGAAATGATCGAACATTTGTTAAAAACTCACCTCATGATGGAGCCAATTTGTGTGACCATTAAACGCACTTTGTCGGAGCATCACCCACTCTATGAACTATTTCGATGGCATTGTCGAGGTACCTTCATGACAAATAGTCTCGGTCTACCAAGTCTTATTAAGCCACAAGGTTTTATGCATCAGTTGTTCGCTATTGGTCATATTGGCGCCATTGAACTTCTCAACAAAGGATACGCTCACGTGTCCTGGGCCGATACAGATTTTGAAGCCAGTCTAAAAGTGAGTGGAATATATAGAGAAGAATTAACGACATGTATACAGTTGGAGCTAAGTGAAAAGGTGGTAAACTGCCGAAAAAAGGTTTTGATAAGGAAATACTGACGTTTCGAGCGGCTCCGCTCGGAACGTCAGTAATTCGTTATCAAAACTATTCTTGGCAGTTTACCACCTTTCAGTGGCGGAAATTGAGGTGAAGGGGGGGGGGGGGCAGCCGTCACCCCCACCTCCATGTCAAAATATTCAATTTGTCGGAAATATTCGACCAAAAAGGGGGAAAAAACAGTCAAAATCCAACGCGTTTATGCATTTGTCGGATATTTATGAGATTTGTCAGATATTTTTCAGGCTTTGCCCCCCGACCTGAAAAAGTGAATTTCCGCCACTGCTCTATCTAAAACAATGATGATTTAATATTTCTATTGCGCAAATTAACATGTGGATATGATCAAATGCGCATTACAATGTTATGGGTGGCTTATCAGGCAATTTAGAAATTTTCACCGTGGCAGTGTTGAGGCATATCAAAGGCGCTTTATGCTGCCGCCAACAACACAGTTCAGACCACGGATCTCAACTAAGACCTAGGTGTTGATTTTACGGAGGGAGGAAAACCGGAGAACCCGGCGAAAAACCCTCGAAGCACAGGAGAGATCAACTAAACTCTACTCACATGGTCCAAGCTCGAGAACGAGGTTATTCCCAGACGGTCACCCATCCAAGTACTAACCCCGTCTGACCGGGCTTAACTATTGGTGAGAGGCAGCGCGCTAACAGCACACGCCACCTGTGCTCCCAATGCCTATGCAGCACTCTACTTTTTAAACTGATTATACAGCTGGTTGCAGGAATAGGAGGTATGTAGGTAGGGTGCGTAAGTTGGGTGGGTGGAGTGGGTAGGCCTGGTGAGTGAGGAGTACCTACGGCAACCCCAACTCCCAGCGAATTATATTTTTCCTATAATTGGCTCAACTGATGTTTAAGAGTGTTCAGAGTGTTAGAACATACCCAATTGACTTAAAGTGTTTATGTATCTTGAATCTTTTTTTTGCAGAAACGAGGTGTTGACGATACAGAAAAGTTGCCCTACTTTCCTTACAGAGACGATGGGATAATTATTTGGCGACAGATAAGAGCGTTTGCAAAGGAATACTTGAATCTGTGAGCAATCATTGCCTAAATCTCAAGATTTAGTGTAGCCAGATAAACTGTTTCAACAAGATGCACGTTTTCAAGATACGTTTTGTGGAAACACCACGTTTAATACTTACTTTGCTAAGCTTTCGGTCTGTTGACTCAGGCTTTCATCAGAGCAAAATAACAACAAGCTGTTGGCTACGTCATGTATAAACTAAGCAACTGATCAATAGCGCTCCGTCGTGATGACGTCACTATTTAAGTTTGTCCGCTTTTATCCATAATTCTTGCAGTCCGAACAATAGATAATGGCTCATTTGCAATAACTTGGAAGTCAATTTTGTTTTTTGGAAGTCAATTTTGGTTTGGTTCGAATTAAATTCGTCTATTGTGCGACGTTTAGCGCAGGCCTCAATTTCGATATATTTACAGTGGAAATACAAATACAGTTACTTTCCCACTACCATTTCTGCAGGCTGTTATTTATTACTGCAGCAGCTACTGGAGGGCGAAAAATAGATTTAGCGATAAAGTTGCCTTTTCTTGTTGGTGTCTATATAATATGTATTTGTAAAAAGTACCCATTAGACAACAAAATTGTTTTCCGTTTAGATACTACCACAACCGAGAATTCGTTGTGAACGACAGAGAACTTCAAAACTTTGCAAATGAATTATCTGATAAAGGGACTGGACCCAGTGGTGGATCAGGAATGGTATGTAACAGTAGAGCTTTATTTTGTGAAGGTGAAGTAATACGAGCAATAAATTGCTGCATCATTGCGTTGCAACTTGCAAGTTGAATAGCGTTGTTGCACGTATTACCACCCACCTTAAACATTGTCATGCAACAATGATTTTGTTGCAAGTTGAATCAGCATGTTGCAGCAAGTAGAACTGGAGTCTACATTTTTCAAATGTTTTCAACTTGCAACAAAATCATTGTTGGTTATTTAGGCCCCGTTTCACGAGACCGGACGAATGTTTATCCGGATAAAAATTTGTTCGGATGAATACGTTTACGCGGTTCCGCTAAAAATTCGTTCATTTTACCTTTCCGTTTACACGGAGTCGTATTAGACGTAAGTTCGAGGAGAATTGTCGGGGTTATTGGGTAAATGTTTCGGGTTAATGAGGGTAAATGGTTAGTAAATAATGGGGATTGGTCTTGTGATATGCGTAAGGAAACACCGAAACGAGTCACCATTTTGTAACAACGTTTTGGTGTTTATAAAACTTGGTTTGGTCGTTTGGAAAGGTAATTATGTCGGGAATTGCTCGAAAGCATTACGAAGGCCGCGTTCAGGATCTCGACAGCCGAAATAGTTGTCCACAGAAGCACCGATAGCAATATAAAATAACTTTCTTCTTCCAAGGATCTATTTTCCTTAATGGAGCACAATGAAAAAGCGGCTCTTTGCCGTTTACACGGTACCGGACGAATATTTATCCGGCACAAACCGCAATTCGTCCGCTTTCGTAGGTGGAGGAAAATTCGACCGGATTCGTGTCAAAAATTTGAGCGGATTAGGCGGGTCTCGTGTCGCGAGGCCTATCCCCCGGACGAATTTTCATTCGGAAAAATATTCGTCCGCTCTCGTGTAAACGTGGCCTTAGATTATGAGCTCCAAATTTGTTCTGTAGGGAACTTTCATTTCAGACTCTTTAAGCCAGAGTAGCGATAAACTATGTCTGATTCTGTGACTGCACTGATAATTTATTTGTTAAAGTGCCTATGCAACGAAATCCCCCCCCAGTTTTTTATGATTGCATTTGAAAGAACACTTAAAATGACAAAGTAAAATCTTTTGTAGAATTTCGTTTCTTGCATCAATCTGGAGATATTCAGGTTTGTTTGATATGCAAATGTCATACTTATGACATCACACTGCATAATGACTTTTTAGAAAAGTATTTTCTTTAAGAGTACTTATAGAAAGTACTTAATAAAAATTTGCACGTACATGTAGGTAGCCATGACTGGTCACTAAACGTGCGCAGTTGTGTGTTTATAAAATATTTGAACCATCCTAAAATTGATACTCTTTCAAAAAGTCATTATGCAGTGTGATGTCATAATCATGACAATTGCATATCAGACAAACCTGAATATCTCAAGAATGAAGCAAGGAAACGAAATTCTACGAAAGATGTTACGTTGTCATTTTAAGTGTTCTTTCAAATGCAATCATAAAAAACTGGGGTGAAATTTCTTTGCATAGGCACTTTAAGTTTTTGTTTATTTCAGGTTAAAGGTTTTCCTTGCACAATTACAACTAAATGGCAACTAATTGACACTGTGGCTCGAATTATCTTCCTCCCACTTCAACATCAAGCCATAAACTACCCTGTGACATACTACAGCGGATTTGTTCCGAATATGCCGGCGAAACTATACGATGATCCCCGAGTGCGACCCGAAGAGTTTGCTGTACATACATTACCAGAAAGTCACATTGCTTCGGTAATGATCTTTTAAAGTTGTTTCTCTGCTGAAAACATTGTTGGCAATGTTTTTGCATAATCCTAAAGATGTTATGGTAGTCGGTAATCCTGCAAAGTTTCATTTCAAAATTCATTGAAGAAAAGGTGGTATTTTACGTGTAAAGTATGTATTTTGGAGCGCCGCCATTAAAGTGGCCGAGCTTGAGAAGAATGAGTCGAGAAAGCTTATGACGTCATAGACTCAATAACAACAATGACCCTTTTGTTGACAAATGATCTTTTGTTTTTATTGAGTCTATGACGTCATAAGTTCTCCTCAACTCATTCTTCTCAAACACGGGCGGTGCTCCAAAATACAAACTTCGCACGTAAAATACAACTTTGTTTTTGAGAAAAAAACAGGGCCTTTTCCCGCACTCCCAATTTCAAAAAGGCCCTGGGAACGAGGTTGCTCAATGCTGTTTACCAGTCTTCAACTCTTTAGGGGATGTTTATCCATTGGAAGAGAGCCAGGCCCTTAAGACGGTGTTAGCCCTCTTTGTCTTGATCCCATCTGTCAGACAAATCCGTTGTAAAACTTGTTTTGGTTTATGAGAGGAGGGCCAACCGCCAACCCTTCTTGGCGAGATCTCGCTATTGACCATCCAAGATTTCGCCAAGGTTTTCCATGTAAACGACGCTCAGCGTAGTGACCTCGGTTTCGGTCACTAACCTATACTTATCTCATAATTAATTTATTATTGAGTCGGTTTTCTTTGTTCTTCCGAGGTCTTTATATCGCACAAAGAAAAAAACAAGGAAAATCTTTGTCCAAGGTGGAAGAAACAGACAAAACCTTGTTGGAAAACCTCCTCAATCATGAAATAAGTCGGATAAATACCTCGAACGTCGGGATGTATGCGATATAGCATACATCCCTCGTTCTCGGTATTTATCCTATACTCAAAAGATTGTTCAATCTTGTACATGTAATGCTTGAGTTAGAATCCCCTTCTATATTGGAATATATATATATATATATATATATATATATATATATATATATATATATATATATATATATATATATATATATATATATATATATAAACCAGATAAACCAGATTTTGTTGCGTATAGCTCGAAGAGTGCTCGATACTTTTTGGTAGAGCGAATATTTATTGATATTCACTTAAAACTGAATATACATTGCTACTTCAAGTTTCATGCCCGTAGGCAATCTTCAGGCAAAACTAGAAGTAGCAATGTATATTCAGTTTTAAGTGAATATCAATATATATATATATATCCGATCCTATATTAAGATATATTGTACTCTCATCCTTCGGGTACTTGAGTTCATTAGAACATGACCTAAATCGAGCATGGTATGGTATATCTTCATTTACTCATTGCTGCCTAAGATGTCTGAAGGTTGTCCCTTTCACCAGTAAAATCGTCTGGCGTCAGGGATGTAACCAGGATCAAAAAGGGGGCAGCCAAAATCACCAAAATGTTTAGGAGAGTCCGAGAGCACACTCCCCCGTAAAATTTTGAAATTCCATTTAGTAATACTGAAAGAGGTTTTACAAAATTCTGAAGGGTAAAGAACATTGAATATAAATACTCAAAACGCCGGTATAAACGACACATGAGGCCAGCCCGAACTCCCGAACGAATGAATTTTGCATTTTGTTTATACATGAGGTCTGCCTTGAAATTATATGGCCTTGGTTCCTATTACGTCGGTCAAAAATCTTTTTTTTATTCGTCGGTAGTCCGAATCCGTTCGAATTTGACTTATGGATTCTGTTTACACGGAAAGCCGGCCTGGAGTTAGTCAAAATTTCAGTTCGGTCTAGCAGGCGACCTGAGATTAGGCCGCTCTATTTTAAAAACACTAGGGACCTTAAGATGCTACGATGGCAACTTCTCAAACTCATTAATAATTCATGAACCAAAAACAAAAGAAATTAATGTTTAATCAGTGCTTTGAAATCGGAGGAAAAGTACTAGAACTTTGAAATAATGCAAAATACGTTTTCAAAGTCTTGGGACTTTGAAATAAGGCAAATTATATTACGTTTCAGAGGTATCTTCGGAGTTTTGAGTTTGAGAAGTCAGTTCAAATACTCGACGTCGGACTTTACCAGGATTACAAAGCCCTCGTGCATTAAAAAGGCTCGCCTTTGTCTCGCCTTTTCAAAAAGCACTCGGACTTTGAAATCCCGGTAAAGTCCTCCGTCTCGTATTTGAAGTACTATTACTTCAACGACGGCGTCCTCCAAATAAAAGAATTCTAGTTGTGAAACAAAGTAAATGAATAATTTGTAATCCCAAGAGTAATCCCTAAACCGTCCTCGTTCTTTATACAACGCCACTTAGAGCATTTTCACGTCTTCAGGACGACGTCAACGGCCAAAAGATGAGAACTGTTCCTTGACATTGACTTCGATACTAACACTACAATCATTTTAGCAGTACAGCGACGTTTTAAAAATCATTAAACTAACTTTAAATATCAAATATAATAGTCAGTTAACCGTGACGTTTTTCAGTTATAGAATTTGTTGCTTTTTAAGCGCCGTCGTCGTCGTCGTAGCATCTTAAGAGGGACCTTACGATGCTAGGACGATGAGGACGACGACGGCAAGCAACATAAATTTTATGATTAAAGAAAGTCACGGATAACTGACTATTATATTTGATATTTGAAACTAGTTTAATGACTTTCAAAACGCCGCAGCACTGCTTAAAGATTGTAGTCTCTGTATTGAAGTCAATCTTAAGCAACGGCTCTCATCTTTTGGTGAGTTGACGTCGTCCTGAAGACGTGAAAATGCTCTAAGTGGCGTTGTAAGAAGAACGAGGACGCTGTTGAGATTACTCTATATAGGGACTAAAAATTAATCATTATCTTTGTTCCACAACTAAAATTATTTTGTTTAGAAGACGTCGTCGTTGAAGTTGCCGTCATACTTCGTAAGGTCCCTATTATAAGGTCCCTACTGATACAACCGCGACTTTTGTATATCTCATAAGGGAACAGCCGCGATTCTCCCTCTCCCCCCTGACTACGTCCCTGAGTGAAAAGTAGAAAGAACCTTTTAGCCAGCTCAGGCAGGAATGGGTTAAGAAAGCTCTAATCCTCATTGCTCATTATGCTTTTTACTAGATACAAGTTGCACTTGCTATGAGCTTGGGGTCGTTGCGATACGACAAACTCTTCGACTACGGATCAGAATTAAAAGATCAAAAAGCTGCGTGGGTTGTGCGGAGATATTACAGGCGTTTAATGGGACCAATACTGAGGGCACTCAAGCTGCGAAACAAGCAAAGATTACACGCTGGTCATCTGACGTATCCCTATTTCTTGCCAGGATGGATGCCAAACAGCATTCAAACATAGACAAATGTGTTTCCTTTCTTTACTACAGATCGGACTGTTCAGATCATAAATATGCATGTATGGCAACCCGTACCCAGGGCATTTTGCCTCCACGTCGCGAGGTCGGCGAAAATGGCCCTGGCATTCGGCTGGTCACGTGACACCCAGAATTTTGGTTATGGCAAGAAAATTTATGTGGTCTTTGTGTTTTGTTTTTGTATAATACGCATACATGAATAATAAATGAGAAATATTGAACACTGTGCCGACTCCTCGTGCGAACCCCCTTTATCACAAAAGCAACTGGCTAGCATTATCCATCATGATACCCCACAATAGCGTACCGTCGAGCTGCTATTAATAGGGACCTTAAGATCTACGACGGCAACTTCGAGGAGGACATCCTTCAAACAAAAGCATTCTTCTTACAAAACAAAGATGATGAATAATTTCTAGTCGTATACAACGCCACTCAGAGCATTTTCACGTCTTCAGGACGACGTTGACTCGTGGGGTGATGAGAACTGTTGTCTGAGATTGCTTAACACAGACACTGCAACCGTTTTAAAACTTTGAAAATTATAAAACAAGCTTCATGTATTGAATACAGTAGTCAGTTAACCTTGACTTCTTTTTAATGCTAAAATTTGAATTGCTTTTTAACCGCCGTCGTCGTCCTAGCATCTTAAGGTCTCTAATAGCCCAAAAAGCGGACAAACAAGTCAAAATCGACTTTGAAATTATTGCAAATGAGCCATTATCTATTGTTCGGACTGCAAGAATTATGGATAAGAGCGGACAAACATCAATCCTGACGTCATCACGACGGAGCGCTATTATCCAGGATACATGTAAATGTCATGAACAAACATATATATAATGTTGTTCTTGACTTTAACCAAAGCTATCGTTTCCATTCTTTGGGTAAACTTTGCAGAGTGGATCTATTGCAATTCAAATTTTCATGAATAAATTATACTCTATCTGAAATAATCGAGTTCTTAAACCGGCCAATCAGATTATAGAATCGACCAGCCGATGCCAGGGCCATTTTCGCCGACCTCCCAACGTGGAGGCAAAATGCCCCTGGGTACGAGGTTGCATGTATATATAGAACGTTAATTTATTATCGAGTCGGTTTTCTTTGTTCTTCCGAGGTCTTTATATCGCATAAAGACCTTGTCTTTATATCGTATAAAGACCTTGAATAATAATTAGATACGAAATGAAGAAAAAAACAAGGAAAATCTTTGTCCAAGGCGGAAAAAATAGACAAAACTTTGTTGGTAAACTCCTCGATAATAAATTAAGTCAGATAAATCCTTCGAACGTCGGGATGTATGCGATATAAAGCCCTCGGCAGCGTCCTTGGGTCTTTATATAGCATACATCCCTCGTTCTCGGGATTTATCTATTACTTGTAGTCTGCAGATAGTTTTCACTGATCTCCCGACTTTCTAATCTTCCCAGCGTAGGAATTTACTAAATGACCCAAATCGAGCGGAACGTTTAATAGCTAATCACCTCTTTTTATGCTATTCCTTTGTAATATTGTTAATACTTGCGTGTAATTGCCAAGGTAAAGGGTGGGGGAAATAGAACTTGTACCTTAAATAAATCATTACTCATTACAACACCTTTCATTGCCTGTCACTATTCGCGCAAACCTTGTGAAGATCGTTCGTGCAGCAGCAAACCTCAAAGATGACGAGATTTCTCATTTGGGCGTTCCTTTTGGTGCATTTCATTGCACAAATGTAAGTATAATGTCAATTTATATTAAGTATTTTTATATGGGCTGTTCACATGAGCTAGCATAGCCCGGTGTACCGAGCTGACTCGTTTAACTCCTTGACTACCAGGGGTCTTCCCTTGACGAGTAAACTAGTCTGGCGTTAGCCAGAGTAAAATACTAAAGGTGCGTCTACGTGCGTGCTTAGGAGTCAAAGGCTTCATATTTTATTAGCTTTGCCATATTTTTACATAACAGAAATAAATTAAAAAAATAAATACACAGAAAAAATATAAAGGAACACGATACACGATGGCAGGGTATCCGCAACAGCAGCGCCAATTACTGCGGGCCCCAACAACAAAACAAAAACGAACAAATATGAATTACAAATTAAAAACAACACAAAATATTTAAGAGGCTACGGACGGAGTTACATTTTACACAAATGATTTCCCAAGGTTCTAGGGTCATCTGGATCATAGGCGGATTGTAAACTGTAAAGCATCAAAGTAATAGTCAAGTAAAATAGTTCTAAAACAATAAGGATTGGTAATGTTAAATCTATCATAATTCCTAACGAGAGTGTTCCATATTCTCACAGATCTGTTAAAGAACGAGTTCTGACGGTAGTAGTTTTGCAATGACGAACAGAATATTGAAGATTGTTGAAGTTGGATCTGGTTCTATTTGACTGCCAGAGGGTAGGAATTACATCAGGATTAATATCTGTATGATCATTCACAATTTTGAAGGGAAAAAAAACATGTCTAGATATTCGTGCCAGTAGCTAATTGGTATGAAACTGATGTTGAGAAGGGAAGATTGAGGATATACTTGGAGGCACGTCTCTGAATTCATTCTACTTTGGCGATGAGACCATGCAACTTTCTGAGGGGCCCATATTTGAGTTGCATACCCCAGATGAGCACGTACTAAAGCCAGATAAATTGTACGCCTAACATTGACACTGCGCACGTAACGTGTGTTGCGTCTGATGTATCCAAAAGTATCAAAGTGTTAAAGAGATGTGTTAAAGAGATAGGTTTCAACACTTTGAGGCCTGGACCTGTGCTGAATAAAATCGTCTGGCGTTAGCCAGAATAAACCTTAAAGACTCGTCGTCAGGCTTCAAAGTATTAAAAGATATAGTTAGCTTCAATTACCACTATTTGTCAACAAATGTACAGTTTTTTCTGATAACACCGTTGAGCGGCTCATGTAAGCTTCAATGGCATTTTGGCACCTTACCAAATCATCGCCATTTGATTGGCAGCTTATTGATCACGTGGTTTCGAATAGAATTTCCATCGCACTGCCCGCAGATTTTGATGTAACTTTGTGAAAAGGTTGGCCACAGAATAAGGACCAACCACTAAAATAATTGAATTTTGTTGAGAATTGGATAAAACAAGAATCTCCGTGCAGACGAAAATCACCCAAATCGAGCGGGACGTTTAATAGCTAATCGCCTCTTTTTACGCTATTCCTTTGTAATATTGTTAATATTTGCGTGTAATTGCCAAGGTAAAGGGTAGGGGAAATAGAACTTGTATCCTTAAATAAATCATTACTCATTACAACACCTTTCATTGCCTGTCACTATTCGCGCAAACCTTGTGAAGATCGTTCGTGCAGCAGCAAACCTCAAAGATGACGAGATTTCTCATTTGGGCGTTCCTTTTGGTGCATTTCATTGCACAAATGTAAGTATAATGTCAATTTATATTAAGTATTTTTATAGGGGCTGTTCACATGAGCTAGCATAGCCCGGTGTACCGAGCTGACTCGTTTAACCCCTTGACTACCAGGGGTCTTCCCTTGACGAGTAAACTAGTCTGGCGTTAGCCAGAGTAAAATACCAAAGGTGCATCTACATGCGTGCTTAGGAGTCAAAGGCTTCATATTTTATTAGCTTTGCCATATTTTTACATAACAGAAATAAATTAAAAAAATGAATACACAGAAAAAATATAAAGGAACACGATACACGAAGGCAGGGTATCCGCAACAGCAGCGCCAATTACTGCGGGCCCAACAAAACAAAAACGAACAAATATGAATTACAAATTAAAAACAACACGAAATATTTAAGAGGCTACGGACGGAGTTACATTTTACACAAATGGTTTCCCAGGTTCTAGGGTCATCTGGATCATAGACGGATTGTAAACTGTAAAGCATCAAAGTAATAGTCAAGTAAAATAGTTCTAAAACAATTAGGATTGGTAATGTTAAAGATATCATAATCGTTAACGAGAGTGTTCCATATTCTCACAGATCTGTTAAAGAACGAGTTCTGAAAGGTAGTATAGTTTTGCAATGACGAACAGAATATTGAAGATTGTTGAAGTGGTTCTATTTGACTGCCGGATGGTAGGAATTACATTAGGATTAATATCTGTATGACCATTCACAATTTTGAAGGAAAAAAACATGTCTAGATATTCGTGCCAGTAGCTAATTGGTAAGAGGTTGGTTTTGAAGGGAAGGTTGAGGATATACTGGAAGCCCGCGTTTGGTAAAACCAAGTTTGTATTCAACCTATATATATATATTGAATACAAACTTGGTTTTACCAAACGCGGGCTTCCAGTCGAAGGATCCAAACGGATTCAACAGTCTGCTCTTGATAATATTTTGTAGGACGAATAAAAAGTAAGAGACACAGGGAACTTCGTACTGTTCCATTAAAATTTATTAAAACGTTTCGACCATTCGGTCTTCATCAGTTATTACAAAAATACATGCTAAAATGATTCCTTTTATACAAATTTTTATACTATTTAACATATGAATACAACTTTATAATGAGAATTCCTGAGAGGTAAATAATAATAAGAATTCCTAAGAGGCATATTGAATTCGACGTTGTGATCTGAATTCTTGCCTTTTGTTGAGACGATCTGGATTGAGTGTTCGTAATTGAGCAGCCCAATAAGCCTCTCTCGCTAATAATTTGTTGTCAACACCTTCGTCATCTCTTATCATCTCAATACACATAACATTAAATTACTGAAGGTCATGCGGTGTTTGCATGGTTAAAATGGATAGCCGTTACACATGATTTTTTCTTAGTTTTCATAGCGGACTTATGATTTCGAAATCTAACCCTAAATTGCGTGGAAGTAGAACCCACATATTGTAGGCTACACTTGGTACACGAAATGAGATAAACCACATTCCTATAGAGGTACAGCTTATACTTTCCTTAATTTTGTAGCTTTGCCCAGTGGCGAAGCTCTTAAAACAATCAGATTCTAATAAAAAATTCTTGCAAACATCGCATTTCCCTTTACATCTAAAACATTCTACCGGCACTACAGCTTGTGGGTTTTCTAATACCTGGCTGGGTTTGAGTTTGGACGGCGCCAAAATTTCTTTAAGATTCTTGGTTCTTCTATAGGCCAGAATAATGGATTTGGCAGTAAGAATTTTTTTTAATACTTGCGATTCTGAGAGGAAACCTAAATGCTTCTTAATAACTTTGGAGACATTGGGGAGTTTAGGATTATAATCTAAAACTAAAGGATAGACCTTCCTCTTATCCCTTGTGGTGGGTTGAAGAATGCTTCAATGCTTTTTGAAACTGCTGATCTACCAGTCCTGAATCATAGTTTTGATGCTTCAAGTACTGTTTGTATTCAGAGCAACGTTTTTCTAAAAATTCCTCCGATGAGCAGTTTCTTTTGATTCTCAAAGCCACGCCAAATGCCTTTGCCTTAATTCCAACAACAGTCAGTTTTTAGACCATCATTTTATTCAAGCTCATGGCACTGCCATGGGGCCTAAAAATGCTTGCAGCTATGCAGATCTTGCGATGGGAGAGATAGATCTCTTAGCCAAGGAGGGCCCCATTAAACCCAACTTTTGGTGGAGATACAGGGATGATATACTCGATATTTGGACCCTTGGTATGGAAAAGTTTCTTGAATTTACAGAGTATATTAATTCTCTTTATCCCACCATCAAGTTCGAGTTAGTTTATTCCGCATCTGAATTGCATGTTTTAGATCTGACGTTGCATTTGAAGGATGGTTTCATCTCTACAGATGTATACGCCAAACCCACAGACAGCCATCTTTATTTGCATCCTAGTAGTTCCCATCCTCGCCACGTCAAAAATGCCATTTCATTTGGCCAAACTCAAATTTTGGCCGTCCAAACTCAAACCCAGCCAGGTATTAGAAAACCCACAAGCTATAGTGCCAGTAGAATGTTTTAGATGTAAAGGGAAATGCGATGTTTGCAAGAATTTTTTATTAGAATCTGATTGTTTTAAGAGCTTCGCCACTGGGCAAAGCTACAAAATTAAGGAAAGTATAAGCTGTACCTCGATAGGAATGTGGTTTATCTCATTTCGTGCACCAAGTGTAGCCTACAATATCCGCTATGAAAACTAAGAAAAAATCATGTGTAACGGCTACCATTTTAACCATGCAAACACCGCATGACCTTCAGTAATTTAATGTTATGTGTATTGAGATGATAAGAGATGACGAAGGTGTTGACAACAAATTATTAGCGAGAGACGCTTATTGGGCTGCTCAATTGTACGAACACTCGATCCGGATCGTCTCAACAAAAGGCAAGAATTCAGATCACAACGTCGAATTCAATATGCCTCTTAGGAATTCTTATTATTATTTACCTCTCAGGAATTCTCATTATAAAGTTGTATTTATATGTTAAATAGTATAAAAATTTGTATAAAAGGAATCATTTTAGCATGCATTTTTGTAATAACTTACGAAGACCGAATGGTCGAAACGTTTTAATAAATTTTAATGGGCCGTATACGAAGTTGCATATATATATATATATATATATATATATATATATATATATATATATATATATATATATATATATATATATATAAAATACAGTTTTAAAAGTTCGGTTACTCGAGTTTCACGCTCAAAGCGATCATCAGACTAAAGGTTTTTAAAATATGAATATGCCTGTAAGTGATGTAAAATCTAAATATATTTACATAAAAATTTGTTTTGGTGTCTACATTTAGACACGAGCTCAGATCTTTTGTTCAATAAAAATCGTTTGTCAGCGTAAAGAATGCACAGTTTTTCTGCTAAACACAAGCTGCATGTTTTGCTGCCACTTTGGAATGCGTTTGCACGCCTCAAGATTGACCAATTAATCTCATACTCCTGCTGCTTTTCGTTCAATTCCCATACGTATTTTGAAAGAACTGTCATTGTATTTAGATTTTAAATACTTATAGGCATATTCATATTTTAAAAACTTTAGTCTGATGATCGCTCTGAGCGTGAAACTCGAGTAACCGAACTTTTAAAACTGTATTTTTACCCTTTTTAAACCAAATATCATTGCTCCGCAACATTAACTGTCGTATTGAGCTCTCTCTTGACCAAGTGAACATTAAATTTACACTTTGTTCTATATATATATATATATATATATATATATATATATATATATATATATATATATATATATATATATATATAATGTGCATAATAACTTACTGGAGAAAGACTTAGTCATATATTTTTCCATTATCAAACATAGGATCACTTGAAAATCTACATGTTTTGGGTCGTGGGAGAAACACACCACACGCTTCCTTCGAACTAATTTGGTTTGATAATAGCAGATCGAGACAAATAATTATTAGCTTCTCCAATAAGTCCATCATGCACATGTGACGTCAAGATGTTTAATTTGCATATCAAACTGAAATATCTCAACAACGACGTAAGGAAACAAACAACTGCAAAAGACATTACTTTGTTATTTTGTATTCTTTCAAATAAGGGGGCTTTTACACGAGCCCGGGTTGAGTGCCAGCCCGGGTCAACTCGCCATCCCTGGTTATTCTTTTTTCGTGTTTACATGAACCCGGAATGGCTGCTTTTTTCCCCAACCCGGGTCAGCTTTTCCCAACCCGGGTCAGCTTTTCTCAACACAAATTATGATATTGCCAACACTTTACACGAGCCCGGGTCAAGTCAACCCGTGTTTACATGAAGGAATTGTCCAAAGTTCCGCACCGTCGCACCTCTCCAACCCGGGTCTTGAAAAGGGTCACCCAGCAAGACGGGTTGATCCGGTTATCGTGTAAACGCTAACAGGGGTTTATTCGTAGACGGGTTGACCCAGGTTGGCGAGCTAACCCGGGTTGGCTCTCAACCCGGGCTCGCGTAAAGGCCCCCTAAGACGGACTTAATTTTCGTTTCATGGGCACTTTAAATTCGTCACTCCACCACACGCCCCTTATAACTTTTTAAGAATACTAATTTTGTATTTCTACAAGTTTTTGTACATGTCTTTAACAGATGTGATGCAAGCGAGTTGAATTCTGACCGCTGTAACTGCTGTTCAGAATTGAATGCGAGTGCAAGAAAAGGTACTAGTGCATCTCTTGGGATTTTCTGATAAGAATTGCTTGATATAAGTAGTTTGGAAACTCGGCAAACTTCAAAGCTATAATGAGTTGTGATTTCACGTTGAGACGGTCTTCGCCGTGCACAAACCTTTAGTTTTTCGCTTATTAATATTTAAACAAGACGACTGGGTCAGGCGTTCACTCGGGCTACTGGTGAGTACGCGGAGCCTGAATCGAAGGCTGAATGTGGTGCGTACTTCACACTGGTCTGGTGAACAATATTTACGATCAAGACAGTTGTGAGCCATATCTGATCACTGTTAAACTACAAAGTCAGCCAGTCAGTTTCAAAATCTACCAACAACGTGCAAGAACACCTTGATCAAAAGGCAAAGCTGTTCAACTTTTTGTCCAACTCCAAAAGCAAAAGGAGCAAAGAACTTACAACATGCCTCACGTCACACATTTCTTAATCTGCATATTGAAATCAATGAAGAAAACACCGCAAATCGGGATGCGAATAGTGGAATACTCGTTTGAGAAGCAAGATCAAACACTCGTTTATCGTGTCCAAACACTCGAAAACAATAAAAACCTCAGGGCTACCCCCAGATTTTCATTTGTTTTCTCGTGTTTGGATCCCCTGATGAAACACTCAAACTCGCGTGTTTAATCTATTACATCAACATCATGCAGTAGCTCAATAGTTTTTCATTCTCTTTTCAGGGACTTCGTGTATAACTCTTCCTCAATACACATCGAAACATTGTTTGGAAGAACGTGAAAAGAACTTGAAAATACAGCGTCAAATTTATCCCCTCACAACACCTCCAGAAACCGCTCCCGAAACAAACGCAGAAAGTAGTATTACCCGAGATAATATTCTGGATTTCATAACATGCCCAATTCTGAACTTAACAACGCAAGAAGTAGCAGGTTTGAGTTTGGCTAATCCGGACGACCGACAATGCACCCAGGCGTACTTACAAATGTCTAAAAGAAACGAGGATAGGATACGGAAAGATATCAAGCCGGAAAACATCAGGCCTTTCCACAATTATTCCGATTACGCCGACTTGTTGGATTCCTATCGCAAGAGTCAGCATGTAAGTTTGTTAATTCTTTGAATTCGTTCCTCCGAACTAATTTGGTTTGATAATAGTAACTAATATTGGTATATTATAGTAAATTAAGGTGGCTTGATATAGGAATAAATTATAAAAAATCATATTTGTTCCTCTAAAACGTTTTGCAGTGTACATTTGAGCCTCATTCTAGTTCCTTGCATAGTCCTAGTGTCAGTGCTGATAATTGAAAAGTTTTTACACTTGCAGCATTTGTGTATCTGGACAAATCATATTTATTGTAATGTGAAAATTCTATGCAAATTAGGATTTCTGAACAAAGATTTCTAAAGTTTTTACTAGAACAAAGATTTCTACCCTCCTGAATTGAAAGTCGTGGACTGCCTAATATTTTTCAAAACCCAAGAGAACCACTAGGGCCGTGCAAGGAACTAGAACGAAGCATGAATCTACACCGTAAAACGTTTTAGAAGGGAAAATCTGATGGTTTATGGGTTTTTCCTATCGAGCCACCTTAACAATAATGACAATAGTAAATTTGGTTTGGTTAGATAATAAACAATTATTGGATGAGCCATTATATTATATCAAGACTTTTTTTATATCAACAGTTATCAAGGTCGAAGTCTGCGTTATCCGCCGAAGGATGAGGTACTCTGCGAGCAGAGCCTTCTTTTCCTTATTTCTTCGCTGAGAGAGAGGAAGAAAAGTAGGCTCTGCTGTATTCGTGACTGGTTTCCGTTGCGCATGCATGTCATGCAGTTGCTTGGTTACAATCTCGAACCTAGTCCCAATCAGAGCAGAAAACAAAACGAGAACCGGTTAAACGGGTTACTTCGTCCTAAATCATGGACGAAGCCAAACACGAATACAGCAGAGCCTACTTTTCTTCCTCTCTCTCAACGAAGAAATAAGGGAAAGAAGGCTCTGCTCGCAGGGTAAGGATGAGGCCGATAATGCGGTCTGAGACCTTCTTGATTATACAATTATTGGATGAGGTTGAACATGAGGGGACGTGGGAGACAAAACCCCAACATTAGTAAGGTTAGGGTTAGGGGTCCATTTAGGGGGTGGGGGGATATGTTTTCATTAAATTCCATACTTTACAAGGCTATATCTTCGGAAAAGGTCCTAGAGAGTCATCCCATCTAACCTCTTCCCAACCAAAACGTGCCAAATCCGCAGGATTAATCCGCTTCTGGTCTTCACTACTAAGGACGGCCGCCATGTTTGTTTTGCTCAAACCGCTAGACCAGCTCGTCATCTACAGACAATTTTTGATATTTTGTAGGTGGCAAGACATCCAGAATTGTCTGTAGGATTTTAGCCAATCACAGTCGAGATTGTATCAGTATTGTATAATAAAATTCTTGATAGGTCCTTTTTCCTACAGATAATACCTCCAGAAACTACATATAATACCATTGTGGGCTCTGACATTCACAACGGCAAATAGGACTAAAAGTGCAGATGTCGAGAGTTCACACCAACTTCCCGACCAATTATAATCAAGGATTTAGAAAAAATGTATAATAATAGTAATAAACCTCTCCGATAACTCATTATGCACGTGTCACGTCAATATACAGTAAACACCCGCGTGTAAGAACCTAGTGATTTAAGAACCTGTAGGCAGAAATTTTGGATTTTAATAGCCCAAAATATAAGAACCTGTTTAGTCAACCAAAGCCACAAGGTTCTTATATGAAGAGTCACTCTGAATAATGAAACAGTGCTGTAGCCAAAATGTGGGACTATAAAATATAAATTTGCTATATATTTGGCCCTTCCATAAAAATATCATTACAGAAATTACATACATACAGTATAATCTCTCTATAACAAAGTGGTTTATATATCTGGTCATATAACAATAGCATTTCCCTTAACGAAATTTTAAGAACCTATTAAGAACCTATTTTGCCTAAATTGTCAGTAATTACCCCAAAATATAAGAACCTATTTTGCCAGACTTGAAAAAATCTAGGTTCTCACACGTGGGTGTTTACTGTATTTAATTAGCAAAACAAACTGAAATATCTCACAACGAAGCAAGGAAACGAAAGACTGCAAAAAACGTTACTTTTTCATTATAAGTGGACAGACTTAATTTTCGTTTCATAGGCACTTTGAAGCTTGTATAGGTTTCTCATCTCTACACGTTTATCCTCCTAATGTGATCTCTCTGTAAGTTTTAAGTGCATTCTCTTTAAGTAAAGACAAAATTCATCATGTTTTTCCTTTTCGCATTTTTGTTTTCAAAATTCATCAGTTTTGGATGAGGGACGTTTAGAACTAAACATCCAATATTGATGAGGAAAATACTATTAACGACATTAATCGTCCCTCTTGTAACAAAGGATTTCGAGGTGACCATGTAATTACTAGGGCAAAATTTCAGTGAAGGAAAGATGTTTCTCATAATTCCCAGTGAAAAAAACTCAAAGCGCAAAATTCTTTAAAATTCGCATAATAGAGTATTTCTATAATTCAAATGGCCTTACTCTGATGAAGGCCTCCGCTCGAAACCAGTATTTCGTTATCAAACGAAATCTCCGCAGTTTACAACCTTTTCATTTTTCTCTATCCAAAACACTGCCTACGCAGTACTTTTTTATTCTTCACGACTGTCGTTCATTTAGACTGGAGGTCCATTTGACCCGTACCACAGATTTCCATCGCAAGAAGAATATTTTAAAAATATTACGTCAGAGGTTTGGCAAGAAGATAAAGTATTTACTGAGCAACGCTTAGCCGGACAAAATCCTATGTCACTGAGAAAGCTAACGTTACAAGGTAATTTTCTTTTCAATTTACTTAATTTTTGTCGTGTATTGAAAAACTACTGTACTGCACTGTACTGCACTGCACTGCACTGTACTGTACTGTACTGTACTCCACTGTACTGTACTTTACTCCACTGTACTGTACTGTACTCCACTCTACTGCACTGCACTGTACTGTACTGTACTGTACTGCACTTTACTCCACTGTACTGTACTTTACTCCACTGTACTGTACTGTACTCCACTGTACTGCACTGTACTGTAACATGTTCTATATTGTGGTGGCAAAACCCTTTATTGAGAAACAACGTCCTTTTTCAGCCAATATTTTTCTTCTTTTCAGACTATGTAATGAACAAATGTTCGCACTATAGTCCAGAATTGGACAGGGCATTAGAGGAAGCCGTTGGCCGAAAAACAAATATGTTAGAGGTACAGTATATAAGCGAAGAAGTTTTTCAATATGTCGCATAATATGCTTTTAAAATTACAAAATTACATTACATACGCTTTTAACACTACAACAAATAAAGAGTACATTCGATGAGCTGAAAATTGATTTTGAGGTTAGGGGCACTTTAATGAAAATGCAGAGTCCACAAGCCTTTTCCCACCTTACCAATTTCAAACAGGCAACGAGGTTGAGCTGGACAATAATACTAAAATAAAGAGATTTGGAGTGGTACACCAAAAAGTTCTAATCGGCAGTATTATCAGCCAAACCATTCAATATTATAATATATATTTATTTACAGATGGTTCAAAAAGGAGTGGTTTATGTCCTTGATTATCCTTTGCTGCGAAACCTCACCAATGTCCCGGACATCACAGACCTAGATCCGACTGATAGCCGAGAGATGAAAACGTTAACAAGTCCTTTAGCTGTCTTTGTCTCCGTGAAAAACTGCGTTACAAAAAGATATGAACTTAAACCTGTGGCAATTCAAACAGACTACGATTCATGTAAGATGTAATATTTAATCTTTTCTTGAAGACAAAATGCATCGCGTGATTATCGCGTTTTATCACACCCTCGCAAATAATCGTCCAATCAAATATCTAAACTAGAGAGCAGTCAGAGACTGCATATACCTCCGCCAGCGGGTTATTAGAGATGTTTAAAAAGAAAACGAGCCATCCCGCTAACAGACTAGCTCGATCCCGAGACCAATACATGCATGCATGAATAAAATTCTTGATTGCACTCGTACCACTTCTACACGGAGAATCTTGCGCTCAGATTTTCATTAATTTCTCATCCACTGAATTTTGACTAAATTCAACCAAAATTTAATGGATTGGTCGTTAGTCTATGGCCAACCCTTCTGCAAACTTTCATAAAAATTGGTGCAATACTTTTTGAGATATCCTGGCGACAGACAGACAAACAAACAAATAGAATAACAGACAGACAGACAGATAGGGGTAAAAACATTACCTCCTGGCGGAGGTAATTAGCGTCACGTGCCGGTTTAATATTGTGGACCTTTAATTCTGACCTGGTCAATAAATATTACCTATAATAGTATAATATACCCAAATCTTAACTGGTATTACCACCAATATATAGATACAGAAATCGTTGCCATAACTCTCGGTAACAGTCTCCGTAGCTCAGTGGTCAGAGCACTGTACTAGTAACGCAGGGTCGCGTGTTCGATTCCTAGTCAGAAGGCCTTGATGTTGCATTTTTGCAACTGGTCCCGGTTTGGTTTTAAAATGTGTATAATCTAACACTCGAGATTGTCCTTCACCAAAAACCCTTAGAACCGGTAATAATGCAATGCACAAAGGAAGTTAAAGGTCAACTAAACCTTTTGAAGTTCTATTTTCCTCTGAAAGGGTTATCCATCTAACTTAGTAAAAGTAAAGGAAAAATATGAATTTCGAGGTAAAGCAAAGAATTTATCAGCAAAGCCTTCTTGGTCCTCATGAAGCATGACCGCATTTCTAAGAGAATGGGTACTCCATTGTCTTTGACGTCATACTGGTAAAACCCACCAATCACCTTGTTGTTTGTTACTGGTATGACATCACAAGGTACTAGTATCAGTCTTTATTTCGACGCGCTCGTCGTTCACACGAGTTACTGGAACCGAGTTACCTTTAGACCAGGGGAGACAAAAAAGTGCGCGTTTATTTAAGAACAGATATCAAGATTTATTACTAGATAAACAACTTTCTCTTTATCATTTTCAGCCTTAATTTTAGTCTTTTCTATATATTTACATATTTATTTTTGATTTATTTTTTTAATTGTAAATATTGTAAATTGTAATTGTATTTCATGTATTTTAGATTTAGTAATTTTGAGGGCTACAAGTTTATTAGTGTATTTAACACTATGATGTACTACCCTCTTGAAATAAAGTCGTAACTAACTAACTACTCGTCTGTCTCATATAAACACTGCGGTGGGAAAAACAGTGTTTGTTCTACCGACCGGGAACTCGCCATGTGCCGAGTAACTCGGCTGGCCGGGTAACTCGTCTCCATATAAACAGGCCTTAGATAATAGAAACCTGAGATTATACCCAAACTAGTATATTTGTTGATGTTACAGCTTCACCTGTCTTCTCACCTACCGATGGTTCTAAATGGCTCTTGGCTAAGGAAGAAGTTCAACAAGCAGACTTTATATATGCGCAAGTAATTGAACACTTGTTAAAAACTCACCTCACAATGGAACCCATTTGTGCGATCCTTCGACGAACTATGTACGAATGCCATCCACTGCATGAATTACTGAAGTGGCATTGCCGAAACCTCCATGTGACAAACAGTGCAGCCGTGGCAGTGCTTCTAACCGAAAGAGGGACATTACATTTACTGTTCCCCACTGGCCATATTGGTGCGATTGAACTTCTGAACAAAAGATACCCCGATCTGTCTTGGGCAGAAACGGATTTTCAAGAAAGTCTAAAAGTAAGATACATAAGGGCCATTTAAACAGGAGAAAATAAGTCGCGACTTGATTAAAGGTGAAGTAATACGAGCAACAAATTGCTGCAACATTGTTGCGTTGCAAGTTGAATAGCGTTGTTCCACGTATTACCACCCACCTTAAAGGGCAATATCACTAAAAATTAAGTTTGTCTAATTTGAAAGAACTCATAAACTTGTAATAGAACATCCTTTACAACTTTTTCGTATCTCTCTTCGTTTTCAAGATATTTCAATTTGTTTGATATGTAAATGAGATGGTCTCTGACGTCAGGTGTGCGGTAAAATATTTTCACATGTAGCAAAACCAGTTATATATCTCTAGGTTTGTTCAGCGAAATAATTTGAAACTGTGCACATAAAAACTCCTTGCGACGCTGAACATTTCATGTTAGATTGTAAGTGATTTTGCTCTGTATGAAAACTCCCCACTCCTGACGTCAGAGACCATCTCATTTACATATCAAACAAATTGAAATATCTTGAAAACGCAGAAAGATGCGAAAAAGTTGTAAAGGATCTTCTATTACAATTTTATGAGTTCTTTCAAATTAAGACGCGTCTAATCTAAGTCACGAACACACTCGTGATAAACGGTCAATTTCTAATAAGTCGCGACTTGTTTTGGACTAGCTTTCACCCTTTAGCGCCCAAATAAATTTGACAAACAATCCAAAATCATTTGCTGAAGCTTACGTCGTGAGTAAGTTCGCTAAATAACTATCGTCGCGTCGAATTAAATGTTTCTCTTCTGTCTGTGACAATTCGGTGTCATGTTTTCAAGAAATCGTTTTCAGGCTCAATGCGTCCAAGTAAAAACAATTAAATTTGACTGAAATTCGACGTTTCACTCGACGTCGCATTTACGTCGCATTACCGACGAAGTTAATTCGAATGAAATTCGTCTGAATTAAATTCGTCTACTGTGCGACGTTTAGCGTAGGCCTTAAACATGCAAGACGCGTCTTAATTAAGTCGAGACCTATTTTCTCCCGTATATAAATGACCCATAGCTATATAGACAGTAAGGTTTATGATTGGTTTAGGTCATCTATTAAGCCAAACAGAAACTCTAACCCTATAGTGAGTAACTGCATGGGGAGAAATTTAGAATTACCTCCGCCAAGAGGTATAATGTTTTCACTTCTGTTTATCTATCTTTTATAGAAACGAGGCGTCGACGACAGAAAAACGTTGCCCTACTTTCCTTACAGAGACGATGGAATAATTATTTGGCGATTGATAAGAGCACTTGCAAAGGAATACGTAAATTTGTAAGAAAATATCCAATATCAAAATCCCTAGCCTATAATGCTAAAACACATAGTACAATCATAGTTAATAGAACATATACATGGTTCGGAAACTCGTCCAAAGTGATTGTTCTATGTTTTTGTTCAAGTGTATGGAAATTTGTGCAATTTTACGGTATTGTATTTTCTGTATAATGAAGCAGTCATCCAATAGCAACGATCGGGTTTAATTAGTGAGTTGCTTCATCATCACGTGTTGTGGTGCTTCATCATCACGTGTCCATAGAATCTACTTCCATATAAGTAACTCCATTGTCAATTCAACCACGGTTCAACATGACCATTCTTCATGTTGAAAGACAATAGAGCTTCCAAACCATGTATATGTTCTATTAACTATGGTACAATACTACGTAAAGTATATATATAGGATAAGGATAAAAGGCTGATTACATGAGCCTGGGCTAACCGGGCTGACTCGTGTCACGAAATTCTTTCCTCGGCCGCAAAAGGAGATTTGAATTAACGTTTAGATTTGTTTACATCTAAACTAAACCAATTTTTCTTTGTAAATTTAGTTTATGCGTGACCCAAGCCCGGCTCGTGTAATCAGCCCCTTGATATACCGCGGGATGTATATAGCATACGGCCCTATGAATCAAATTACTCGGGCTACCGCAGGTAGACGAGTCTAGGTTTCGGTCGTGTTATTGTTGGTATTGTTTTTTGTTGGGGGGTCGCGATATTGCCCCAGCAGGCTTTGCGAAACGGATAGGATAAATACCAAGAACAAGGGATGTACGCTATATATATCCCGACGTCATGATTGAGGAGGTTTTCAACAAGGTTTTGTCTATTTTTTCCACCTTGGACAAAGATTTTCCTAGTTTTTTCTTCATTTCTTATCTCTGACGTCCTTCACTCCTTCAGTTTAAAGTTTCCAATTATTTTTAATACACCTTGATTCGCTGACAGTCCGACTACTCTGACATCTTTGTTTGAGACGACTGCTGGGTAGTGTGCCAAGAAATGTCGTGGAAATATTCAAAAACATCGATAAAATGGCAAGAAAAGCTTCGTTCAAGAGACAACTGGCCATAAAAGTGAAATCTACTTACTCGCACCCAGCGGCGAAGGTATATATCAAAGCCGCTCCGGGCAGCCGTCATACTACACAGTTCAGACCACGGATCACAGCTAAGATGTAGGTGTTGATTTTACGAAGAGAGGAAAACCTGGGAACCTAGCGAAAAACCCTCGAAGCACAGGAGAGGCAGTTTTCATGAGACTGGCCCGGAATCAGGCCGGACTAAATTTTGCATTTTTGGTTTTGCACGATCGGAAATGGCGGCTGTCGAGGCTCGCGAAATACGGGTTGACCCGTATTAGCTACGCATGCGTAGAACGAATATCTTGCGTGTAAACGTCATCAATACACGGCCGACAACTCACTTGAGCGTGCTGGCAGCACGCACGTGGACTGCGAACTGCTCCATGAAAGTGGCCGATTTTCTATGCGATTTCCGATCGTGTTTACATGAGGCCGGTATCGGTAGTCCGAATCGGTTCGAATTAGACTTCTGAAAAGCTGGCCTGGAGTTAGGCCCGCCACAAAATTTCAGTTCGACCTACAGCAAAAACACTACAACCGACCTAAAGACAGTTCGGCCTGACCTCATGTAAACACCGCCTGACTGTAGTTCCCAAAAAAACACGTTTGTTTCATTTTGGTTTAATAGATACTATTGCAACAAAAGATCCGTTCAAAATGACAAAGAATTACAAAACTTTGCAAACGAGTTATCTAATGAAGGAGTTGGACCAAATGGTGGCCTAGGAATGGTAAGCACTTAAAAAACTTATTAATAAGTCATGCGGAAAACACAAAGGAAATCAGCACCATGTCGGTGGTTTTATACCTGATAAGACTTTAGGGGGTGTTCATATGATCCCGGTAACCGCGCGCGGGCTGGCCCGCTTAGCGAGATCTCGCCTCACACTTATTTCCCTCTTAAACTTTCGTTGTGTTCATATGAGAAACCGGGCTGGCCCATTGAACTCTAAAAAGACTGGAACGATAACTCAGGGGGGATTTTGAAGCCAGTGCCAGTCCCTTTGCAGGTAGCTCCCGTGCTTCAAGTTACTTAATTTTCATCCTGCCATATATTTTGTTTGGGACGATAACAAATTACTCCAAAACAACAAATAGTTGAAATACATTGTGTACGTATGTTTTTAGAAATAGCATTGGCTTCAATTTAATGTACAGCATAAGTTTCCTCGTTATGTTAAACTTTTTCAAATGTGGTAAATGTTCGGCCATATTTCGTTGGGAAATAACACTAAGAAACTTGTTGTAGTTTTTCTGAGTTTTGAGCTGAAATACTTAACGCCGAACGTTGAGCTGTATATGAAACTGAAGCTATTGAAAAATGCTATTTTGGTATAGAAACTTCAAAAGTTTAGCTAAAAGGGAAATAATTAAAAACTATAAAAACAACTGCCATTTTGTACGTTCGACAAACAAAATGGCAGTTGTTTTTCTATTTTTTAAATATTTCCCTTTTAGCTAAAGTCTTGAAGTTTCTATACCAAATAGCATTTTTCAATAGCGTCAGTTTCATATACAGCCCAACGTTCAGCGTTAAGTATTTCAGCTCAAAACATTTAAAGATTTTTGGCTTCATCCAATCATAGGGCCTGTTTATGGAGTTAGCGTTCCAGTCTTCCTATAGAGTTCACTGGGCTGGCCCGCTTGCCGAGATCTCGGTAGGCGGGATGAAATTTTCCCATATGAACACATCGTCCCGCTTACCGGGATGAAGTCATTAAGAACAAAAAGTTAGTTCTTTTCAATGGGATTTAAGGATAGTTGAAGATTTTATTGCTTATTGAATATAAATCTCAATTGTATAGTAAAAGGATAGATTTTGAAGCAAACAAACCTGTGCAATACAACAGAATTGTGATCTTTGATGGCATCAGCCATTGTCACGGCTCGTCAGACAAGCTAATTTTATTCATGATTTCTCCTCGGTAGGCGGGATGAAAACTACCATATGACCACAAGACAGACTTCGTCTCGCTGACCGGGATCATATTGACACCCCTTACTGACTTCAGAAAGAATACTAATAATGGGATATACATAGAATTTTATATTAAGAATACTAATGAATATTTATACACAGAAACATGGTTTGGAAGCTCAACAGAAGTCATTGTTTTATGTTTCATGGAAATTTATGTACTTTCACGGTTACTGAACATATTGTGTTTTCTGTAAAATGAAGCAATCATCCAATAGCAACGTTTGCGTTCAATCGCTCAACCGTATACTGTTTAAATTATTAATAAACCTAAAACAAAGATTTGTGCACCTTGATTGTTAACCGCTTTGAAGTTTGCCGGGTTTCCAAACCAAGAATGGGGTAATCACACGTTACCCCATTGCTGCCTAAGATATCTGGGGGACCTCTCCCTTTGACGAGTAAAATCGTCTGCCGCGCTAGACATAGTAAAAAAAATAAAAGGGCCGTTTTTGGCCAGCTTAGGCAGGACTGGGTTAAAATGCTTTTGCATCATTTTAGTTGAAGGGTTTTCCCTCCAGTATTTCTACCATACAGCAACTCCAAGATATCGTGGCGCGAATCATCTTCCTTCCAATCAGCCATCATGCTGTAAATTACCCTATAGCATACTATACCGGGTTTGTTCCAAACACACCAACAAAACTCTTCAACGACCCACGAGTGCCGCCAGAAGAGTTCTCTTTCTATAGCTTACCACAAAGTCACATTGCTACGGTAAGATTGCAGTTCTAAATTCTAGTTACTACTAGTAGACTTTGTCTAGAACGATAAGCCGATTTCTTTATCATTATTTAATATTATATTTCTTTATATTTCTTGTTTGTTTGTTTGCTTGTTTTTGTTTGTTGTTTGTTTGTTTGTTTGTTTGTTTGTTTGTTTGTTTGTTTGTTTTGTTTGTTTTGGTTGGTTTGTTTTTGTTGGTTTGCCTGTTTATTTGTTTGTTTGTTTGTTTATTTTGTTTTGTTTTGGTTTGTTTTTGTTTTTGTTTGTTTGTTTGTTTGTTTGTTGGGGTTTTTTTTTTGCTGGTTTGTTTTGGTTTGTTTTTGCTGGTTTGTTTTGGATTAGCTGGTTTGTTTTTGTTTGTTTTTGTTCGTTTGTTTTTGTTGGTTTGTTTTTGTTTGTTTGCTTGTTTGTGTGTTTGTTTGTTCGTTTGTGTTTGTTTGTGTTTGTTTGTGTTTGTTTGTTTGTGTTTGTGTTTGTTTGTTTGCTTATGTTTGTTTGTTTGTTTGTTTGTTTGTGTTTGTTTGTTTGTTTGTTTGTTTGTTTGTGTTTGTTTGTTTGTGTTTGTTTGTGTTTGTTTGTTTGTTTGTTTGTTTGTTTGTGTTTGTTTGTGTTTGTTCTGGTTGTGTTTGTTCTGGTTGTGTTTGTTCTGGTTGTGTTTGTTTGTTTGTTTGTTTGTTTGTTTGTGTTTTTGTTTGTTTGTTTGTTTGTTTGTTTGTTTGTTTGTTTGTGTTTGTTTGTTTGTTTGTTTGTTTGTTTGTTTGTGTTTGTGTATGTTTGTGTGTGTGTTTGTTTGTGTTTATTTGTGTTTGTTTGTGTTTTTGTGTGTTTGTTTGTTTGTTTGTGTTTGTGTTTGTCGTGTGTGTTTGTGTTTGTTTGTTTGTTTGTTTGTTTGTTTGTTTGTTTGTTTGTTTGTGTATGTTTGTTTGTTTGTGTTTGTTTGTGTTTGTTTCTTTGTGTTTCTTTGTGTTTCTTTGTTTGTGTTTGTTTGTTTGTTTGTTTGTTTGTTTGTGTTTGTTTGTTTGTTTGTTTGTTTCTGCTTGTTTGTTTGTTTGTTTGTTTGTTTGTTTGTTTGTGTTTGTTTGTTTGTTTGTGTTTGTTTGTTTGTTCGTTTGTTTGTGTTTGTTTGTTTGTGTTTGTTTGTGTTTGTTTGTTTGTTTGTTTGTTTGTGTTTGTTTGTCTTTGTTCGTTTGTTTGTTTGTGATTGTTTTTTTCTCTGTGTTTGTGTTTGTTTGTTTGTTTGTTTGTTTGTTTGTTTGTTTGTTTGTGTTTGTGCTTGTTTGTGTTTGCTTGTGATTGATTGTTTGTTTGTTTGTTTGTTTATTTGTTTGTGTGTGTCTGTCTGTCTGCTTGTCTGTCTGTCTGTTTGTTTGTTTGTTTAGGTGGGTTTCCACTAAGCAATATTTTTCACACAGCGACTTTTTCTTGTCTTATAAGCTCTGGACTGGAACTAGTCAGAAATCTGTTGAATTCTAACAATTCAATTTGCATGAAAAAAATAACGTACTGTCAAGACATCAGTCTGATATTTTCCCGTAAAGACCTCGTTCTCGGTTAATAATCTCTTAATATATATATATATATATATATCTTTTACTAGATACAAGTTGGTATTATGATGAACTTGGCTTCACTTTATTGTGATGAACTCTTCAACTACGGATCAAACTTAAAAGATCAAAAAGCTGGAAGGCTCATCTGGAAATATTACAAGCGTTTAATGGGACCAATACAGAAGAGGTTCAAGTATCGAAACAAGCTAAGATTAGATGGTGGTCATCTGACATATCCTTATTTCCAGCCAGGATGGATGCCAAACAGCATTGCAACATAGATACTGAACTGTTCGTTTTTTACGACAGAAGATGGTTTACTTTTGACTGCAAATGTGTGGCTTAGAAATGTGTGGCTAATAGAAATGTGTAGCTTAGAATATTGAGCATGTAGAACTATGTTTCTTATTTCTTTTTTAGTCTACTTGATTGACATGGTGCAGCTTAATGCAGCAAGTCTTTTTTAGCTTTCAATTGCCAATATAGCCAAATAAAATATGATTTGCTTGTTTGTTTAATCTGCCATGGTTAATTGACCCACAAATGTGTGCACTTTCACACTTGCTGAACACTGGTTGTTCCCAGTCGGTTAACAAGTCTGCAACAGGTTGTTGGCAACCTGGAATATAAGGATAACTCCTACAGACTTGTGACAAGTTGTTACCGGTACCAATAACTTGTTACTGCTCTGCACTTAACAAGTTGCTAAGGTGAATAACAAGCTTGTAGCAGCTGGATAAAATCACAACTTGTAAACAGGTCTGCAACAATCCAGCCAACAACTTGAAAAAGTATAAAACAAAAGATATTCCAAAAAATAATGCCATCCTGAAAACTCAAGATTAAGTTAAAACAAATGGAACTATTGTGAAATTGTAATATTTCAACTCTGTTTCAAAGCCATCTTCAGACAAGTCTGAAGTCAACTTTGAAATAGAGTCAAAATATTACAATTGCACTTGTTTTAACGCATATATTTTTGAGTTTTCAGGATGGCATTATTTTTCGGAAAATGTTTTGTTGTATATATACCGTACATCATGTTAACAAGTTATGAAATTTTTACGCAAGTAGGGTGGGATACATTAGGATTACCCAACTCCCCCACTCAAAATTTAAAGGTAATATTATCCATGGTAAAATGAAGGGGGGGGGGGGGGGCATTGGGATTTTTGGTATTGCAGTTTTTCATATGGTATTTCAGTAATTTTGCCACTTCGGTGTGGTATTTTGTAAATTATCAATTCAGGCAGTTTCCGTATTCAATTTTCGACACGGTACTGCAGGTATTTTACGAATTTTTTCAGGGTATTGGGGTTTGGAGCACCGCACCAACCCCCCAATGCCCCCCTCAACAAACTTTTGTAATGCATCACAAAGCATTCTATAATCCCGTGGTATAATATATTAAACCCGTCATTATCTGTTCAGTTATTGTACGAGTAATAATTAAGATTAGTAAGCCTGAACACAAAACCTAGCCGACTGGCGTATTCTTGGTTCATTTTCACTTTCAGTTTAATATTAAATTCTACACCATGGCGGCCATCTTGCCCACAGTTGGAAGAACTCCGAACAAAACAATAGCGGTCTCCGGCCATATTTTGTTTTCGGAGTCCGGAGATATCGAAACAAACCATGGACGAAGGCCAAACATTGTCTTTTAAATTAAATTAGAACCAACATAGTCACAACACGTCAACACGCTTAATCTTGAAATCTTCATGCAGCAAATGTGTACGCTGTTTATGAATTAAACGTGCTTCTTACCGTTTAGTTGTTGCCAGAATTATTCACAACGGGATTCTTGTCCATTGTAATTCCGCTTCTCTAGTTCCCTGAGAGGTTAAAGTTATCCAAATATTGAACAAAAGTGAAACGTTTAAACCAACTCACTGTCGAGCGTTGACAAGAAGCGAGTGCGAGTGTCCGAAGCGAAGAAGACAAGTTTGTGGCGGGAAAAACGTTAGCCAATCAAAACGCACTACTCGCAGCTATTTTTGGAAGCGAGGGAGCTGGGGACGAGAAGGGTTCAAACCACTCGTATTTGGCAAGTAAAATACTGTAAAATACAGTACATAATTAAAGACTCATTTACAATACTGTATATCGTTATAAAGAAACACAATTAATTTCTAGAAACACGGGTTAATTTCTAGAACCCCAGGTTAATCCAGGAAATGGTTTGGAAACTCGGCAAAAGTCATTTTTCTATGGTTTTGTTCAATTTGTCTAATTCCACGGTCACTGAAGGTATTGTATTTTCTGTATAATGAAGCAGTCATCCAATAGTAACGTTCGGGGTTAATTAGTGCAGTCCTTCGTCGTCACGTGTCCATAGAATTTCCTTTCTTCAACCAATTGCCTTCCTCCAACATGAACACAATAACAGGACTATTGCATAATCTTGAAAGGCAATGGAGCTTGCAAACTATCCCCCAGCACTAACTATGGTTAATAATGACATATTATACAAAGGCATGCATTTATCCAGTTATAGATACAGCTTCCAGTCAATCACCAGCTAGTATACATTGGACTTAAAAACCGATTCAAAAACCAACCAAGACTAAAAATTAAGTAAATATATTCTATAGTATTTATTAGTATATTGGGATTATTTCAGGCGATCAAGCTTGTTTTTTGTCGGCCCACGGCTGTTTTTCGCCAGATACGAATAAGGTGTAAATTATTGTAGCAACTACGTATATAATGAAAGTGATCCAAAAAACAATTTTCCACTCCTCAGGATCCTAAAAAAAGAGATAATATTGATAACAGATCAATATTGTGAAAGATACTCTATTCTTTATTAACCAACAACAGTAACACAACTATCATGCACCTGAAACCCCACCATCACCATTACCATTACCAACACTGACATCAACATTAACATTAACATTAACAGTATACAACCACCACCACTACTATCTCTTTCAACACCACAACAAATAACAGTAACACCACCACTACCTACACAATTACCAACACATAAACACCACCACTACCACTATCGCTACCAACACTATCACTACCTGCAACACACCATTACCAACATCACCACAACCACTATTTCTACCAACACCATCACTACCTGCAACACCACCATTAACACCACCAACACAACCACTATTTCTACCAACACCATCACTACCTGCAACACACCATTACCAACATCACCACAACCACTATTTCTACCAACACTATCACTACCTGCAACACACCATTACTAACATCACCACAACCACTATTTCTACCAACACCATCACTACCTGCAAGACACCATTACCAACATCACCACAACCACTATTTCTACCAACACCATCACTACCTGCAACACCACCATTAACACCACCAACACAACCACTATTTCTACCAACACCATCACTACCTGCAACACACCATTACCAACATCACCACAACCACTATTTCTACCAACACTATCACTACCTGCAACACACCATTACTAACATCACCACAACCACTATTTCTACCAACACCATCACTACCTGCAAGACACCATTACCAACATCACCACAACCACTATTTCTACCAACACCATCACTACCTGCAAGACCACCATTAACACCACCAACATCACCACAACCACTATTTCTACCAACACCATCACTACCTGCAAGACCACCATTAACACCACCACCACTATCTCTACCAACACCATCACTACCTGCAACACACCATTACTAACACCAACATCACCACCACCACCACTATATCTACCAACACCATCACTAACCTTAACACCACCAACATCACCACCACCACTATCTCTACCAACACCATCACTACCTGCAACACACCATTACTAACACCAACATCACCACCACAACCACTATCTCTACCAACACCATCACTACCTGCAACACACCATTATCTCTACCAACACCATCACTACCTTATCAACACCAACATCGCCACTACCACTATCTCTACCTACTCCATCACTACCTGCAACACCGCCATTACCACCACCACCACCACCACCATTACCAACACCACCACAACCACTATCACTGCTGAATTAAAGAGTCCTTCTCAAGACTACACTAACCTTAGTAGAAAAACAAGTTCAACAAATATGTATACTGCTATACTCAGTCTCTTGAGTCTAGAACACGACACGTCAGTCGCCACCAAAATAATAGACTTTCCCAAGTTTAAACTATAGTAGAAACCTACACAATACTTTAAACCAAAATTATATTTTAAGAATTGTATTATGAGCAAACCTTCGATTTTGCAATGTATCCAGTCAACATGGGACTAAGAAATCCCGGCATAGAACCAAACGTGTTTGAAAGACCCATTAACAAGCCAGCATAGCGTGGAGCTATATCCAGGTGGTTAACAGCATAACCTGTAGCATTAATACCAGAAAACCCAACACCAAGAACAAGAAAAATAACACACAGGTAACGTTGCGTCACGTAACCCGTGGCAACGATAAATACACCAGCTAAAATACAACCTTGAAAGTAAAAAATTAAAATCAGAAATTAGGGACCTCGCTTTTCCAGGATAATATTGCCAATAACTGTTTCTAGAAAGCTAATTCTGTTAAGAGAAGAGATCGATATGTTAGCCCAGTATGAGAATAGAGTGTAAATGTTCTTCAGGTAATTTCACTCAAAAAAATTCTAGGTTCCCAAGCCGGACTGGAACCCACAAGTTCAATGCAAGACATATCAGGGATTATTTTAAGGAATTTTTATCACTGCACAAAGAGCTGAAAAAGGCATAAAATCTAACTTCAGTAGCACGTTAAACAGCGATGGAGCACTGAGTAGCTCCGTAGCTCGTTAGTAATCAACTAGTCATACTGTCATAGTATACATAAGCAACCCTCCTTTTCCCAATTTTTAATGATTTAATCCCTTTCGCACAGCATACATTCGCATTTTCAAAATAACAATGGTCAAACAGTATAGCACACGGGCACAGACGCATCGATCTGAGAGAAACGTCAAGCATGTTATGTGGGGTTGGCTGGTTGACACCGTTGGGTAGTCTGGCTAAATAGTAAGAACACTAGCGTTTTGTTTATTAGGGTATAGTATGGCCTGCTATAGTAGCTATACTCATGTATCTTGAAAGTTGAAATTAAGGGCATAAGGCTGTTAGTTTACGGTACGCTTAACGTTATCAGAATTCAGAAGATAGTGGACAAGGGTCCTTTAACTTATCGTCTTATTTGTGTATTTGCTAATTTAAATATTGATATTAAATAGTATATGTTGGAATGTAGTATGTACTGTGCCTTTGAACATAATTTCTGATGCAATCCGTTCACGAATAACAACCATTCTTAAACATTAAAGAAAAATTTATCACTGCACAAAATTGCGAGACATATGGTGTCATACATCGAACTCAACCTACGTTCAAATCATTTGGGCCATGCAGTTGAAATAAACGGTAACATCCAACCTAATTTCTAACGTCCGACATTATAATCTATTCAAATTTATTGTCTTAAACGTCAGAAGTTAGAAATTAGGCTACACGTTAAAGTGCTTATAAACCCAAATATGATATTACTGCATATGGATTCTATTTAATGTGTATAGTTGAATCACTTGAATGCCAAAATATTTTTTGATTTGAACTTTTATTTGAACTTTTATTTGTTGTTATATTGAGGTTTGTATTTCCAAAATGGTAATGAGGATGACGTCTATGTAGGCATACGTGTTCCGTTACAGCAGAAATATTACCCAATTCACATGTTAATGGCATACTTAAATAGTATATATTCTATATTTTATCATTTTTTTCATTAAAATCTTCAAGCGGTTTATCATAAGAAAAGAAAAAACACCCACAAATGCCTACATTGACGTCATCCTCATTAACATTTTAGAAATACAAACCTCAATATAACAAACAAATAGAAGTTGGGTTCAAGGTCAGAAAATATTTTGGCATTCAACTATTCACGTTACATAGAATCCATATCAATAATATCTTATTTGAGTTTATAGGTACTTTAATTAACGTTTAAGCATAGTTAATAGAACATATACATGGTTTGGAAACTCGTCCAAAGTGATTGTTCTATGCTTTTGTTCAAGTTTATGGAAATTTGTGCAATTTCACTTCATCGTCACGTGTCCATAGAATTTACTTCGGGAAACGAAGGGGGAAGGGAGGGAACGAGGGGGAAGAGGGAAAGAGGGGAGAAGGGAGGGAAAAGACAATAGAGCTTCCAAACCATGTATATGTTCTATTAACTATGGTTTAAGCAACTGGACCCCGAGTCCCAGTAGCTCAGTGGTTAGAGAGTTTCATCAGAAGGTAATGGGTTCGAGTCCCGTTTGGGAACTCAGAAACTTTTCTGAGTAAAATGGCTCCGAAGAACGCCTACTTTTAAAGCTGATTCTGAGGCAAAAAGTGCAGTCAAACTTTATTATACGTCGCTTTCATGACTGTCTCCTTACAAATTGTTCCCAAAGTGTGGTCTGGTGCGACTCTTTACTTACCTATTGCGTAATACAAAGCACGCACATTGCGAATGCTCATTATTTTGTATTTAATAAGAAAGTCTGCTGTTATTCCACCGAGAGGACCTAGGACTGATTTGAGTAAGTATGGACAAGCAGCAAGAAATCCCATCTAAATAAAATAAACATCTCACATTTTAATTTTAGGGGCTGTTTACATGAGCCGGCCCGGCTGACTCGTGTCACGAAATTCTTCCCTCGGCCGCAAAATAAAGATTTGAATCATCGTCAGGATTTGTTTACATCTAAACTAAACCAATTCTTCTTTGTAAATTTAGTTTATGCAAGTTTCAAAACCACAGTACGATCCTAATCAATCGCGTTAGCCCGGTTAATTTTTATATAATATGGTGGGTAGTGAGACCTTCACTGGCGTTGTGCGAGGACTAATTTGGAGCATAATACTTAGTGTTCCACCACAGCAGCTACAACGCACTGTTATTAGTGGTATGTTTCATAAATTTGCCAGTTTATTTCGCTCATTTTTGAGCCTAATACTTTACGTTTGACCACACCAGTTAAGTTTCACGTGAAGTGTCTAGTTTCAGTCGGTAGGTCGTAAAATATGCCTGCGGTTTGATGTATGTTTGGGAGAAGAATGAAGCGTGGAAGGATTTATGTAGGTCTGTGTTCTTTGGTTAACCGGGATAGCCCGGCTCATGTAAATATAGCCCCTTTGTTATATACTGTAAAAGTAGCCTATTGATGTTTCCATCACTGACAAAATCTATGATCTCGCATATGTCGTGATTATGAAACGTATTAAAGGTGAGGTAATACGGGCAACATTTTTCTTCAACTTTCAACGCAACTTTCTTGCGTTGTAAGTTGAAAAGCGTTGTTGCACGTATTACCAGCCACCTTAAAACATTGTTACGCAGCAATGATTTTGTTGCAAGTTGAAAACATTTGTTGAAAAAAAGTAGACTCCAGTTCTACTTGCTGCAACATGCTGATTCAACTTGCAACAAAATCATTGTTGCGTGACAATGTTTGAGGTGGGTGGTAATACGTGCAACAACGCTGTTCAACTTGTAACGCAACAATGTTGCAGCATTGTTGCTCTTATTTCTTCGCCTTAAAGATTACTGCTGTTTTTTGTCAGTGGGCAAAAAGAGTCTTGTTTTACTGATATAATATATAGATCATGTACATTCTATAATTACAAACCGAGCCGGTGAATGGAACAAAAATGCATGTAGTGAATGACGTGACAGTACAATGCCACCATTGGTATTCTATTCAATACCACGTGATCAATAATCTGCCAATCAAGATGCGATAATTTAGTAAGGTGTTGTATAAAGTTCACCAACTTACATGTTTTATGTCGAAATGCAAGATATCTTTAAGATAAGTTGGCATTTCTGTAAAAAGTGTATAGTAGCCCCAACAAGCTCCAAAATGACCAATATTTATTGCCCAGACAGGCGTGGACGTCAGAATGTCTTTCCATGGTGGACAATCATTCTAGGAAGAAAACCGAAACTGTTAGTCATAGTAAGATACTATACACTATAAAAAACAACAACTTTATTCATTGAGGGTAACATAGGACTGTATTTAGATACTGATAGCCCAATGACCTTCACCCTTGATGGAACTAGTTTGTAAAATTAAACGGGAAACTCTAGTGTTGACTTTGCGGAGGGAGGAAAACTGGAGCACCCGGTGAAAAGCCGTCGAAGTACAGGAGAACCAACAACTCTACTCACATGAAGCTAATGTACATGTAATCACATATTCAAATACTAACCCCATTTGACCTGGGTTAAATTCAGCGGTGAGAGGCAGCGTGCTAACAGCTTATGCCCATAGAGATCATATAAATACTAGAGGGGGCATCCTATCTTAATTTCAGTCAACCGCGGGTGACCAATTAAACGCCGCCATCTTGGATTTTTTTGGAGGCAAACATTAGGCGCGTTGGTTGGCAAAGGACTGGGTCTAGTAGATTAGTAATGGCGGCTGCCATATGGTTACCAAATTGTCCCACCAATGCCCCTCTAGTATTTATATGATCTCTATGCTTATGCCACCCATGCCTTAGCCTGTGTCATAGCCCTAACTCGGTCAGAGTAAGGTCTCAATCTCGCTCCCAGAGCCCACGTTCCCCACCCGGGAAACGAGAGACTCTGGGATAATCCGTTTCAAATCACAGGATTCTTGTTATTCCGGTTGAGGTACGCATGCGTAAATATCCGACCGAAATCTGGATAATATGTTCTCCTTGTTTGACTTTTCCCCAAACAAGTCAATGGGGTTGCTGGCGAAGTTCGAATTAATTACAGCATCTACACACATACGGCGAAGATATCGCTCGCGGCAACGTCTTCACTGGAGTCTTGTCGTCCGACATCTTTGTTATTTTGGTTTTATTAATTCTACTTCCGGTCACTTCGGACCAACTCATGCTCACTATTCAGCCAATAACGTAACGATTTGAAACGGATTATCCCAGAGTCTCTCGTTTCCCGGGTGGGGAACGTGGGTTCTGGGAACGAGATTGAGTAACGTCTGTGAACACTCGAGTGATTGCTTATTCTTGCATAAATTAAATCCCAAATTTTGGGGGAAATAATTTATGTCACCTTAAAAATAATGACGTAGTTTTGTGGTCACCATACCCACTTTTACATGTTTAAAGCAACAAATACAAGGTAAATCGAGAGGCAGAGTCAGTAGTTGGTTTGTAATATGTGCATTATACCTATGTTATTTTGGCGGATTTGATCGCGTTGCATGATAATAATTAGCATATTTAGCTCTAATATCGTCCCTAGTCTTCTCCCGGCAGGAACAAGCAATCGCTCGAGTGTTGACAGACCTTACTCTTACCGAGTTAGGGCTGTGACACAGGTACCCATGCCTATGATCTAATTATAGTAAGATATAATGTGACTTGCTTATAACAAAAAGTAACTTCTCACTTTTCTCAGTATATGCACTTACGTCTACATTTTGATCGCCAATACTTCCCTCGATAAAATTTCGTTCACTTTCCGTTATTGTTGGATGGACAGCTGGGGATTCGTAAGCAAACATCTCCCAAATAATGTACCAGACAATACTCATTATACCTTGAAAACATTTGAAAGAAATATCGATATATGATGACACTGACACATATTAACTACTTATTCAAAAACTCATTAATAATTCATGAGGAAAACACAAAGGAAATCAGTACCATGTCCGTGGTTTTATACCTGATAAAACTTCTTGACGTCAGAAAGAATACTAATGAACATACAATTTTATATAAAGAATACTAATGAAGATACAATTTTATATAAAGAATACTAATGAACATAACATCCAATAACGAATCGTTTTTTAAGCCATTCAAAACACTCGCATCACGTGTTTTATCAGATCTAAAACACTCGGGCTGCGCCCTCGTTGTTTTAAATCTGATAAAACACTCCTGGTCGTGTTTTAAATATTACATAACCGAGAGTGAGGTCTTTATGGTAAAATATTAAACCGAGGTCTTGCTGTATTGACCGAGCGATAGCGAGGTTAATACGCTCAAGACCGAGGTTTAATATTTTACCGTAAAGACCAAACGGTCGAGGTTATTAAGTAGTTTATTATATGGCACTTTTTATTTCAAAATCAATCTTGTATTTCTTGGTCTTCGCTTCCTTTAACTTCGTCAAAACACCGAACTAGCGTTATTTTCTTCTGTTTCTTTCTCGTCTGGATACTAGAATTTACTTTTAAAATGTTCATCGTCGTCTATTTCATCTATTTTCGTCGTTTTTCGGCAATAAAAGTTTCGTAGGGCATTAACAATTTTCATAATGCCCGTCGGCATTACGGAGAAATCTCGCCCCGTCAGCAACCAATCACAGCGCGTGATTTTATCGGAAATAATCCGTGCCATATAATAATTTAGTTTAATAATAGCAAAGATACACAACCTTTTCTGATCACTCATTCTTTGATGCAAACCTCGATGAGTTAAAAAAAAAACCATCTTACCAAAAAAATAGAAAACGGTAGGCCATCCACCGTCAAATCCATATCTACAAAGTAATCCAGTGACGGGAAGAGCGACAATGTTACCAACAGCAGCACCTGTAACACGACAAGAAATGAACGTAAGTTTTCACTTTGTTTTGTCTACGCTAATCCTAATCTTAATAAACTAAATTAATCAGGTAGATGTACATCAAACTATACACAACAACTAAGTAAAAGTTTATTTTACCAGCAATGGCTGCAGTAACTAAGGTACTTCTTTCAGCAACTGGAGACCACTTGCTCCATATTGCATGATTGCATGGATAACTGACACCCTAAGTAAGATGAGGAGGATGAAGAGGAGAAGGAATATGAAGAGGAGGATGAAGAGGAGGATGAAGAGGAGGATGAAGAGGAGGATGAAGAGGAGGATGAAGAGGAGGATGAGGAGGAGGATGAAGAGGAGGATGAGGAGGAGAAGGAAGATGAAGAGGAGAAGGAATATGAAGGGGAGGATGAAGAGGAGGATGAAGAGGAGGATGAAGAGGAGGATGAAGAGGAGGATGAAGAGGAGGAAGAAGAGGAGGATGAAGAGGAGGATGAAGAGGAGGATGAGGAGGAGGAAGATGAAGAGGATGAAGAGGAGGAGGATGAAGAGGAGGATGAAGAGAAGCAGGCAGAGGAAGAGGATGAAGAGGAGGGTGAAGAGGAGAAGAGGAGGGTGAAGAGGAGAAGGAAGATGAAGAGGAGGATGAAGAGGAGGATGGAGATGAAGAGGAGGATGAAGAGGAAGATGAAGAGAAGAAGGAAGATGAAGAGGAAGAGGATGAAGAGGAGGGTGAAGAGGAGGGTGAAGAGGAGGGTGAAGAGGAGGGTGAAGAGGAGGGTGAAGAGGAGGGTGAAGAGGAGGGTGAAGAGGAGGAGAAAGATGAAGAGGAGGAGGATGAAGAGGAGGATGAAGAGAAGAAGGAAGATGAAGAGGAGGAGGGTGAAGATGAGGGTGAAGAGTAGAAGGAATATGAAGAGGAGGAGGATGAAGAGGAGGGTGAAGAGGAGAAGAAAGATGAAGAGGAGGATGAAGAGGAGGATGAAGAGGAGGATGAAGAGGAGGAGGAAGATGAAGAGGAGGAGGATGAAGAGGAGGAAGATGAAGAGGAGGAAGATGAAGAGGAGGAGGATGAAGAGGAGGATGAAGAGGAGCAGAAAGATGAAGAGGAGGATGAAGAGGAGGATGAAGAGGAGGAGGATGAACAGGAGGAGGAGGATGAAGAGGAGGAGGAGGAGGATGAAGAGGAGGAGGAGGATGAAGAGGAGAAGGAAGATGATGAAGAGGAGGATGGAGAGGAGGAGGATGGAGAAGAGGAGGAGGAGGATGAAGAGAGGAGGAAGAGGAGGAGGAGGAGGATGAAAAAGAGGATGAAGAGGAGGAGGAGGATGAAAAAGAGGATAAGGATGAAAAGAAAGAAGAGGATGAAGAAAAAGAGGAAAATGAGGGTGAAAAAGAAAAGGATGAAGAAAAGGATGAAGAGGAGGAGGAGTATGAGGAGAGAAAAAAGAGAAGGAAGAAGAAGACGTAGAAACGGATGAAAAAGAAGATAGTAATGATGATTTTGTATACGTACCAGAAATAGACCTTCAAACACGCGCACACCGACCAAAGCCATCACGTGATAACGCGCCGCAACTGGAGTAAGTAGAGTTAGCAAAGCCGTAATCAGTACACCATACCCGAACACCCGAGTCCCCCCTAATTTCATAGCTATCCAAGCGCCTGGAACTTGTAACGCCCAATATCCGTAAAAGAATGAACCAAGAACAATACCTGTAAAAATCGATGTTAAAATGACTAAAGCAGTCAATTATATATATTATTATACAATACTGATACAATCTCGCCTGTGATTGGCTAAAAACCTACAGATAATTCTTGATATCTGTAGCTATGACGCGCTGGCCAGCGGTTTGAACAAAACAAACATGGCGGCCGTCCTTAGGAGTGAAGATCAGAAGCGGATTAATCCGGCGGATTTGGCACGTTTTGTTGACGCTAAAACCACCAAGAAAAAACAAGCGAGCTACACATACAGCTGTTAGAGTTTAAAGCAGTGTTTGAAAGCGAAAATTGTATTTGAAAGCGAAAAAAGTTAGCGAACCTCGAACTGAAGACGGTATGAATATTTACTATTTTACCTAACTTTGTAAAAATCTTTCTAAAGGCTTCTACATTTATAATTGTATAATAAAACAATTATTGAATTCGGTTATCGCATGGATATCAAGAATTATCAAGGCCTCTGTTTGTGTTATCCGCCTCAGCCTTCGGCTTCGGCAGATAACACAAACCTCGGCCTTGATAATTCTTGATATCATGCTCAACCTCATCCAATAATTGTATAATATCATAGATGAAGTATAGCAGAATAGTACTGAATGAGACCAAACTCTAACCTTGTGTCTTGGAGTTCCAGTGAAACTCAGCAGGCTCTTTTACCGTAACGCCATTTTTAGTGTAAGAGCGATTGTTTACCATGGCAACCAGCGCTACGTTCAAGTTGATACGAAGACCATAGATATTGACAAAACCCAAGAAAACCAAAAACAGAAGAACATAGCGCTTTGGAACTCCACGCGAAAGTGAATGCATTGAAGTTGATTCTACGACTTTCGAGTTGCTGGCGTCTTCGTCGGTCTCTCCACGCTCAACAGTAACCTCGTTATGTCCCGTTTGCGTATCTTCGACATTCGTTTGATTTGGATTCAATTTTTCTTGCGATTCACTAAGTTTGTTCTCTTGGGATAAATCTTCCGGAGGTAGAGTTCCTTCGTTCGCGTCTTCGCTTTGTTTTTTCGCGTCTTTGTTTTCTTCTTCAGTCACGTTTTTGTCGTCTGTCGAATCCATGAACGCCGCAAAAATATATACGCTATAAAGAATGATACAAAAACACGATTTCAGTGTACATTTCAGTTAGATTTTTACATTTTCAGTTGTCCGTGATCTATTATGAAAATTATCAGCGTCACGAGTATTATTAAAGGCTTATTAACCGAGTTCGAGGTCTGATGTTTTCCTGAGGTTTTCGTACAGACCGAGCGACGAAGGAGCGAGGTTTGTGCGAGAGAAACCGAGGGCAAATACTTTCCCGTACAGACCGAGAAAACGAGGTTAATAAGCCTTTTATTATATGGCTTTTGGTTTGTTTTCTTATCTGTTTTTAGTTCTACGTTTGTCTTGATCAGGTGTCGCTGTTCACCTTAGTTCTTACTTTTGAGCTTGTTCGTTTCGCTTCATGTTTACACCCGTTAGGCTTTTATTTTTCGTGTTTTTAAATAAGAAGTTTTTATAAAAAGAAACACTGTTTTATGTTTCAGGACGTATTATTGTTCAAAGTTTTCCAACGAATATATCTAATTCGCTTTTATTTTCATTCAAATCAACTCAGTAATTTTCCCGCCAAAACGTCATTAAAAACGACGTAATGCCCTCTCACAGTCCCGAGAGGGCATTACGGCTTTTTCCGGACCTCTCAGCAACCAATCAGCTTGCGCCGTTTGGCGTAATGACCCGAAAACAAGCCCAGCCATATAATAAAACTATTTAGATCTCACTTGAGTCTAGTCACCTAAAAATATCTAAATAGTTATAATACTCGTGACGCTGATAATTTTCGTTTGCCTACCGTCAAAACAAACTGGGGTAAACAGCAACTATCTTACCATCCTGTCAAGGACTGGAACGCCTTAGATATTGAACTAAGGAACGTTAGCTCCGTTCAAGTCTTCAAAGCAGGCTTTTACAAAATGTAATAGTCATCACGTACTTTGTAATCATTCTCAGTTTATTTGTTTTTGATATTTTTTGTTATTTACTAGGACCCCTTTGAAAATCACGTCTTTTTGAAAATATTTGTTAAATTAATAAATAAATAAATAATTAAAGGACACACACGTCATACCCCATTTGGTTTACAATAAACCGGATAGTTGACAATGATGACGAGTTCAATCTCGTTCCCAGAGCCCACGTTCCCCACCCGGGAAACGAGAGACTCTGGGATAATCCGTTTCAAATCACAGGATTCTTGTTATTCCGGTTGAGGTACGCATGCGTAAATATCCGAAGTGGAATCTGGATAGTATGTTCTCCTTGTTTGACTTTTCCCCAAACAAGTCAATGGGGTTGGTGGCGAAGCTCGAATTACAGCATCTACACATACGGCGAAGATATCGATCGCGGCAACGTCTTCACAGGAGTCTTGTCGTCCGACATCTTTGTTATTTTGGTTTTATTAATTCTACTTCCGGTCACTTCAGACCAACTCATGCTCACTATTTAGCCAATAACGTAACGATTTGAAACGGATTATCCCAGAGTCTCACGTTTCCCAGATGGGGAACGTGGGCTCTGGGAACAAGATTGTGACGAGTATAAAACGAAAAAGGATTGCAACCAACCTAACCAACTAAAACTCTGCGGTCATTTTTTCCATCTGATCAATTACGAACTGGCTCTAAAATATATCAACGTAAAAGGCACAGCATCAGGTATAAAATGATATTTGGGTCCAGGGAAAATTAACGAAGAATTGAGAAAATGTTAACCCCTCGACTCCTAAGCGCGCATGAAGTGTGTGATACTGCCGTGATATTCACCATAATTTAAATCATGTTGACTTAATTGAAGTTACCCATATGTTTTTCTGGCTCTCAAATTTGACTCCTAGTGACTTTGTACCTTTATATATACAAGGCAAGTTTTGATACAAGTATATACTACAATATATCTCCTGAAAGTATTGCATGCACGAATGATCAAATTATATACCCCGATAAAAAAGTCTATAGGTTGCCCCATATGAAACATATACGGTCCTATAGGTTTCTATATATATATATATATATATATATATATATATATATATATATATATATATATATATATATACACACACATACATATATATATATATATATATATATATATATATATATATATATATATATATATATATATATACACACACATACATATATATATATATATATATATATATATACAAAGTATAAAGTATAGTTTTACCTTAAAGTCTTTGCTACCAGAGGTTTCACCCTAAACGGGATCATCAGTCGCCTGATGATCCCGTTTAGGGTGAAACCTCTGGTAGCAAAGACTTTAAGGTAAAACTATACTTTATACTTTGTATTTTGCTCTATCTATATATGGTATTGAGCACTCTCTAACATTTCGTGAACCATAACTCACTTATATATATATATATATATATATAGGCAATCAATCTATAGATTTCTATAAGCGCTATATACATATACATATATATATATATATAGGCAATCAATCTATAGATTTCTATAAGCGCTATAGGCGCCTATAGGTTGCCTATAAGCAATTGGCCCGTTTTCTATAGACTTTTTTGGTAACCCGAATTACAGAACGTTATTAAGAGACTGTAATCAAACATGATTAAAAAATAAAGGCTATTTTAACATATCTAGCGGAAACAAAAGTGGTCATAGAATTAAAGTTAAAGTAAATTGTATTTATTAGAACTCCCGGTTATAACGAATTCCCGTTATAATAAACCGAATTTCCAATATCGTGGTACTTCGTTATAACAGAGTTCCACTGTACTTGTATATCAGTTTACGACTATTTTGATTGCCCAAGTCCAAACTAAATCCCTATAATCGAAATATAGTAACTTAGGTTAGATATACTGCCGAAACAGAGAACGTAGGAATCTAATGTTTCGAGCGAAGGCCCTTTCAGAGACGTTTCTCTCTGACGAAGGGCCTTCGCTCGAAACGTTAGATTCCTACGTTCTCTGTTTTGGCAGTATATCTAACCTAAGTTACTATATTTCGATTGTTGTTTCTACACTGCCTACGCAGCACGCTACTTTTATTTCACTAAATCCCTATAGCCAAGTTGACTTATCTATCACAAACTTTTACAGACATAGTTTTCAAGGAATATGTATATGTATTGAGTTTTAATAAAACACAATAAAACGCGGTCTCAAAGACAAAGAGCGATCAAAGAGTACTTACTTGTCCTATTTGTTTTGATGTTCTATAATCTTTGGCGGCCATATTTCTTGCCAAGTTTACAGACCGTGAAATTATTGACAGGTGACGCATTTTAAAAACGACACACTCGTCTCGAAGCAGGTTGTTTCCAAGTGAACACGCGTGTGGTGGCTGTAATATTGCGCTAAAGGAGAATTAGTGGTAAATATAGGAATTTACGATGCTGAAACGACGACGACGATTAGAAAAGCAAAATAAATTTCAGCATCAAAATTAGTCACGGCTGACAGACTATTATATTTTATATTTAAAGTGCCTATGAAACGAAAATTAAGTTTGTCTTATTTGAAAGAACACTTAAAATGATAAAGTAACATATTTTGCAGTTTTTCGTTTCCTTGCTTCGTTCTTGAGATATTTCAGTTTGTTTGATGTAAATGTCGCACGTTGCGGCGACGTCACACGTGCATCATGAGTTATCGAAAAACGTTATATATCTTTGCTATTGTCAAATATAATCACTTGAAAATCTACATGTTTAGTGTTCTGGACGAAACACACGCACATGCTTCCCTCGAATTATTTTGGTTTGATAATAGCAAAGATATATAACTTTTTTTCAATAACTCATTATGCGCATGTGACGTTAAAATGTTTAATTTGCACATCAAACAAACTGAAATATCTCAAGAACGAAGCAAGGAAACGAAAAACTGCAAAAGATGTTACTCTATCATTTTAAGTGTTCTTTCAAATAAGACAGACTTAATTTTCGTTTCATAGGCACTTTAAAACTCGTTCAATGACTTTCAAAACGCCCCAGTACTCCTAAAACGATTGTTGTGTCTGTATATTGAAGTCAATCGTAAGCGACAGTTCTCATCTTTTGACGAGTTGGCGTCGTTCTGAAGACGTGAAATGCCCTAAGCGGCGTTGCCATGGAGAACGACGACGGTATTGAGGTTACTCTATAGGGACTAAAATTGTTTATTCTCTTTGTTTTGCAAAAAAAAAGATTATTTGCAAGACGTGACATGGGGAATCAAACCTTCGATCCCTATCTGGGGCTCACTAAATCTTTCCTCAGGTACACGCGTAAAAACGCACAACTTGTTCACGGTTGTCAACAGGCGTGAACAATGTTGTGCTGCTCGCCGTGAACAATGTTGTGCTGCTCGCCGTGAACAAGTTGTCAACAAGTTGTTCACTTATGGTTCGAACAACTTGTTCACGGATAAATCAACAGTCATGAACAAGTTGTTCCAACAGCACATGATACAACATGTTGTTACAGCATGACGAAATAACAACGATGAACAACAATGTTACAACAATGGTGAACATGGTTGATGTATCAACACGTTCTTCGGTTGTTCCAACATGCGTGAACAACGGTTGTTGTTTCATCAAGTTGTAACAACTTGTTGAAACAATGATGAACAATGTTGTTCATTTATCAATGTTGTTCACATATGTCAACAAGTTGTTACAGCATTGTTCAGGCAACAATGCTGTAACAACTTGCGAGATTTTCTACGCGTGTATAATTGAGATTGACGCCGAAAGTCTACCATGCAAACGTCTGTTACATTACAGTATATTACACCAAACTCGAAAACGTACCCCCATGCACTACAACTTATAAATACGTACAACTTATATAAAAAATAAACAAAAAGATTATAACAAATAAACAAAAATGACAAAGTAAATTTAAATACAGTCAACATACCTTGCTTTAAAAGACAAAAAATCAAGTTGAATCAATAAGCCAGCCAAAGTCGAGCCAGTCAAAACATTTTTAGCAGATTTCAAGCAGTTCAACCAATCAGAAAATCGTAAAAAGATTCTCACCTATTCATGCATAGAACGTAATGGGAATTCAATTTCAATTCACAACTTATTACAATCCCAAGTCCTCAACGAAAATCGATTTAAGACAATATGAATGCTTTTTTGTTAGCAAAAGTATAATTTTTAACCCATTTTCAAAATTTAACTTATTTAAGGTTCACGAAGATTATTTACATACATCTAATTATTATTATTATTCTCATGATCGTCTATGCAATAATCAGTTCTAGTTCTAAGTACAATGTGACAGACTGACAGTCTGGCGACACTTCTCTAGTAATTCTCTGTTCTATGCCGGCATGCGAAAAGAATTGAATAGTGTTACAAAATATAATTCAGATTTCAGTACACTTAAATTTGAATTGCACAATTGTTGCTCACTGCTATTGTTGATTGATTGATTTGTATAAATATTTTATAAACACATGCAACGTTGTAATTGTTATTGAACCTGAGTGATCTGCTTCGCAAATCATTGTCGTATCTCAAACGCGAAATATTTTCTTTACACTGTAACCCTAAAAAGTGGAATTAAAAGAAACCCAGTAAGTACACCTTTGTGTAGTTTTGGCTGCTAGCCTCACTTCATCTCTCCTCGCCGGCTCAAACTATATATCACACCACACTTCACACTTCACATCACACCACATATCACACTACATCACATCGCATCGCATCGCATCGCATCGCATCGCATCGCATCGCATCGCATCGCATCGCATCACATCACAGAACCACATTTCACACCACACCACATCATATCACACCACATCACACTACACCTACCCTGCGAGCAGAGCCTTCTTTTCCTTATTTCTTCGCTGAGAGAGAGGAAGAAAAGAAGGCTCTGCTGTATTCGTGTTTGGCTTCGTCCAAGATTTAGGACGAAGTAACCCGTTTAAGACCCGTTTAACCGGTTCTCGTTTTGTTTTCTGCTCTGATTGGGACTGGGTTCGGGATTGTAACCAAGCAACTGACATGCATGCGCAATGGAAACCAGTCACGAATACAGCAGAGCCTACTTTTCTTCCTCTCTCTCAGCGAAGAAATAAGGAAAAGAAGGCTCTGCTCGCAGGGTACACTACACCACATTATGTCACACCAAATCATATCATATCACACTACACAACACCACATCATGATATCATATCACACCACATCACACCACATCATATCATATCATATCATATCATACCACATCACATCACATCACATCACACCACACCACATCACATCACATCACATCACATCACATCACATCACATCACATCACATCACATCACACCACACCACACCACATGTCACACCACATCATATCATACCACATCACATCACACCACACCACACCACATATCACACCACATCATATCACATCACATCACATCACATCACATCACATCACATCACATCACATCACATCACATCACATCACATCACATCACATCACATCACACCACACCACATATCACACCACATCACATCACATCACATCACATCACATCACATCACATCACATCACATCACATCACATCACATCACATCACATCACATCACATCACATCACATCACATCACATCACATCACATCACATCACATCACATCACATCACATCACATCACATCACATCACATCACATCACACCACACCACACCACATGTCACACCACATCATATCATACCACATCACATCACACCACACCACACCACATATCACACCACATCACACCACACCACATCACACCATCACACCACATCACACCACACCACATCATGTCACACCACATCACACCACACCACACATGTCACACCACATATCGCACCACATCACCACACACCACATCACACCACATGCCACACCACATCATATCACACCACATTACACCACATCACACCACATCATATCATATCACACCACACCACACCACACCACATCATATATCATATCCACCACACCACCACATCATATCACACCACATCATATCACAATACATCACAGTACACCACATCATCACACCACAACCCATATCACACCACAGTACAGCTCACCACATCACACCACATCACACCACACCACACGACAACGACACGCCATGTTACGACACGTCACGTCACCTTACATCATACAACAACGCCATGTCACATCCCAACTCAGTTCAGATCAGCTCAGCGCACCACACCACATCAAAAAAACGTCATACGTACAGCAGCACAACAGTGAGAGTTTTTTTAAACTTACCGGCATAGCATAGACAAATATACCAACCAATAGAAGAGCAAGAAGAATCAGAATAAGACCAATGATATACCATTTGTAGTTTCTCCAGATTATGTAACGGATTGACTTCCAGGGAGATGTGAACCAGCGAAATGATGTAGCGGGACGACTAAAGAAAATAGTACAGAAAATAACAATAGAAAACAATGCACTAAATGCTTTGTTAATATTGTTTGGGATTGGAAATGTCTATATTTCTCGAAATGAAAACGTGAAAAGCATTGAGACTCGAAGAAAAACAAACCTACAACTAGTTTCAAAATGGATGAGATGTTAATAGGATTTTTGGGTGAAGGAAAATTCGAGTGTAGAATATATACATTTCCTTCCGGCAGGAATTGAACCCACGACCTTGCGATTCTAGTGCAATGCTCTGACCACTGAGCCACGGAGGGCGTTGCCGAGAGCTTGATCGCGAGTTCTGTATATATAATAGGGTGGTAATGCCAGGAGAGAATTGGGTATATTATAAGTAATATTGGGCATTTAACTCGATTACATAGCATGTTCTAAGGATTTTTGGGTGAAGGAAAATTCGAGTTAAACTGCCACGTTATTGCAAACTAATTGAACTAATTGCAAACTTGCAGTAGGAGTTACATCTGATATCAACTGTATAACAAAACTAAACAAGGTAAATTCAATAAAATACAATACTAAGTAACATTACTTTGGTTCTTCTAATGTTGGGTTCGTGTTTGGTTCGTTTCTCCCAACACCAGCCGGTTTAGCGGAGGCTTCTTCTTCTGTCATCAATTCCAACGACATCTCAACTTTACCCTAAAAAGCATTTGATACATTTCAGCAAATTTTAACTTTAAAATGTCTTATTAAAATGACATGACGAGAAAAGATAAGATGGGATGAAATGAAATGAAATGAGTTGAAATGAAATGAAATGAGATGAGATGAAACGAGTTGAAATGAGATGAGATGAAATAAAATGAGATGAGATGAGAAACAGAAAAAAAATACAAATTAAATAATAAATATATAATGATGTTATTATTACTATTCAATTCAATTATTACGGTAAAATATCAAACCGAGGTCTTGCTGTATTGACCGAGCGATAGCGAGGTTAATAGTATACGTTCAACGCCGAGGTTTGATATTTTACCGTCAAGACCGAACGGTCGAGGTTATTAAGTAGTTTATTATATGGCACTCTATTACAAAATCATGTAATAATCTTGTATTTCTTGGTCTTCGCATCACTTTAACGGCTTCGTCAAAACACCAGACGTTATTTTCTGCTGTTTCTTTCTCGTCTGGACACTAGAATTTTCTTTTGTAAATGTTCATCGTTATTTATTTATTTTATTTTCGTCGTTTTGCGGCAATAAAAGTTTCTTATTAGGATTTTTTGTTTGTTCCCAATCGTAGGGCATTAACAATTTTCATAATGCCCGAGGGCATTACGGAGAAATCTCGCCACGTCAGCAACCAATCACAGCGCGTCATTTTCCCGGAAGTAATTCGTGCCATATAATAATGAATTATTATTTCATTTTAACTTTAGATAACAAGCAATTATTATTATAAGTAATAACATGACTTTTCGGGAAATTAGCGATTAAATTTCCCCGCCGCCGAGGGAAGATTTGTGAAAGTCCTCGGGCCGCTAATCTCCCGAAAAGTCATGTTATTAGTTTGTAATATTATGATCGCCGAGGAAAACTTTGAGAATCTTACCGACAGGAAATTTACACGGTTGATCAGAGAAGTTGCATCTAATTTTCCCGTGCATGTTGATGAGGGAAAATATATGCAAGCGGGAAAATTAGAAGACGACAAAGGATTTCTTTGTCTTCTAATTTTCCCTCATCAACATGCACGGGAAAATTAGAAGACAAAGGAGAAATTTCCCTCTTGCATGAGCGATGAGGGAAATACGAGGTTCACATTCCCTCTGAGAACAAAAGAATCCGTATTATAAAAAAATAAAATATATTTACCGCGAGAATTCTCTCATCCCCTTCTTCGCCGACTACAGGCCACCAGCCGTACATTCGTTTCTGTTCAAAGAGACACACGTCTTCGGTTTTGCTACTCAGGAATTTCACATTTTCGAGGTCAGGCAGTTGATGCAGTCCACACTGCTTGGCCTTTTTGGTTGGTTTTGGCAGACTGTTTAGGTTGAGCTCAATTGCACCTTTAAAATAGACGTTTATGAGCAAGAGGTCAAAAACCATATCAATTAAAGGAAAATTATTTTTCCGGCTTGTTTATATGCACCAAAGTATGAAGAATGATGATAGAAATTTGAAGCACACCGTACTTTTTGTTGATTTCTAAATTTTTTAACAAAGTATTCTAAAAAAAGCCGTGTTGTATAAAGAGTCCGGCACTAGCATGTTTGTGACGCAAACAGTTGAACCTGGACGATTGAAATCATAAGAAAAGCTGATTTATGATGAATATAACTTGTGCAAGTTTCTAACCGCACATGTATTAAAGTATTTGACGCGTTCTGAGTGTGTTTACTTTAAAGGGGATTGGCATTAAAAATTAAGTTTGTCTAATTTGAAGAACTCATAAAATTGTAATAGGATCCTTCACAACTTTTTCGTATCGTTCTGTTTTCAAGATATTTCAATTTGTTTGATATGTAAATGAGATGGTCTCTGAAGTCAGGAGTGGGGTAAAATATTTTCATACAGAGCAAAATCACTTACATATCTAACATGAAATGTTCAGCGTCGTAAGGAGTTTTTATGTGCACAGTTTCAAATGATTTCGCTGAACAAACTTAGAGATATAACTGGTTTTGCTACATGTGAAAATATTTTACCCCACACCTGACGTCAGAGACCATCTCATTTACATATCAAACAAATTGAAATATCATGAAAACGAAGAGAGATACGAAAAAGTTGTGAAGGATTTTCTATTACAATTTTATGAGTTCTTTCAAATTAGACAAACTTAAATTTTAGTGCTATTGCCCTTTAATGCATCGTAAAATCGTTCTTCCGTTTACGTCACACACTTGCTAGTGCCAGACTCTAAAAAAAAACAAGACTGAATCGCAAGTTGTCGTCGTACGGCTGAATGATATTAATAAAAAGTAGGTTTTAGTCATCGTTGTAATGTAAAGAAGTGATGTAAACAAATATGGAAAGACGGTTGTTACTGACCTAAAAAGTCATCTGGTGAGAAGGAATCGTTATCCCAAACTTGGACAACAAAAGTAGGAGGTAGACGTTCTTCAGTTTCATCTAAACTCCAGAAATGACTCTAGATAATAACAAAACAGTAATAAATAAATGCTTAAAAACGTCGTTCAAGAGATTAAGTTTCAAGTAAAGAAAACTGAAAAGATGAAAAAGGGAATAAATAAGAACTGTATTACATTTTTATAAAAAGACGAAGAAGAAAGTATGAATAGATGGGTGAAGGGAAGGAAAGAAGGAGGGAAGGAAGAAAGAAGTAAGGAAAGAAAGAAAGAAGGAAGGAAGGAAGGAAGGAAGGAAGGAAGGAAGGAAGGAAGGAAGGAAGGAAGGAAGGAAGGAAGGAAGGAAGGAAGGAAGGAAGGAAGGAAGGAAGGAAGGAAGGAAGGAAGGAAGGAAGGAACGAACGAACGAAGGAAGGAGGGAGGGAGGGAGGGAAGGAGGGAAGGAAGGAAGGAGGGAAGGAGGGAAGGAGGGAAGGAGGGAAGGAGGGAAGGAGGGAAGGAGGGAAGGAGGGAAGGAGGGAAGGAGGGAAGGAGGGAAGGAGGGAAGGAGGGAAGGAGGGAAGGAGGGAAGGAAGGAGAGAAGGAAGGAAGGAAGGAAGGAAGGAAGACAGGAAGGGAAGGAACGAACGAAGCAACGAACGAAGGAACGAAGGAACGAAGGAACGAAGGAACGAAGGAACGAAGGAACGAAGGAACGAAGGAACGAAGGAGGGAGGGAGGGAGGGAGGGAGGGAGGGAGGGAGGGAGGGAGGGAGGGAGGGAGGGAGGGAGGGAGGGAGGGAGGGAGGGAGGGAGGGAGGGAGGGAGGGAGGGAGGAGGGAGGGAGGGAGGGAGGAGGGAGGAGGGATGGAAGGAAGGAAGGAGGGAAGGAAGGAAGGAAGGAGGGAAGGAAGGAGGAAGGAAGGAAGGAAGGAAGGAAGGAAGGAAGGAAGGAAGGAAGGAAGGAAGGAAGGAAGGAAGGAAGGAAGGAAGGAAGGAAGGAAGGAAGGAAGGAAGGAAGGAAGGAAGGAAGGAAGGAAGGAAGGAAGGAAGGAAGGAAGGAAGGAAGGAAGGAAGGAAGGAAGGAAGGAAGGAAGGAAGGAAGGAAGGAAGGAAGGAAGGAAGGAAGGAAGGAAGGAAGGAAGGAAGGAAGGAAGGAAAGAAAGAAAGAAAGAAGGAAGGAAGGAAGGAAGGAAGGAAGGAAGGAAGGAAGGAAGGAAGGAAGGAAGGAAGGAAGGAAGGAAGGAAAGAAGGAAGGAAGGAAGGAAAAAAGGATAGGAAAAAATAAACAAAGAAGAAAACAAAGAAGAAAAAAGAAAGAAAGAATGAAGAAAGAAATACCTTCTTTTTAACCACCATAATCTTTTCGGCAGCTAGATAACTGAAGGGAAACACCATTCGCCAATTGAAGTTACCTTCCCCATCAAGAGATCTATTATCATAATTGAAAAAATGGTATTAATCTCGTCCTTGTATATATACTAACGTTGCTGTTTTGTCAGCAAGGCGTAGCTCCGCAAACCACAGAGTTGGAAAAAAGCTGCGGGTATACGGGTACCACCCGGAGGAAGGTTTACTTTAGTGAGGAAGGTTTAAAGTGAAAACACGTGAAACAACACATTCGGTAATCTGAGAAAGTTACAATTGATCAAGCAAGGTGTCGAGAAGAAATGCGATTTGCAGCAAAACAATGGCTATAACCAACAATTATGCAGCACTGGCAGTGGCAGCAGTTACATGTGTGAGACATGTACGCTGATGTCTGCTGTGATGTCTGTATCTTCGCAGCAGTCGAGGGTAGTTAGCATGCTATCAGTCAGCAGCGGTCAGTTATTAGTAGCTATTGTAGTATGCCAAAGCTTACCTAGGAAAACCTAAAAAACCAAGGTACTGCAAAAGTCACGCAGTATTTATGAACGTTGCAAAACACAAAATTCTCGCTATATATTTTGAGGAAGCCAGGAAGGTTATCTAAACTTAAAAACCCATCCGGAGGAAGGTTGAATACTTTTTCTAACTCTGGCAAACCATGGTTCATCTCCCAGCAAAGAGTCGCAAGATCACAGCTAGTCCCTATGTAGACAGCGCACAAAGGCCCGCCTCTGTGTTAGCATTAACGTATTTTCTAAAGTAACATATTTTCAAGCGACGTAACCCCCTTACCTGTAATGAACGTCGGTTCTCTGTTTTTCGTCGATGCCAGCTACCCAGCTAGACAAATAAAAAAAAGAGCCACGTTAAATTGTTAAGCAGCTGTTTTCTCAATTCTTGCTGTACAAGCGGTCGTAAATTGTTAATAATCAGGAAAACTCTGAATTCTAGACGGTATATACTCAAACCCGCAACCTCCGAATGCAGTAGCCAGACGCTCTAACTAAAGCTATTGTTATACGATGCGATTTTTCTTTGCAACTTGCAACAAATGTCCTGAATGTTGCAGGTTGCAAAAACAAAATCGCACTGTGTAAAGGCCTGGCCAAACGCTTTCAACATTTCATGCAACATCGTTCAACATTACTGAATGCAACCGTGATTCAACATGTTGAAAGCGTTTGGCCACCCTGTTGATTGTTGAATGATGTTGAACGTTGTTGAACGTTGTTGAACGTTGTTGAACGTTGTTGAATGGTGTTGAATGATGTTGAACGAAATTTGAACATGTTCAACAATGTTGAACGATGTTGCATGAAATGTTGAAAGCGTTTGGCCAGGCCTTAAAGGCGAATTTCCATTCTTCGTACGAAGCAGCTCGCTGCGAGTGTTTTAGCGCCCGTGGCAGATAGTTGGAAATTTTGAACTATTTTTTTACTAGCCGCAAGTACTCGCAGTAAATAAACCAATCAAAACTCGGCTTAATAAACCACTCGGCTTAATAAACCAATCAAAACACGCTTGCAACGAGCTGCGTGTGGTGGAAATACAGTGGAAACCGTGCGAGGACTGGAAATCTGCCTTAACACCACGTAGCAACTTGCGATTTTGTTATTTTTGCCGTGTTGCAAGTTGCAAGAAAAGTTGGAAGTGTTCTACATTTTGCTGCAACTTGCAACAAAGTTCGCAAGTTGCTGAACGTGTAACACCCTTCCTGCAAGTGCAACTTGCGAGTTCTTTTTTCCATGGGTAAATTTGTTGCAAGTTGCCAGAAAAATAGCATCGTGTAACAGCACCTTAAGAGTTTATTTACAGTAAATTGAATTGGTTGAAAAGCTTTTAGCGATCATTTTACCATTTAACGTAAATATCACTCATCTCTTCTCCAGTAATCGACGTCTCGTCCAATATAACATCGCTTGTATTCCAGACTATTACACGAATAACGTAGCTATATAAGAAAATTAAAAGTCAAAAAGATAATGGGAGCACGGATGGCGTGTGCTATTAGGGCGCTCCCTCTCACCAATAGTTAAGCCCGGTTAGACGGGGTTAGTACTTGGATGGGTGACCGTCTGGGAATAGCCCCGTTCTCGAGCTTGGGACTCGTGTGAGTAGAGTTTAGTTGGTCTCTCCTGTGCTTCGAGGGTTTTTCGCCGGGTTCTCCGATTTTCCTCCCTCCGTAGAATCAACACCTATAGGTCTTAGCTGTAAATGGAGGACCCCACCAGCTCTGCTGAAAAACTTATCCTCCTTAAAGTGCTTATGAAACGAAAATTAAGTTTGTTTTATTTGAAAGTACTTTCGAAATGACAGAGTAACATCTTTTGCAGGTTTTTGTTTCCGTTGTTGAGATATTTCAGTTTGTTTGATATGTGAAACTAACCAGTGACATCACAACGTGCATAATGACTTACTGGTTGCTATTATTAAAAGGAATTAGTTGAAAATGTATATTTTTGTTGTTGTAAAAGAAAAACACACACAAATAATTGCTTCGAAGTGATTCCGTCTGATAATAGAAAAGATATATAACCTTTCCTGGTAAGTCATTATGCACGTTGTGACGTCACTGGTTAGTTTCGCTTATAAAACAAACTGTGATATCTTAAAAGCAAAGCAAGGAAAGAAAAAACTGCAAAAGATGTTACTTTGTCATTTTAAAAGTACTTTCAAATAAGACAAACTTAATTTTCGTTTCATAAGCACTTTAAATAAATAAATAATAATAACAATAATGCGAAACTCCATGCTAAAATTGTCTTAAAATTAAAAAAATTAAAATAAATTATGTGATTAAAACTATTAATTAACAATTATGTGTATGTTTTCCTATCAAATAGCGGATATATGCCTGAAATATTTGTACTCAATTACCAATATACAGGGTCCACAATATATGTAAATCCGAATTCTGCTCGATAAGTTTCTTAAAATCTACATGTCAGAGAAAAATCTTCTGTCGGGTCAGTATAATGTTAAAAACAGGGACTTACTTGCTCGGGTTTCTTGGTGTGATGTTGATTGGTGGTCCAGGAGGTCCCACCATCTTAGGAAAGATGTCAACGAATAATTGAAGTTTCCCCTGAAAATCAAAAGAAACAAGAGGGTACTCGTACCTTGTCCAGCGGGTTATTATTAGTGAGGTTTAAAAGGAAAACAAACCCGCTAACCAGCCTAGCTCACGAGACTTACATGCGATGTATGAATGAATATAAAAGTGTAGGCATGCAGTGTTGAAACAACAATCGAAATATAGTAAGATTTGATATACTGCCGAAACAGAGAACGTAGGAGTCTAACGTTTCGAGCGAAGGCCCTTCGTCAGTGAGAGAGAAACGTTTCTCTCTGACGAAGGGCCTTCGCTCGAAACGTTAGACTCCTACGTTCTCCGTTTCGGCAGTATATCAAACCTTACTATATGAATGAATATGATGCTTGATTGCATTCGTACCAAAATTATGCCAAAATGTTTCCATAAAATAAAGCGCAATACAGTAAAGCATTTCTTCTGCACGGAGAATCTTGTGGTCAGATTTTTATTAAATTCACATCCAAATCTCAACCAAATTCAACCAAAATTTAATGGGTTAGTCCCTGGTCTATCAGATCAATCTTTTCACAAACTTTCATGACAACCTGTGCAGTACTTATAAATATATATAAAAGATTATAGCGTCGTCAAAACCTTTTTGAAAAAATTCAAATCTTTTATACTTCCTGCGTTTATTACTTGGGCTACTGTGGTAGGCCGAGTCTAGGTTTCGGCTCGGGGTTTTTTATTATTTGTTTTGGGTGTCACAATTTTTCATTTTTGCAATTTTTACTCCGTTACTATTCATACTTCCGGTGAGTTGTTAGCCGTGTGATGGAGTGAGGCAGGTTGTAAGTTCTTTGCTCCTTTTGCTTTTGGAGTTGGAGAAAAAGTTGAACAGCTTTGCCTTTTGATCAAGGTGTTCTTGCACACTGACTGACTGACTGACTGACTGACTGACTGACTGACTGACTGACTGACTGACTGACTGACTGACTGACTGACTGACTGACTGACTGACTGACTGACTGACTGACTGACTGACTGACTGACTGACTGACTGACTGACTGACTGACTGACTGACTGACTGACTGACTGACTGACTGACTGACTGACTGACTGACTGACTGACTGACTGACTGACTTTGTAGTTTAACAGTAATAAGATGTGGCTGACAACTGTCTTGGTTGTAAATATGTTCACCAATGTGAAGTATGACCACGTTCAGCCTTCGATCTGATCTTCCTCGGCCAACTCCCACCTTTTGCCAGTAGCCCGCGTGAATACCTGACGAAGGCGTCTTGTTTTAGAATTGGCCTGTTATGTTGTGAATTTTTTTACGCTACGAAGAAAAGGCACCGAGAAAAGGTTTATTTTAACAATTCTAATGTGACCTGTTGTGATTTGAGATCCTTACTTGTTCAATGTTAGGCTGAATGTGGTTAAAAAGCCGCCTGGTCTCCACATGCTCTGGCACCAGCGCGTTCAATGAATTCAAAACGTGAAGAGCTAATCTTTGATCAGGATCACCCATGTGAGAATGGACTATCAAACCACGTTCTGAGTACAGCAAAAAATAAAAACACAAATCAACAATGAATGTCAAAAATTTATCTTATATATATAGAAAACCATCCTAATTAGCTTGGTTCCATCGAGACAGATTCTCTTCTATAAAAAGCTCTATATTTTAGCTATTTCTGATTTTGTGTTATTACCCACGACCGAACCTGGAGGGCTGGATCTCTCATTTACATAGAGATTTTCTAGCCCTTCGAGGAGGGTTGGCCCTTTACTGTCATGTGTACAATATCTCTTTTCCGTCCTCCTATGGGGGCCAGCTGGTTGGCTATAAATATGTGATATATATATATATATATATATATATATATATATATATATATATATATATATATATATATATATATATATGAGCGTTGTTTAACGCTTTCAACATGTTGAATCACGGTTCCATTCAATAATGTTGAACGATGTTGCATGAAATGTTGAAAGAGTTTGGCCAGGACTTTGCAGTGCCTATATCATGGTTGGGGATTTTACATATTTTATTAGGATACTTGGAACCTTCTGAGAAGATTTGTAATATATCTTCCTTTCCTAAAATTTCATCTTCATCGACTTTTTTGCCGTTAAAGTTGATGGAAGTGACGTCAAAAGAGGAATTTGTCCATACAAAAACCACTTTACAGATTCCTCCTTTGACGTCACTTCCGTCAACTTTCACAGCAAAAAAGTCCATGAAGATTAAATTTTAGAAAAGGAAGATATATTACAAATCTTCTCAGAAGGTTCCAAATATCCTAAATGCATGTAAAATCCCCAACCATGATATTGGCACTTTAAAGGTATATACATGTCGGAATATTTTGGACTTGAGCCCCCTCCCCCCTCCCCCTCCGGACCCCTGTCGAACAGCTACCACGACGCCACTGCCAGAAGGGCAGGCTTTTCTCTCATATAAACGAATTTGACTGACAAACGGAATCTCGGCAGAGAATGCCTTATCGGTTAAAAAATCCGCCGTCTTGCAAACCTGCAGTTCGTATCAGATCTGTCGTATCAAACTACTGTTTAAATGTGGCTAAATGTAATTTAGGCAAGGTAAAAAAGGGGACAATGCTAGTCAGAGGTCACTCATGATAATATGTGGGGATTATCTCAGCGCTCATCAAAGTCTTGTCAGCGTGGTCTGAGCTTCACTTGCGCGCGCCAAAGTCTTGTCAGCGTGGTCGGAGCTTGACTGGTTTTGCGCGCGCTATCTATTATAAGATAATTGGTCAGTGGTCACTCATTATAATATGTGTATACTCATTATAATATGTGGGGATTATCTCAGCGCTCATCAAAGTCTTGTCAGCGTGGTCTGAGCTTGACTGGTTTTGCGCGCGCTGTTTAGTGTCCCACCCACTCACTCCTGATATAATGCAAGGGTAAGTATATATATTCCACTGCTTTAACAGTGCGACTGGTGCCTGGAGATGGGCTGTGGCGGGTTGCCATGGTTACCTCTGATCAGGGGGTGTTCCCCCCTGTGGCTTGGCACCAACCCTCCAATAACGTCAATTGGCGATCTATTTTTAGTTGTCTTTGTAAATAATTATTTAAGTTGTAAAAAAGTGCTGCGTAGGCAGTGTTTTAGATAGTGCAAAGTGAAAAGGTGGTAAACTGCTGAGATATTTAGTAACAGAATACTGACGTTTTGAGCACAACCCGTTTTGAAAATTTTGATAAAAATGTATAATTCAACACTATTACTTACCCAACTCACTCAAGAGGTATGTTCGGTTATTTAGAACCAACTGAGCGTTTCCAACATACTGTGGCTTGCAAAGAGACTGACTCTCACACCAAGAATCGAGCAATGCTTTAGGAGAGATACAATCACGCCATTGGTTGGTCCCAGAGCTAAATCGTAAAAAAATACAGAACTTTAAAACAATTTTGAAACTACGAGAGGTTTAATACAATATATATAATTCCTCAAACTCATTAATAAACCTAATTAACCAACCAGTGAAGAATATTTGGTCATGTGCATGAGTTTTGAAAGCCGGTAAAGGTCGCGCAGACTGAATGCATAATTAAGAAATCAAATAATAAACGGCACAAACAAAAGATCGTTTATTACCACATTTCTTAATTATAAATTCAACGTGAAACCATCGTCTAATGTAATATGCACCATTATCACCAAGTCCATCTACACGCGTAAAAATCTCGCAAGTTGTTACAGCATTGTTGCCTGAACAATGCTGTAACAACTTGTTGACATATGTGAACAACATTGATAAATGAACAACATTGTTCATCATTGTTTCAACAAGTTGTTACAGCTTGATGAAACAACAACCGTTGTTCACACATGTTGGAACAACCGAAGAACGTGTTGATACATCAACCATGTTCACCATTGTTGTAACATTGTTGTTCATCGTTGTTACTTCGTCATGCTGTTACAACATGTTGTATCATGTTGGAACAACGTTGTTGGCTATAAAAATGTGCTGTTGGAACAACTTGTTCATGACTGTTGATTTATCCGTGAACAAGTTGTTCGAACCATAAGTGAACAACTTGTTGACAACTTGTTCGCGGCGAGCAGCACAACATTGTTCACGGCGAGCAGCACAACATTGTTCACGCCTGTTGACAACCGTGAACAAGTTGTGCGTTTTTACGCGTGCACTATAATAGACGATTGAGAAGCTATTTAATAAATTCGTGTATCGTGGTTTACCAGGGGTTACAAACACTCGAGAACAACAAGAATCATTCGGCCTATTACCTCGTAATTTTCAATGTTCTCTCGTGTTTGTAAAACATTCGAGAACAATAAAAATCACACGGCTTGCAGCCTCGTGATTTTCATTATTCTCTCATGTTTTACAAACTCTCGAGAACAGTGAAAATTACTCCGTTAATAAATTAAAGAATATGCAATCATCCAATGGATTGTTTTCACTCACGTGATCGGTGGCCCCATTGGGGGTGGTGAAACAATACAACATTTCTGAATAAGAATAGAGCTAAATTCCAATAGGATAAAGATGGTACACCCATATGGCTGCCATTTCAGTGTTTCGGTACAGCAATATGGCCGCCGTGACGTCAGATGAAAACGATCTATAGCAGTGTTTTGGTTCAGTCGCTTAAAGGGTAGTGGCAATAAAATTTAAGTTTATCTCATTTGAAAGAACTCGTCAAATGGTATAAGAAGACCTTTTACAATTTTTCCGTATCTGTTTTGGTTTTGGAAATATTTCGACCAAAGACGCGTGCTGTCCGCCATCTTGGAATTATTTTCGATATGCATGTGACATCATAAACAGGGTAAAGTGAAATTTTTATCTTGCCAACCTTATGACATTATGACCTAGAAACTCGATTTTGTTGCGCTATTTCCATTTTAAATTGACCCACAACATTTAAAAAGGCTTCCGTGGAAATTTGGTCACCCACGGAGTAGTTTCATCAAGCCCGACAACGGGGTCATTCCCAAGCGGTCATGCACCCATCCAAGTACTAACCCCGTCTAACCGGGCTTAACTTTTTGGTGAGAGGCAGCGCGCTAACAGCACACGCCACCCGTGCTCCCCGTTCACGTCTTATGTAAGCCTCGTCTTGTCGGCTCTTGAATAAATGGCCCTAATATGACGTTACGTTAGTCTTACATGCAGTAGGATTCGGGTAAGCCACAGTGGGCACGGTGACTAGATAGTAAGCGGTTTTCCAGGTCAATCACTGTTTCACCAATGACGTCATCACGAGACACCAAGTCGTAGTCCATAACCCTAACACAAAGATCCTTGTTGATTGGAACAGTCGTCGTCAGTTCAAACATTCTGCAAATCAATAATGTTGTACTGTTAACATACAGTATTGGACTACATCAATAAGAATAGTGCTGTATGAAGTGCAATGCCGTAGGATTTGCGTGCTAAAGTTGATCTATTTCTTTCTTTTTTGACTGACTAGATGTCAAACTATCAGAAAATGGCGGGGTTCAAATTTTCAACCTTTCGATATACAGGGGAGTCGGGTTGAAGGGTCGGAGACACGACTAAGGCCCTAGGGATAACTCGGGGGCTAGGATCAAAGTTGATCCTGTTTCACAAGATAAAATGCAACTACCGAGTTGTCCCTGGCCCCCGAGATAACCCTAGCTTTCCCGTAAACAAAAGAACACGCCAGTAACGTCAACAATTAAACGCACGTAAATGGCACGTGAACAACAGTAGTGCGTATAAATTAGAATGTTTTTACAATATACGCATGCGTAATTATACAAAAGTTGACCCTAACCCCCAAGATAACTCGGATGAAAGCGTTCACATGGAGGTAGGGTTAACTCTGGCCCTAGGGTTACCCTGTCGCTCAGATAGAATTATCCTTATCCCCCGAGTTATCTCGGTCTCATGTGAACGCGGTTTACTTTTTAAAACACTGAGCTATCTCGGGGGATAGGGATAACCCTACCCCCCCCCCCCCCCGAGATAACTTGCCTCATGTGAACAGGCCCTAATAGAAGCGACTCGAAGACCTCCTAGCCCTAATAGTGTGGTATGAAGTGTCATTAAAACAGCTCTCGTAGGATTTGCGTTTAGGTATCAAACTATCAGAAAATGTAGTTCAAATTTTCGACACCTCGACCCTCTCTATATGTCGAGTTGTCGAAAATTTGAACCCCATAATTTTCCGATAGTTTGACATCTACTAAAAAAACTCAACTTTAGCATGCAAAGGAATCCTACAGGAGCTGTTTTCATGACACTTCATAGAGGTAATATCATCTTAACTTTCAGTCGGTAGATCTATAGATGAATTGTGAAAGATGCCGAACTAACTTTGTTTATACTGGATGGTAACCCTATCAGTCATATATCTAAACTGTTCTCTCTTGAAGTAACAAAATAAACTGTACCTTCCAAATAATGGGTTGAGACTGTTTGGTACGTAGTGCTCTTGATCAGACATTTTCTGCTTTCCCAATTCCACAACTAAATAGGGATCCGCCTTGAGTTAAATAAAAAAAGATGGATAATAGTTTATTTGTTGCAAAACGACTTATTACACGAATAACAATAATTTCATGAATTATTACATCTCGAAGATAGATCTCAAATGAAGTAACTATATAAGTGAAAAGCATGAGTCGCATAACTACCCAACCTAATTGCTGCCGTTCATAAAAATTCTAAAATCTCACGTCAGAGGTCTAGGCAGTTACTCTGAACGTCAGTGTTATAATATACAATTAAAATCTAGTAAGGTTAGATATACTGCCGAAACAGAGAACGTAGGAGTCTAACGTTTCAAGCGAAGGCCCTTCGTCACGTTTCTCTCTGACGAAGGGCCTTCGCTAGAAACGTTAGACTCATACGTTCTCTGTTTCGGCAGTATATCTAACCTTACTAGATTTCGATTGTTGTTTCAACATTGCCTACGCAGCACGCTACTTTTAGTTCACTATTTGGATTATAATACAATTAGCCTTGTTGCAACTTCTCATCCAGTTTAACTTATATCAAAATGTATTTGCATCGCTTGCTCCAGTTTAAAATTTCTGGGTATGATTCGTGAAATAGACTTTTTAACAAACTAGGAAAGTTAGTCTCTTACCAAACCATTGTTGTCCATTGGTTGGAGATCGATTCCCTACAAAGAATAAACATTAAACATTTAAAAATAGTCCAAAAACAATCCAAGATAAACCGAGTTGGGGTTTTCAAACATGGAATATAGTAAATGGCATGGCAAAAACTATTTTCCTTTTTGCCTAGTTTTGGAACCGTAAAAAAACACAAGAATATTTTCTGCAAGTGTAACAAAGTGCATAACAAACCATGTTGCATCTTTCAAGACATTCTAAGTAATAGATAAAGCATGAGCAGCGACCTGTATCTGATTTACAAGGCGAGCTGCAAGCGGATCGTACTTATCAAATGGACGCATCTAAATAGCCATGTTTTCAAACTATTTTTCAAGTTGGAGTGATTTTAGCTGAGTAAATTGAGGAAAACGTTTATGTAAATCAAGACAAATCTGTATGCGATTTACAGATATTGATTAAATATTGATTTATTTTGAATTTTCTCCATGAATTTTTAATGAATTTGATAAGTTTAATTTTAAAATATGAGCGTCCGATCATTATGGACATCTACAATGGCTCGATCGCCGAACTTATCACATTCTAAGTGTACATGATGAACTTTGTTTAAGAGTCGTAAGAAAGGTTAGATAAGATCGTTTTAAGACCCCGTTTACACTAGAGCAAAAGTAGCCGGATTCACATTTTTTATTCCGATGAGGATGAAAAACAATGTGAATCCGGATACTTTTGCTCTAGTGTAAACGGGGTCTGAGTCAGAGAAAGCTGAATTTGAGTCACTAGTGTCTTATAACTTTGATAAAACATTGATGTTTTATTAGTACTATTTACAGAACGCTAATCCGTGAATTGAAGCACTGCACTTCCTCACGGATCAGCGTTTAAGTTGTCGCGAGAATATCTCGTGCACTTAAGTTGGATAAAACTCGCCTCCAATCCCTGTGCGGCTCGATATATCGCTCAACACACGATCGGAAATTGCGGCTGTCGACTGGAATCTAATCCAGGTTGACCTGGATTAGCTACGCATGCGTAGAACGAATATCTTGCGTGTAAACGTCATCAATACACGGCCGACAGGAGCGAGAACATCCCGAGCTCAAAGTCAAACATCTCCGCTCAAAATCGTCGCTCGACCATAATTCTTCTACGAGCGCATAGCACGAAGGTTGGGCTTGCCATAGAATACGGTTTGTTGACAACTCGTGGAATTTTCGCGATGTACGAAGCCATTACCCTTCTCAAATTCATCAGTTTCAAATGTCCTCAGAACTCACTTGAGCCAGCACGCACGTGGACTGCGAACTGCCCCATGAAAGTGGCCGATTTTCTATGCGATTTTCGATCGTGGGTAGAGCGGCGGAGCGGAATCCCAAAGGTGCGAGTTCAAATCCCGCTCGAGTCAGCCGAAATTTTTCAGTTGACTTTAGCAGTGTAAGAAATCATGAAAAACTATTTCTTTCATTATAGTCATGACCACAATTCTTACCTTGATGACATAAACTCTGACTATGCACTCTACAGGGCAATTTGGAGGTAAATGATGAATGTACTTTGGAGGAAGGGGATCTTTTGGGTTATTAGGAAGAGGATAGACTCTGAACGTCCCCTGCAAGAAAAATAGAAATAGTTCATTTTTATAAAAAAATGTTTTAATTGTTTTAAAAGTGCAATAGGGCAATCCATGTTCAAGTATGCAGCTACAAAGGATTGAAACTCTTTGGCTTCGGAATTCAGAGAACTTACATCTATCTCTCTAGTTTTAAACGTAGTATTTTCATGCACCTAGTATTAGAAACTGACAATAATACTCACATTTGTAGTTTATAAATTTCCTGTAACTGCTTAAGTTTGTTCACTTTGTATTAATAATTTAGCTATTATCTATAATTAAGCATTGTTCTCCTGTTAATACCAGCATTTATGCTGATAGGATCTTCAACAGCTTAAATAAAGATTTTATTATTATTATTATTATTATTATTATTATCATCATCATCACCATCACCATCACCATCATCATCACCATCACCATCACCATCACCATCACCATCATTATAATGATTATATAACACTTGAAATTAATATACTAATTTTCTAACACAATGGAAATGTATGATTTTAACAATTTTCTAGGCAGCATCATATCCGACGCTCAAATCTTGTGTATTTTACTCTGGCTAAACTCTATCCAGTCATCGTAGAAACTGGCTTGCTCGCAGTATACTATAGTCTTTTCGCTCTTGTTGAGTTCTTTTTGATTAGATGCAAATACTCGCAGCTCGCTGCAAGCCGACTTCTACGATGCGAGACGATTTTATTAAAAAAAAAATTGCAAAACAAAATTTTACACAAAAATTTTAAAATTCACAGTATCAAAGACAAATTTAAGTATAAACCTCATTTTCAAAACCTCTTATTTTCGGAAGCCTATTTGCATCTTGTCGATAGATAACGTCATCGATGGTTCTTTGAGAGTATAAATATAGTGCCTATCTTCACAACGATCACCCCTGATGAAGACACTAGATCGAAGTGTCGAAACGTTGGGTCATTAACAGTAACTTTTTAATTAAGCTACGTTCAAAAAACTTTTAAGCCAGAGTGGCGTTAAAC